>JAWNOR010000018.1:0-399313 GCA_035045885.1 Drosophila borealis | reverse complement strand
TTTTCTCAAATTCGAGGTCGGTTCGAAAATCAAAACTTTTTTGATGATTTGTATTGAATATCTCGGGTAAATACTGTCCGATTTTGATATGTTATGCCTTTTTAAATTCGTAGGGATCCCTACTATCAATCTGCATTCAAACATTTTTAAAATCGATGTGTTATAAAAAGTGGTTGACCAAAAACCGATTCGTTTGTAGAGTCAGCCTTTTTTGATGATTTTTTGGAATATCTCGGCCAAATAATGTCCGATTTGGGAATTTTATACCATTTTGGACTCGTAAGGATCAGTAATATCGATTGGCATCAAAAAAATAAAAATCTAAATTTTGGCCCAAATCGGCAAAATGGCAAGGGGTTACATCACGTTTTTTCTCAAATTCGAGGTCGGTTCGAAAATCAAAACTTTTTTGATGATTTGTATTGAATATCTCGGGTAAATACTGTCCGATTTTGATATGTTATGCCTTTTTGAATTCGTAGGGATCCCTACTATCAATCTGCATTCAAACATTTTTAAAATCGATGGATTCAAAAAAGGGGTTGACCAAAAACCGATTCGTTTGTAAAGTCAGCCTTTTTTGATGATTTTTTGGAATATCTCGGCCAAATAATGTCCGATTTGGGAATTTTATACCATTTTGGACTCGTAAGGATCAGTAATATCGATTGGCATCAAAAAAATAAAAATCTAAATTTTGGCCCAAATCGGCAAAATGGCAAGGGGTTACATCACGTTTTTTCTCAAATTCGAGGTCGGTTCGAAAATCAAAACTTTTTTGATGATTTGTATTGAATATCTCGGGTAAATACTGTCAGATTTTGATATGTTATGCCTTTTTAAATTCGTAGGGATCCCTACTATCAATCTGCATTCAAACATTTTTAAAATCGATGTGTTATAAAAAGTGGTTGACCAAAAAACCGATTCGTTTGTAAAGTCAGCCTTTTTTGATGATTTTTTGGAATATCTCGGCCAAATAATGTCCGATTTGGGAATTTTATACCATTTTGGACTCGTAAGGATCAGTAAATACTGTCCGATTTTGATATGTTATGCCTTTTTAAATTCGTAGGGATCCCTACTATCAATCTGCATTCAAACATTTTTAAAATCGATGTGTTATAAAAAGTGGTTGACCAAAAACCGATTGGTTTGTAAAATCAGCCTTTTTTGATGATTTTTTGGAATATCTCGGCCAAATAATGTCCGATTTGGGAATTTTATACCATTTTGGACTCGTAAGGATCAGTACTATCGATTGGCATCAAAAAAATAAAAATCTAAATTTTGGCCCAAATCAACAAAATGGCAAGGGGTTACATCACGTTTTTTCTCAAATTCGGGGTCGGTTCGAAAATCAAAACTTTTTTGATGATTTGTATTGAATATCTCGGGTAAATACTGTCCGATTTTGATATGTTATGCCTTTTTGAATTCGTAGGGATCCCTACTATCAATCTGCATTCAAACATTTTTAAAATCGATGGGTTCAAAAAAGTGGTTGACCAAAAACCGATTCGTTTGTAAAATCAACCTTTTTTGATGATTTTTTGGAATATCTCGGCCAAATAATGTCCGATTTGGGAATTTTATACCATTTTGGACTCGTAAGGATCAGTACTATCGATTGGCATCAAAAAAATAAAAATCTAAATTTTGGCCCAAATCAACAAAATGGCAAGGGGTTACATCACGTTTTTTCTCAAATTCGGGGTCGGTTCGAAAATCAAAACTTTTTTGATGATTTGTATTGAATATCTCGGGTAAATACTGTCCGATTTTGATATGTTATGCCTTTTTGAATTCGTAGGGATCCCTACTATCAATCTGCATTCAAACATTTTTAAAATCGATGGGTTAAAAAAAGTGGTTGACCAAAAACCGATTCGTTTGTAAAGTCAACCTTTTTTGATGATTTTTTGGAATATCTCGGCCAAATAATGTCCGATTTGGGAATTTTATACCATTTTGGACTCGTAAGGATCAGTACTATCGATTGGCATTAAAAAAATGAAAATCTAAATTTTGGCCCAAATTGGCAAAATGGCAAGGGGTTACATCACGTTTTTTCTCAAATTCGGGGTCGGTTCGAAAATCAAAACTTTTTTGATGATTTGTATTGAATATCTCGGGTAAATACTGTCCGATTTTGATATGTTATGCCTTTTTGAATTCGTAGGGATCCCTACTATCAATCTGCATTCAAACATTTTTAAAATCGATGTGTTATAAAAAGTGGTTGACCAAAAACCGATTCGTTTGTAAAGTCAGCCTTTTTTGATGATTTTTTGGAATATCTCGGCCAAATAATGTCCGATTTGGGAATTTTATACCATTTTGGACTCGTAAGGATCAGTACTATCGATTGGCATCAAAAAAATAAAAATCTAAATTTTGGCCCAAATCGACAAAATGGCAAGGGGTTACATCACGTTTTTTCTCAAATTCGGGGTCGGTTCGAAAATCAAAACTTTTTTGATGATTTGTATTGAATATCTCGGGTAAATACTGTCCGATTTTGATATGTTATGCCTTTTTGAATTCGTAGGGATCCCTACTATCAATCTGCATTCAAACATTTTTAAAATCGATGGGTTAAAAAAAGTGGTTGACCAAAAACCGATTCGTTTGTAAAATCAACCTTTTTTGATGATTTTTTGGAATATCTCGGCCAAATAATGTCCGATTTGGGAATTTTATACCATTTTGGACTCGTAAGGATCAGTAATATCGATTGGCATCAAAAAAATAAAAATCTAAATTTTGGCCCAAATCGGCAAAATGGCAAGGGGTTACATCACGTTTTTTCTCAAATTCGGGGTCGGTTCGAAAATCAAAACTTTTTTGATGATTTGTATTGAATATCTCGGGTAAATACTGTCCGATTTTGATATGTTATGCCTTTTTGAATTCGTAGGGATCCCTACTATCAATCTGCATTCAAACATTTTTAAAATCGATGGGTTAAAAAAAGTGGTTGACCAAAAACCGATTCGTTTGTAAAATCAACCTTTTTTGATGATTTTTTGGAATATCTCGGCCAAATAATGTCCGATTTGGGAATTTTATACCATTTTGGACTCGTAAGGATCAGTACTATCGATTGGCATCAAAAAAATGAAAATCTAAATTTTGGCCCAAATCGACAAAATGGCAAGGGGTTACATCACGTTTTTCTCAAATTCGGGGTCGGTTCGAAAATCAAAACTTTTTTGATGATTTGTATTGAATATCTCGGGTAAATACTGTCCGATTTTGATATGTTATGCCTTTTTGAATTCGTAGGGATCCCTACTATCAATCTGCATTCAAACATTTTTAAAATCGATGGGTTCAAAAAAGTGGTTGACCAAAAACCGATTCGTTTGTAAAATCAGCCTTTTTTGATGCTTTTTTGGAATATCTCGGCCAAATAATGTCCGATTTGGGAATTTTATACCATTTTGGACTCGTAAGGATCAGTACTATCGATTGGCATCAAAAAAATGAAAATCTAAATTTTGGCCCAAATCGACAAAATGGCAAGGGGTTACATCACGTTTTTTCTCAAATTCGAGGTCGGTTCGAAAATCAAAACTTTTTTGATGATTTGTATTGAATATCTCGGGTAAATACTGTCCGATTTTGATATGTTATGCCTTTTTGAATTCGTAGGGATCCCTACTATCAATCTGCATTCAAACATTTTTAAAATCGATGTGTTATAAAAAGTGGTTGACCAAAAACCGATTCGTTTGTAAAATCAACCTTTTTTGATGATTTTTTGGAATATCTCGGCCAAATAATGTCCGATTTGGGAATTTTATACCATTTTGGACTCGTAAGGATCAGTACTATCGATTGGCATCAAAAAAATAAAAATCTAAATTTTGGCCCAAATCGGCAAAATGGCAAGGGGTTACATCACGTTTTTTCTCAAATTCGAGGTCGGTTCGAAAATCAAAACTTTTTTGATGATTTGTATTGAATATCTCGGGTAAATACTGTCCGATTTTGATATGTTATGCCTTTTTGAATTCGTAGGGATCCCTACTATCAATCTGCATTCAAACATTTTTAAAATCGATGTGTTATAAAAAGTGGTTGACCAAAAACCGATTGGTTTGTAAAGTCAGCCTTTTTTGATGATTTTTTGGAATATCTCGGCCAAATAATGTCCGATTTGGGAATTTTATACCATTTTGGACTCGTAAGGATCAGTACTATCGATTGGCATCAAAAAAATAAAAATCTAAATTTTGGCCCAAATCGGCAAAATGGCAAGGGGTTACATCACGTTTTTTCTCAAATTCGAGGTCGGTTCGAAAATCAAAACTTTTTTGATGATTTGTATTGAATATCTCGGGTAAATACTGTCCGATTTTGATATGTTATGCCTTTTTGAATTCGTAGGGATCCCTACTATCAATCTGCATTCAAACATTTTTAAAATCGATGGGTTAAAAAAAGTGGTTGACCAAAAACCGATTCGTTTGTAAAGTCAGCCTTTTTTGATGATTTTTTGGAATATCTCGGCCAAATAATGTCCGATTTGGGAATTTTATACCATTTTGGACTCGTAAGGATCAGTAATATCGATTGGCATCAAAAAAATAAAAATCTAAATTTTGGCCCAAATCGGCAAAATGGCAAGGGGTTACATCACGTTTTTTCTCAAATTCGAGGTCGGTTCGAAAATCAAAACTTTTTTGATGATTTGTATTGAATATCTCGGGTAAATACTGTCCGATTTTGATATGTTATGCCTTTTTGAATTCGTAGGGATCCCTACTATCAATCTGCATTCAAACATTTTTAAAATCGATGTGTTATAAAAAGTGGTTGACCAAAAACCGATTCGTTTGTAAAGTCAGCCTTTTTTGATGATTTTTTGGAATATCTCGGCCAAATAATGTCCGATTTGGGAATTTTATACCATTTTGGACTCGTAAGGATCAGTAATATCGATTGGCATCAAAAAAATAAAAATCTAAATTTTGGCCCAAATCGGCAAAATGGCAAGGGGTTACATCACGTTTTTTCTCAAATTCGCGGTCGGTTCGAAAATCAAAACTTTTTTGATGATTTGTATTGAATATCTCGGGTAAATACTGTCCGATTTTGATATGTTATGCCTTTTTGAATTCGTAGGGATCCCTACTATCAATCTGCATTCAAACATTTTAAAAATCGATGGGTTAAAAAAAGTGGTTGACCAAAAACCGATTCGTTTGTAAAGTCAGCCTTTTTTGATGATTTTTTGGAATATCTCGGCCAAATAATGTCCGATTTGGGAATTTTATACCATTTTGGACTCGTAAGGATCAGTAATATCGATTGGCATCAAAAAAATAAAAATCTAAATTTTGGCCCAAATCGGCAAAATGGCAAGGGGTTACATCACGTTTTTTCTCAAATTCGAGGTCGGTTCGAAAATCAAAACTTTTTTGATGATTTGTATTGAATATCTCGGGTAAATACTGTCCGATTTTGATATGTTATGCCTTTTTGAATTCGTAGGGATCCCTACTATCAATCTGCATTCAAACATTTTTAAAATCGATGGGTTCAAAAAAGTGGTTGACCAAAAACCGATTCGTTTGTAAAATCAGCCTTTTTTGATGATTTTTTGGAATATCTCGGCCAAATAATGTCCGATTTGGGAATTTTATACCATTTTGGACTCGTAAGGATCAGTAATATCGATTGGCATCAAAAAAATAAAAATCTAAATTTTGGCCCAAATCGGCAAAATGGCAAGGGGTTACATCACGTTTTTTCTCAAATTCGAGGTCGGTTCGAAAATCAAAACTTTTTTGATGATTTGTATTGAATATCTCGGGTAAATACTGTCCGATTTTGATATGTTATGCCTTTTTGAATTCGTAGGGATCCCTACTATCAATCTGCATTCAAACATTTTTAAAATCGATGGGTTCAAAAAAGTGGTTGACCAAAAACCGATTCGTTTGTAAAGTCAGCCTTTTTTGATGCTTTTTTGGAATATCTCGGCCAAATAATGTCCGATTTGGGAATTTTATACCATTTTGGACTCGTAAGGATCAGTACTATCGATTGGCATCAAAAAAATGAAAATCTAAATTTTGGCCCAAATCGGCAAAATGGCAAGGGGTTACATCACGTTTTTTCTCAAATTCGAGGTCGGTTCGAAAATCAAAACTTTTTTGATGATTTGTATTGAATATCTCGGGTAAATACTGTCCGATTTTGATATGTTATGCCTTTTTGAATTCGTAGGGATCCCTACTATCAATCTGCATTCAAACATTTTTAAAATCGATGTGTTATAAAAAGTGGTTGACCAAAAACCGATTCGTTTGTAAAGTCAGCCTTTTTTGATGATTTTTTGGAATATCTCGGCCAAATAATGTCCGATTTGGGAATTTTATACCATTTTGGACTCGTAAGGATCAGTAATATCGATTGGCATCAAAAAAATAAAAATCTAAATTTTGGCCCAAATCGGCAAAATGGCAAGGGGTTACATCACGTTTTTTCTCAAATTCGAGGTCGGTTCGAAAATCAAAACTTTTTTGATGATTTGTATTGAATATCTCGGGTAAATACTGTCCGATTTTGATATGTTATGCCTTTTTGAATTCGTAGGGATCCCTACTATCAATCTGCATTCAAACATTTTTAAAATCGATGGGTTAAAAAAAGTGGTTGACCAAAAACCGATTCGTTTGTAAAGTCAGCCTTTTTTGATGATTTTTTGGAATATCTCGGCCAAATAATGTCCGATTTGGGAATTTTATACCATTTTGGACTCGTAAGGATCAGTAATATCGATTGGCATCAAAAAAATAAAAATCTAAATTTTGGCCCAAATCGGCAAAATGGCAAGGGGTTACATCACGTTTTTTCTCAAATTCGAGGTCGGTTCGAAAATCAAAACTTTTTTGATGATTTGTATTGAATATCTCGGGTAAATACTGTCCGATTTTGATATGTTATGCCTTTTTGAATTCGTAGGGATCCCTACTATCAATCTGCATTCAAACATTTTTAAAATCGATGGGTTCAAAAAAGTGGTTGACCAAAAACCGATTCGTTTGTAAAGTCAGCCTTTTTTGATGATTTTTTGGAATATCTCGGCCAAATAATGTCCGATTTGGGAATTTTATACCATTTTGGACTCGTAAGGATCAGTACTATCGATTGGCATCAAAAAAATAAAAATCTAAATTTTGGCCCAAATCGGCAAAATGGCAAGGGGTTACATCACGTTTTTTCTCAAATTCGAGGTCGGTTCGAAAATCAAAACTTTTTTGATGATTTGTATTGAATATCTCGGGTAAATACTGTCCGATTTTGATATGTTATGCCTTTTTGAATTCGTAGGGATCCCTACTATCAATCTGCATTCAAACATTTTTAAAATCGGTGTGTTATAAAAAGTGGTTGACCAAAAACCGATTGGTTTGTAAAATCAACCTTTTTTGTATCTCGGCCAAATAATGTCCGATTTGGGAATTTTATACCATTTTGGACTCGTAAGGATCAGTAATATCGATTGGCATCAAAAAAATAAAAATCTAAATTTTGGCCCAAATCGGCAAAATGGCAAGGGGTTACATCACGTTTTTTCTCAAATTCGAGGTCGGTTCGAAAATCAAAACTTTTTTGATGATTTGTATTGAATATCTCGGGTAAATACTGTCCGATTTTGATATGTTATGCCTTTTTAAATTCGTAGGGATCCCTACTATCAATCTGCATTCAAACATTTTTAAAATCGATGTGTTATAAAAAGTGGTTGACCAAAAACCGATTCGTTTGTAAAGTCAGCCTTTTTTGATGATTTTTTGGAATATCTCGGCCAAATAATGTCCGATTTGGGAATTTTATACCATTTTGGACTCGTAAGGATCAGTAATATCGATTGGCATCAAAAAAATAAAAATCTAAATTTTGGCCCAAATCGGCAAAATGGCAAGGGGTTACATCACGTTTTTTCTCAAATTCGAGGTCGGTTCGAAAATCAAAACTTTTTTGATGATTTGTATTGAATATCTCGGGTAAATACTGTCCGATTTTGATATGTTATGCCTTTTTGAATTCGTAGGGATCCCTACTATCAATCTGCATTCAAACATTTTTAAAATCGATGGATTCAAAAAAGGGGTTGACCAAAAACCGATTCGTTTGTAAAGTCAGCCTTTTTTGATGCTTTTTTGGAATATCTCGGCCAAATAATGTCCGATTTGGGAATTTTATACCATTTTGGACTCGTAAGGATCAGTACTATCGATTGGCATCAAAAAAATAAAAATCTAAATTTTGGCCCAAATCGGCAAAATGGCAAGGGGTTACATCACGTTTTTTCTCAAATTCGAGGTCGGTTCGAAAATCAAAACTTTTTTGATGATTTGTATTGAATATCTCGGGTAAATACTGTCCGATTTTGATATGTTATGCCTTTTTAAATTCGTAGGGATCCCTACTATCAATCTGCATTCAAACATTTTTAAAATCGATGTGTTATAAAAAGTGGTTGACCAAAAACCGATTCGTTTGTAGAATCAGCCTTTTTTGATGATTTTTTTGAATATCTCGGCCAAATAATGTCCGATTTGGGAATTTTATACCATTTTGGACTCGTAAGGATCAGTAATATCGATTGGCATCAAAAAAATAAAAATCTAAATTTTGGCCCAAATCGGCAAAATGGCAAGGGGTTACATCACGTTTTTTCTCAAATTCGAGGTCGGTTCGAAAATCAAAACTTTTTTGATGATTTGTATTGAATATCTCGGGTAAATACTGTCCGATTTTGATATGTTATGCCTTTTTGAATTCGTAGGGATCCCTACTATCAATCTGCATTCAAACATTTTTAAAATCGATGGATTCAAAAAAGTGGTTGACCAAAAACCGATTCGTTTGTAAAGTCAGCCTTTTTTGATGCTTTTTTGGAATATCTCGGCCAAATAATGTCCGATTTGGGAATTTTATACCATTTTGGACTCGTAAGGATCAGTAATATCGATTGGCATCAAAAAAATAAAAATCTAAATTTTGGCCCAAATCGGCAAAATGGCAAGGGGTTACATCACGTTTTTTCTCAAATTCGAGGTCGGTTCGAAAATCAAAACTTTTTTGATGATTTGTATTGAATATCTCGGGTAAATACTGTCCGATTTTGATATGTTATGCCTTTTTGAATTCGTAGGGATCCCTACTATCAATCTGCATTCAAACATTTTTAAAATCGATGTGTTATAAAAAGTGGTTGACCAAAAACCGATTCGTTTGTAGAGTCAGCCTTTTTTGATGATTTTTTGGAATATCTCGGCCAAATAATGTCCGATTTGGGAATTTTATACCATTTTGGACTCGTAAGGATCAGTAATATCGATTGGCATCAAAAAAATAAAAATCTAAATTTTGGCCCAAATCGGCAAAATGGCAAGGGGTTACATCACGTTTTTTCTCAAATTCGAGGTCGGTTCGAAAATCAAAACTTTTTTGATGATTTGTATTGAATATCTCGGGTAAATACTGTCCGATTTTGATATGTTATGCCTTTTTGAATTCGTAGGGATCCCTACTATCAATCTGCATTCAAACATTTTTAAAATCGATGTGTTATAAAAAGTGGTTGACCAAAAACCGATTCGTTTGTAAAGTCAGCCTTTTTTGATGATTTTTTGGAATATCTCGGCCAAATAATGTCCGATTTGGGAATTTTATACCATTTTGGACTCGTAAGGATCAGTAATATCGATTGGCATCAAAAAAATAAAAATCTAAATTTTGGCCCAAATCGGCAAAATGGCAAGGGGTTACATCACGTTTTTTCTCAAATTCGAGGTCGGTTCGAAAATCAAAACTTTTTTGATGATTTGTATTGAATATCTCGGGTAAATACTGTCCGATTTTGATATGTTATGCCTTTTTGAATTCGTAGGGATCCCTACTATCAATCTGCATTCAAACATTTTTAAAATCGATGTGTTATAAAAAGTGGTTGACCAAAAACCGATTCGTTTGTAAAGTCAGCCTTTTTTGATGATTTTTTGGAATATCTCGGCCAAATAATGTCCGATTTGGGAATTTTATACCATTTTGGACTCGTAAGGATCAGTAATATCGATTGGCATCAAAAAAATAAAAATCTAAATTTTGGCCCAAATCGGCAAAATGGCAAGGGGTTACATCACGTTTTTTCTCAAATTCGAGGTCGGTTCGAAAATCAAAACTTTTTTGATGATTTGTATTGAATATCTCGGGTAAATACTGTCCGATTTTGATATGTTATGCCTTTTTGAATTCGTAGGGATCCCTACTATCAATCTGCATTCAAACATTTTTAAAATCGATGGGATTCAAAAAAGTGGTTGACCAAAAACCGATTCGTTTGTAAAGTCAGCCTTTTTTGATGATTTTTTGGAATATCTCGGCCAAATAATGTCCGATTTGGGAATTTTATACCATTTTGGACTCGTAAGGATCAGTAATATCGATTGGCATCAAAAAAATAAAAATCTAAATTTTGGCCCAAATCGGCAAAATGGCAAGGGGTTACATCACGTTTTTTCTCAAATTCGAGGTCGGTTCGAAAATCAAAACTTTTTTGATGATTTGTATTGAATATCTCGGGTAAATACTGTCCGATTTTGATATGTTATGCCTTTTTGAATTCGTAGGGATCCCTACTATCAATCTGCATTCAAACATTTTTAAAATCGATGTGTTATAAAAAGTGGTTGACCAAAAACCGATTCGTTTGTAAAGTCAGCCTTTTTTGATGATTTTTTGGAATATCTCGGCCAAATAATGTCCGATTTGGGAATTTTATACCATTTTGGACTCGTAAGGATCAGTAATATCGATTGGCATCAAAAAAATAAAAATCTAAATTTTGGCCCAAATCGGCAAAATGGCAAGGGGTTACATCACGTTTTTTCTCAAATTCGAGGTCGGTTCGAAAATCAAAACTTTTTTGATGATTTGTTATTGAATATCTCGGGTAAATACTGTCCGATTTTGATATGTTATGCCTTTTTGAATTCGTAGGGATCCCTACTATCAATCTGCATTCAAACATTTTTAAAATCGATGGGTTATAAAAAGTGGTTGACCAAAAACCGATTCGTTTGTAAAGTCAGCCTTTTTTGATGATTTTTTGGAATATCTCGGCCAAATAATGTCCGATTTGGGAATTTTATACCATTTTGGACTCGTAAGGATCAGTAATATCGATTGGCATCAAAAAAATAAAAATCTAAATTTTGGCCCAAATCGGCAAAATGGCAAGGGGTTACATCACGTTTTTTCTCAAATTCGAGGTCGGTTCGAAAATCAAAACTTTTTTGATGATTTGTATTGAATATCTCGGGTAAATACTGTCCGATTTTGATATGTTATGCCTTTTTGAATTCGTAGGGATCCCTACTATCAATCTGCATTCAAACATTTTTAAAATCGATGTGTTATAAAAAGTGGTTGACCAAAAACCGATTCGTTTGTAAAGTCAGCCTTTTTTGATGATTTTTTGGAATATCTCGGCCAAATAATGTCCGATTTGGGAATTTTATACCATTTTGGACTCGTAAGGATCAGTAATATCGATTGGCATCAAAAAAATAAAAATCTAAATTTTGGCCCAAATCGGCAAAATGGCAAGGGGTTACATCACGTTTTTTCTCAAATTCGCGGTCGGTTCGAAAATCAAAACTTTTTTGATGATTTGTATTGAATATCTCGGGTAAATACTGTCCGATTTTGATATGTTATGCCTTTTTGAATTCGTAGGGATCCCTACTATCAATCTGCATTCAAACATTTTTAAAATCGATGGATTCAAAAAAGTGGTTGACCAAAAACCGATTCGTTTGTAAAGTCAGCCTTTTTTGATGCTTTTTTGGAATATCTCGGCCAAATAATGTCCGATTTGGGAATTTTATACCATTTTGGACTCGTAAGGATCAGTACTATCGATTGGCATCAAAAAAATAAAAATCTAAATTTTGGCCCAAATCGGCAAAATGGCAAGGGGTTACATCACGTTTTTTCTCAAATTCGAGGTCGGTTCGAAAATCAAAACTTTTTTGATGATTTGTATTGAATATCTCGGGTAAATACTGTCCGATTTTGATATGTTATGCCTTTTTAAATTCGTAGGGATCCCTACTATCAATCTGCATTCAAACATTTTTAAAATCGATGTGTTATAAAAAGTGGTTGACCAAAAACCGATTCGTTTGTAGAGTCAGCCTTTTTTGATGATTTTTTGGAATATCTCGGCCAAATAATGTCCGATTTGGGAATTTTATACCATTTTGGACTCGTAAGGATCAGTAATATCGATTGGCATCAAAAAAATAAAAATCTAAATTTTGGCCCAAATCGGCAAAATGGCAAGGGGTTACATCACGTTTTTTCTCAAATTCGCGGTCGGTTCGAAAATCAAAACTTTTTTGATGATTTGTATTGAATATCTCGGGTAAATACTGTCCGATTTTGATATGTTATGCCTTTTTGAATTCGTAGGGATCCCTACTATCAATCTGCATTCAAACATTTTTAAAATCGATGTGTTATAAAAAGTGGTTGACCAAAAACCGATTCGTTTGTAAAGTCAGCCTTTTTTGATGATTTTTTGGAATATCTCGGCCAAATAATGTCCGATTTGGGAATTTTATACCATTTTGGACTCGTAAGGATCAGTAATATCGATTGGCATCAAAAAAATAAAAATCTAAATTTTGGCCCAAATCGGCAAAATGGCAAGGGGTTACATCACGTTTTTTCTCAAATTCGAGGTCGGTTCGAAAATCAAAACTTTTTTGATGATTTGTATTGAATATCTCGGGTAAATACTGTCCGATTTTGATATGTTATGCCTTTTTGAATTCGTAGGGATCCCTACTATCAATCTGCATTCAAACATTTTTAAAATCGATGGGTTCAAAAAAGTGGTTGACCAAAAACCGATTCGTTTGTAAAGTCAGCCTTTTTTGATGATTTTTTGGAATATCTCGGCCAAATAATGTCCGATTTGGGAATTTTATACCATTTTGGACTCGTAAGGATCAGTAATATCGATTGGCATCAAAAAAATAAAAATCTAAATTTTGGCCCAAATCGGCAAAATGGCAAGGGGTTACATCACGTTTTTTCTCAAATTCGAGGTCGGTTCGAAAATCAAAACTTTTTTGATGATTTGTATTGAATATCTCGGGTAAATACTGTCCGATTTTGATATGTTATGCCTTTTTGAATTCGTAGGGATCCCTACTATCAATCTGCATTCAAACATTTTTAAAATCGATGGATTCAAAAAAGTGGTTGACCAAAAACCGATTCGTTTGTAAAGTCAGCCTTTTTTGATGCTTTTTTGGAATATCTCGGCCAAATAATGTCCGATTTGGGAATTTTATACCATTTTGGACTCGTAAGGATCAGTAATATCGATTGGCATCAAAAAAATAAAAATCTAAATTTTGGCCCAAATCGGCAAAATGGCAAGGGGTTACATCACGTTTTTTCTCAAATTCGAGGTCGGTTCGAAAATCAAAACTTTTTTGATGATTTGTATTGAATATCTCGGGTAAATACTGTCCGATTTTGATATGTTATGCCTTTTTGAATTCGTAGGGATCCCTACTATCAATCTGCATTCAAACATTTTTAAAATCGATGTGTTATAAAAAGTGGTTGACCAAAAACCGATTCGTTTGTAAAGTCAGCCTTTTTTGATGATTTTTTGGAATATCTCGGCCAAATAATGTCCGATTTGGGAATTTTATACCATTTTGGACTCGTAAGGATCAGTAATATCGATTGGCATCAAAAAAATAAAAATCTAAATTTTGGCCCAAATCGGCAAAATGGCAAGGGGTTACATCACGTTTTTTCTCAAATTCGAGGTCGGTTCGAAAATCAAAACTTTTTTGATGATTTGTATTGAATATCTCGGGTAAATACTGTCCGATTTTGATATGTTATGCCTTTTTAAATTCGTAGGGATCCCTACTATCAATCTGCATTCAAACATTTTTAAAATCGATGTGTTATAAAAAGTGGTTGACCAAAAACCGATTCGTTTGTAAAGTCAGCCTTTTTTGATGATTTTTTGGAATATCTCGGCCAAATAATGTCCGATTTGGGAATTTTATACCATTTTGGACTCGTAAGGATCAGTAATATCGATTGGCATCAAAAAAATAAAAATCTAAATTTTGGCCCAAATCGGCAAAATGGCAAGGGGTTACATCACGTTTTTTCTCAAATTCGAGGTCGGTTCGAAAATCAAAACTTTTTTGATGATTTGTATTGAATATCTCGGGTAAATACTGTCCGATTTTGATATGTTATGCCTTTTTGAATTCGTAGGGATCCCTACTATCAATCTGCATTCAAACATTTTTAAAATCGATGGATTCAAAAAAGTGGTTGACCAAAAACCGATTCGTTTGTAAAGTCAGCCTTTTTTGATGCTTTTTTGGAATATCTCGGCCAAATAATGTCCGATTTGGGAATTTTATACCATTTTGGACTCGTAAGGATCAGTACTATCGATTGGCATCAAAAAAATAAAAATCTAAATTTTGGCCCAAATCGGCAAAATGGCAAGGGGTTACATCACGTTTTTTCTCAAATTCGAGGTCGGTTCGAAAATCAAAACTTTTTTGATGATTTGTATTGAATATCTCGGGTAAATACTGTCCGATTTTGATATGTTATGCCTTTTTGAATTCGTAGGGATCCCTACTATCAATCTGCATTCAAACATTTTTAAAATCGATGTGTTATAAAAAGTGGTTGACCAAAAACCGATTCGTTTGTAGAGTCAGCCTTTTTTGATGATTTTTTGGAATATCTCGGCCAAATAATGTCCGATTTGGGAATTTTATACCATTTTGGACTCGTAAGGATCAGTAATATCGATTGGCATCAAAAAAATAAAAATCTAAATTTTGGCCCAAATCGGCAAAATGGCAAGGGGTTACATCACGTTTTTTCTCAAATTCGAGGTCGGTTCGAAAATCAAAACTTTTTTGATGATTTGTATTGAATATCTCGGGTAAATACTGTCCGATTTTGATATGTTATGCCTTTTTGAATTCGTAGGGATCCCTACTATCAATCTGCATTCAAACATTTTTAAAATCGATGGATTCAAAAAAGTGGTTGACCAAAAACCGATTCGTTTGTAAAGTCAGCCTTTTTTGATGATTTTTTGGAATATCTCGGCCAAATAATGTCCGATTTGGGAATTTTATACCATTTTGGACTCGTAAGGATCAGTAATATCGATTGGCATCAAAAAAATAAAAATCTAAATTTTGGCCCAAATCGGCAAAATGGCAAGGGGTTACATCACGTTTTTTCTCAAATTCGAGGTCGGTTCGAAAATCAAAACTTTTTTGATGATTTGTATTGAATATCTCGGGTAAATACTGTCCGATTTTGATATGTTATGCCTTTTTGAATTCGTAGGGATCCCTACTATCAATCTGCATTCAAACATTTTTAAAATCGATGGGTTATAAAAAGTGGTTGACCAAAAACCGATTCGTTTGTAAAGTCAGCCTTTTTTGATGATTTTTTGGAATATCTCGGCCAAATAATGTCCGATTTGGGAATTTTATACCATTTTGGACTCGTAAGGATCAGTAATATCGATTGGCATCAAAAAAATAAAAATCTAAATTTTGGCCCAAATCGGCAAAATGGCAAGGGGTTACATCACGTTTTTTCTCAAATTCGAGGTCGGTTCGAAAATCAAAACTTTTTTGATGATTTGTATTGAATATCTCGGGTAAATACTGTCCGATTTTGATATGTTATGCCTTTTTGAATTCGTAGGGATCCCTACTATCAATCTGCATTCAAACATTTTTAAAATCGATGTGTTATAAAAAGTGGTTGACCAAAAACCGATTCGTTTGTAAAGTCAGCCTTTTTTGATGATTTTTTGGAATATCTCGGCCAAATAATGTCCGATTTGGGAATTTTATACCATTTTGGACTCGTAAGGATCAGTACTATCGATTGGCATCAAAAAAATAAAAATCTAAATTTTGGCCCAAATCGGCAAAATGGCAAGGGGTTACATCACGTTTTTTCTCAAATTCGAGGTCGGTTCGAAAATCAAAACTTTTTTGATGATTTGTATTGAATATCTCGGGTAAATACTGTCCGATTTTGATATGTTATGCCTTTTTGAATTCGTAGGGATCCCTACTATCAATCTGCATTCAAACATTTTTAAAATCGATGGGTTAAAAAAAGTGGTTGACCAAAAACCGATTCGTTTGTAAAATCAGCCTTTTTTGATGATTTTTTGGAATATCTCGGCCAAATAATGTCCGATTTGGGAATTTTATACCATTTTGGACTCGTAAGGATCAGTAATATCGATTGGCATCAAAAAAATAAAAATCTAAATTTTGGCCCAAATCGGCAAAATGGCAAGGGGTTACATCACGTTTTTTCTCAAATTCGGGGTCGGTTCGAAAATCAAAACTTTTTTGATGATTTGTATTGAATATCTCGGGTAAATACTGTCCGATTTTGATATGTTATGCCTTTTTGAATTCGTAGGGATCCCTACTATCAATCTGCATTCAAACATTTTTAAAATCGATGGGTTCAAAAAAGTGGTTGACCAAAAACCGATTCGTTTGTAAAATCAACCTTTTTTGATGATTTTTTGGAATATCTCGGCCAAATAATGTCCGATTTGGGAATTTTATACCATTTTGGACTCGTAAGGATCAGTACTATCGATTGGCATCAAAAAAATGAAAATCTAAATTTTGGCCCAAATCGGCAAAATGGCAAGGGGTTACATCACGTTTTTTCTCAAATTCGAGGTCGGTTCGAAAATCAAAACTTTTTTGATGATTTTTATTGAATATCTCGGGTAAATACTGTCAGATTTTGAAATGTTATGCCTTTTTGAATTCGTAGGGATCCCTACTATCAATCTGCATTCAAACATTTTTAAAATCGATGGGTTAAAAAAAGTGGTTGACCAAAAACCGATTCGTTTGTAAAATCAACCTTTTTTGATGATTTTTTGGAATATCTCGGCCAAATAATGTCCGATTTGGGAATTTTATACCATTTTGGACTCGTAAGGATCAGTACTATCGATTGGCATCAAAAAAATAAAAATCTAAATTTTGGCCCAAATCGGCAAAATGGCAAGGGGTTACATCACGTTTTTTCTCAAATTCGAGGTCGGTTCGAAAATCAAAACTTTTTTGATGATTTTTATTGAATATCTCGGGTAAATACTGTCCGATTTTGATATGTTATGCCTTTTTGAATTCGTAGGGATCCCTACTATCAATCTGCATTCAAACATTTTTAAAATCGATGGGTTAAAAAAAGTGGTTGACCAAAAACCGATTCGTTTGTAAAATCAACCTTTTTTGATGCTTTTTTTGAATATCTCGGCCAAATAATGTCCGATTTGGGAATTTTATACCATTTTGGACTCGTAAGGATCAGTACTATCGATTGGCATCAAAAAAATAAAAATCTAAATTTTGGCCAAAATCAACAAAATGGCAAGGGGTTACATCACGTTTTTTCTCAAATTCGGGGTCGGTTCGAAAATCAAAACTTTTTTGATGATTTGTATTGAATATCTCGGGTAAATACTGTCAGATTTTGATATGTTATGCCTTTTTGAATTCGTAGGGATCCCTACTATCAATCTGCATTCAAACATTTTTAAAATCGATGGGTTAAAAAAAGTGGTTGACCAAAAACCGATTCGTTTGTAAAATCAACCTTTTTTGATGATTTTTTGGAATATCTCGGCCAAATAATGTCCGATTTGGGAATTTTATACCATTTTGGACTCGTAAGGATCAGTACTATCGATTGGCATCAAAAAAATAAAAATCTAAATTTTGGCCCAAATCGGCAAAATGGCAAGGGGTTACATCACGTTTTTTCTCAAATTCGGGGTCGGTTCGAAAATCAAAACTTTTTTGATGATTTGTATTGAATATCTCGGGTAAATACTGTCCGATTTTGATATGTTATGCCTTTTTGAATTCGTAGGGATCCCTACTATCAATCTGCATTCAAACATTTTTAAAATCGATGGGTTCAAAAAAGTGGTTGACCAAAAACCGATTCGTTTGTAAAATCAACCTTTTTTGATGCTTTTTTGGAATATCTCGGCCAAATAATGTCCGATTTGGGAATTTTATACCATTTTGGACTCGTAAGGATCAGTACTATCGATTGGCATCAAAAAAATGAAAATCTAAATTTTGGCCCAAATCGGCAAAATGGCAAGGGGTTACATCACGTTTTTTCTCAAATTCGGGGTCGGTTCGAAAATCGAAACTTTTTTGATGATTTTGATTGAATATCTTGGGTAAATACTGTCAGATTTTGAAATGTTATGCCTTTTTGAATTCGTAGGGATCCCTACTATCAATCTGCATTCAAACATTTTTAAAATCGATGGGTTAAAAAAAGTGGTTGACCAAAAACCGATTCGTTTGTAAAATCAACCTTTTTTGATGATTTTTTGGAATATCTCGGCCAAATAATGTCCGATTTGGGAATTTTATACCATTTTGGACTCGTAAGGATCAGTACTATCGATTGGCATCAAAAAAATGAAAATCTAAATTTTGGCCAAAATCAACAAAATGGCAAGGGGTTACATCACGTTTTTTCTCAAATTCGGGGTCGGTGCGAAAATCGAAACTTTTTTGATGATTTTGATTGAATATCTTGGGTAAATACTGTCAGATTTTGAAATGTTATGCCTTTTTGAATTCGTAGGGATCCCTACTATCAATCTGCATTCAAACATTTTTAAAATCGATGGGTTAAAAAAAGTGGTTGACCAAAAACCGATTCGTTTGTAAAATCAACCTTTTTTGATGATTTTTTGGAATATCTCGGCCAAATAATGTCCGATTTGGGAATTTTATACCATTTTGGACTCGTAAGGATCAGTACTATCGATTGGCATCAAAAAAATGAAAATCTAAATTTTGGCCAAAATCAACAAAATGGCAAGGGGTTACATCACGTTTTTTCTCAAATTCGGGGTCGGTTCGAAAATCAAAACTTTTTTGATGATTTGTATTGAATATCTCGGGTAAATACTGTCCGATTTTGATATGTTATGCCTTTTTGAATTCGTAGGGATCCCTACTATCAATCTGCATTCAAACATTTTTAAAATCGATGGGTTAAAAAAAGTGGTTGACCAAAAACCGATTCGTTTGTAAAATCAGCCTTTTTTGATGCTTTTTTGGAATATCTCGGCCAAATAATGTCCGATTTGGGAATTTTATACCATTTTGGACTCGTAAGGATCAGTACTATCGATTGGCATCAAAAAAATGAAAATCTAAATTTTGGCCCAAATCGGCAAAATGGCAAGGGGTTACATCACGTTTTTTCTCAAATTCGGGGTCGGTTCGAAAATCAAAACTTTTTTGATGATTTTTATTGAATATCTCGGGTAAATACTGTCCGATTTTGATATGTTATGCCTTTTTGAATTCGTAGGGATCCCTACTATCAATCTGCATTCAAACATTTTTAAAATCGATGGGTTAAAAAAAGTGGTTGACCAAAAACCGATTCGTTTGTAAAGTCAGCCTTTTTTGATGATTTTTTGGAATATCTCGGCCAAATAATGTCCGATTTGGGAATTTTATACCATTTTGGACTCGTAAGGATCAGTACTATCGATTGGCATCAAAAAAATGAAAATCTAAATTTTGGCCAAAATCGACAAAATGGCAAGGGGTTACATCACGTTTTTTCTCAAATTCGGGGTCGGTTCGAAAATCAAAACTTTTTTGATGATTTGTATTGAATATCTCGGGTAAATACTGTCCGATTTTGATATGTTATGCCTTTTTGAATTCGTAGGGATCCCTACTATCAATCTGCATTCAAACATTTTTAAAATCGATGGGTTCAAAAAAGTGGTTGACCAAAAACCGATTCGTTTGTAAAGTCAGCCTTTTTTGATGCTTTTTTGGAATATCTCGGCCAAATAATGTCCGATTTGGGAATTTTATACCATTTTGGACTCGTAAGGATCAGTACTATCGATTGGCATCAAAAAAATGAAAATCTAAATTTTGGCCCAAATCGGCAAAATGGCAAGGGGTTACATCACGTTTTTTCTCAAATTCGGGGTCGGTTCGAAAATCGAAACTTTTTTGATGATTTTTATTGAATATCTTGGGTAAATACTGTCAGATTTTGAAATGTTATGCCTTTTTGAATTCGTAGGGATCCCTACTATCAATCTGCATTCAAACATTTTTAAAATCGATGGGTTATAAAAAGTGGTTGACCAAAAACCGATTCGTTTGTAAAATCAACCTTTTTTGATGATTTTTTGGAATATCTCGGCCAAATAATGTCCGATTTGGGAATTTTATACCATTTTGGACTCGTAAGGATCAGTACTATCGATTGGCATCAAAAAAATGAAAATCTAAATTTTGGCCAAAATCAACAAAATGGCAAGGGGTTACATCACGTTTTTTCTCAAATTCGGGGTCGGTTCGAAAATCAAAACTTTTTTGATGATTTGTATTGAATATCTCGGCCAAATACTGTCCGATTTTGATATGTTATGCCTTTTTGAATTCGTAGGGATCCCTACTATCAATCTGCATTCAAACATTTTTAAAATCGATGGGTTAAAAAAAAGTGGTTGACCAAAAACCGATTCGTTTGTAAAATCAACCTTTTTTGATGCTTTTTTGGAATATCTCGGCCAAATAATGTCCGATTTGGGAATTTTATACCATTTTGGACTCGTAAGGATCAGTACTATCGATTGGCATCAAAAAAATGAAAATCTAAATTTTGGCCAAAATCAACAAAATGGCAAGGGGTTACATCACGTTTTTTCTCAAATTCGGGGTCGGTTCGAAAATCAAAACTTTTTTGATGATTTGTATTGAATATCTCGGCCAAATACTGTCCGATTTTGATATGTTATGCCTTTTTGAATTCGTAGGGATCCCTACTATCAATCTGCATTCAAACATTTTTAAAATCGATGGGTTAAAAAAAGTGGTTGACCAAAAACCGATTCGTTTGTAAAATCAACCTTTTTTGATGATTTTTTGGAATATCTCGGCCAAATAATGTCCGATTTGGGAATTTTATACCATTTTGGACTCGTAAGGATCAGTACTATCGATTGGCATCAAAAAAATGAAAATCTAAATTTTGGCCCAAATCGGCAAAATGGCAAGGGGTTACATCACGTTTTTTCTCAAATTCGGGGTCGGTTCGAAAATCAAAACTTTTTTGATGATTTGTATTGAATATTTCGGCCAAATACTGTCCGATTTTGATATGTTATGCCTTTTTGAATTCGTAGGGATCCCTACTATCAATCTGCATTCAAACATTTTTAAAATCGATGGGTTAAAAAAAGTGGTTGACCAAAAACCGATTCGTTTGTAAAATCAACCTTTTTTGATGATTTTTTGGAATATCTCGGCCAAATAATGTCCGATTTGGGAATTTTATACCATTTTGGACTCGTAAGGATCAGTACTATCGATTGGCATCAAAAAAATGAAAATCTAAATTTTGGCCCAAATCAACAAAATGGCAAGGGGTTACATCACGTTTTTTCTCAAATTCGGGGTCGGTTCGAAAATCAAAACTTTTTTGATGATTTGTATTGAATATCTCGGCCAAATACTGTCCGATTTTGATATGTTATGCCTTTTTGAATTCGTAGGGATCCCTACTATCAATCTGCATTCAAACATTTTTAAAATCGATGGGTTAAAAAAAAGTGGTTGACCAAAAACCGATTCGTTTGTAAAATCAACCTTTTTTGATGCTTTTTTGGAATATCTCGGCCAAATAATGTCCGATTTGGGAATTTTATACCATTTTGGACTCGTAAGGATCAGTACTATCGATTGGCATCAAAAAAATGAAAATCTAAATTTTGGCCAAAATCAACAAAATGGCAAGGGGTTACATCACGTTTTTTCTCAAATTCGGGGTCGGTTCGAAAATCAAAACTTTTTTGATGATTTGTATTGAATATCTCGGGTAAATACTGTCCGATTTTGAAATGTTATGCCTTTTTGAATTCGTAGGGATCCCTACTATCAATCTGCATTCAAACATTTTTAAAATCGATGGGTTAAAAAAAGTGGTTGACCAAAAACCGATTCGTTTGTAAAATCAACCTTTTTTGATGCTTTTTTGGAATATCTCGGCCAAATAATGTCCGATTTGGGAATTTTATACCATTTTGGACTCGTAAGGATCAGTACTATCGATTGGCATCAAAAAAATGAAAATCTAAATTTTGGCCAAAATCAACAAAATGGCAAGGGGTTACATCACGTTTTTTCTCAAATTCGGGGTCGGTTCGAAAATCAAAACTTTTTTGATGATTTGTATTGAATATTTCGGCCAAATACTGTCCGATTTTGATATGTTATGCCTTTTTGAATTCGTAGGGATCCCTACTATCAATCTGCATTCAAACATTTTTAAAATCGATGGGTTAAAAAAAGTGGTTGACCAAAAACCGATTCGTTTGTAAAGTCAACCTTTTTTGATGATTTTTTGGAATATCTCGGCCAAATAATGTCCGATTTGGGAATTTTATACCATTTTGGACTCGTAAGGATCAGTACTATCGATTGGCATCAAAAAAATGAAAATCTAAATTTTGGCCAAAATCAACAAAATGGCAAGGGGTTACATCACGTTTTTTCTCAAATTCGGGGTCGGTTCGAAAATCAAAACTTTTTTGATGATTTGTATTGAATATTTCGGCCAAATACTGTCCGATTTTGATATGTTATGCCTTTTTGAATTCGTAGGGATCCCTACTATCAATCTGCATTCAAACATTTTTAAAATCGATGGGTTAAAAAAAGTGGTTGACCAAAAACCGATTCGTTTGTAAAATCAACCTTTTTTGATGATTTTTTGGAATATCTCGGCCAAATAATGTCCGATTTGGGAATTTTATACCATTTTGGACTCGTAAGGATCAGTACTATCGATTGGCATCTAAAAAAATGAAAATCTAAATTTTGGCCCAAATCGGCAAAATGGCAAGGGGTTACATCACGTTTTTTCTCAAATTCGGGGTCGGTTCGAAAATCAAAACTTTTTTGATGATTTGTATTGAATATTTCGGCCAAATACTGTCCGATTTTGATATGTTATGCCTTTTTGAATTCGTAGGGATCCCTACTATCAATCTGCATTCAAACATTTTTAAAATCGATGTGTTATAAAAAGTGGTTGACCAAAAACCGATTCGTTTGTAAAATCAACCTTTTTTGATGCTTTTTTGGAATATCTCGGCCAAATAATGTCCGATTTGGGAATTTTATACCATTTTGGACTCGTAAGGATCAGTACTATCGATTGGCATCAAAAAAATAAAAATCTAAATTTTGGCCAAAGTCGACAAAATGGCAAGGGGTTACATCACGTTTTTTCTCAAATTCGGGGTCGGTTCGAAAATCAAAACTTTTTTGATGATTTGTATTGAATATTTCGGCCAAATACTGTCCGATTTTGATATGTTATGCCTTTTTGAATTCGTAGGGATCCCTACTATCAATCTGCATTCAAACATTTTTAAAATCGATGGGTTAAAAAAAGTGGTTGACCAAAAACCGATTCGTTTGTAAAATCAACCTTTTTTGATGATTTTTTGGAATATCTCGGCCAAATAATGTCCGATTTGGGAATTTTATACCATTTTGGACTCGTAAGGATCAGTACTATCGATTGGCATCAAAAAAATAAAAATCTAAATTTTGGCCAAAGTCGACAAAATGGCAAGGGGTTACATCACGTTTTCTCTCAAATTCGGGGTCGGTTCGAAAATCAAAACTTTTTTGATGATTTGTATTGAATATCTCGGGTAAACATTGTCAGATTTTGAAATGTTATGCCTTTTTGAATTCGTAGGGATCCCTACTATCAATCTGCATTCAAACATTTTTAAAATCGATGGGTTCAAAAAAGTGGTTGACCAAAAACCGATTCGTTTGTAAAATCAACCTTTTTTGATGATTTTTTGGAATATCTCGGCCAAATAATGTCCGATTTGGGAATTTTATACCATTTTGGACTCGTAAGGATCAGTACTATCGATTGGCATCAAAAAAATGAAAATCTAAATTTTGGCCCAAATCAACAAAATGGCAAGGGGTTACATCACGTTTTTTCTCAAATTCGGGGTCGGTTCGAAAATCAAAACTTTTTTGATGATTTTGTATTGAATATCTCGGGTAAATACTGTCCGATTTTGATATGTTATGCCTTTTTGAATTCGTAGGGATCCCTACTATCAATCTGCATTCAAACATTTTTAAAATCGATGGGTTATAAAAAGTGGTTGACCAAAAACCGATTCGTTTGTAAAATCAACCTTTTTTGATGATTTTTTGGAATATCTCGGCCAAATAATGTCCGATTTGGGAATTTTATACCATTTTGGACTCGTAAGGATCAGTACTATCGATTGGCATCAAAAAAATGAAAATCTAAATTTTGGCCCAAATCAACAAAATGGCAAGGGGTTACATCACGTTTTTTCTCAAATTCGGGGTCGGTTCGAAAATCAAAACTTTTTTGATGATTTGTATTGAATATCTCGGGTAAATACTGTCCGATTTTGATATGTTATGCCTTTTTGAATTCGTAGGGATCCCTACTATCAATCTGCATTCAAACATTTTTAAAATCGGTGTGTTATAAAAAGTGGTTGACCAAAAACCGATTCGTTTGTAAAATCAACCTTTTTTGATGATTTTTTGGAATATCTCGGCCAAATAATGTCCGATTTGGGAATTTTATACCATTTTGGACTCGTAAGGATCAGTACTATCGATTGGCATCAAAAAAATAAAAATCTAAATTTTGGCCAAAATCGACAAAATGGCAAGGGGTTACATCACGTTTTTTCTCAAATTCGGGGTCGGTTCGAAAATCAAAACTTTTTTGATGATTTGTATTGAATATCTCGGGTAAATACTGTCCGATTTTGATATGTTATGCCTTTTTGAATTCGTAGGGATCCCTACTATCAATCTGCATTCAAACATTTTTAAAATCGATGGGTTCAAAAAAGTGGTTGACCAAAAACCGATTCGTTTGTAAAGTCAACCTTTTTTGATGCTTTTTTGGAATATCTCGGCCAAATAATGTCCGATTTGGGAATTTTATACCATTTTGGACTCGTAAGGATCAGTACTATCGATTGGCATCAAAAAAAATAAAAATCTAAATTTTGGCCCAAATCGGCAAAATGGCAAGGGGTTACATCACGTTTTTTCTCAAATTCGGGGTCGGTTCGAAAATCAAAACTTTTTTGATGATTTGTGATTGAATATCTCGGGTAAATACTGTCCGATTTTGATATGTTATGCCTTTTTGAATTCGTAGGGATCCCTACTATCAATCTGCATTCAAACATTTTTAAAATCGATGGGTTATAAAAAGTGGTTGACCAAAAACCGATTCGTTTGTAAAGTCAGCCTTTTTTGATGATTTTTTGGAATATCTCGGCCAAATAATGTCCGATTTGGGAATTTTATACCATTTTGGACTCGTAAGGATCAGTACTATCGATTGGCATCAAAAAAATAAAAATCTAAATTTTGGCCCAAATCGGCAAAATGGCAAGGGGTTACATCACGTTTTTTCTCAAATTCGAGGTCGGTTCGAAAATCAAAACTTTTTTGATGATTTGTATTGAATATCTCGGGTAAATACTGTCCGATTTTGATATGTTATGCCTTTTTGAATTCGTAGGGATCCCTACTATCAATCTGCATTCAAACATTTTTAAAATCGATGGGTTCAAAAAAGTGGTTGACCAAAAACCGATTCGTTTGTAAAATCAACCTTTTTTGATGATTTTTTGGAATATCTCGGCCAAATAATGTCCGATTTGGGAATTTTATACCATTTTGGACTCGTAAGGATCAGTACTATCGATTGGCATCAAAAAAAATAAAAATCTAAATTTTGGCCCAAATCGGCAAAATGGCAAGGGGTTACATCACGTTTTTTCTCAAATTCGGGGTCGGTTCGAAAATCAAAACTTTTTTGATGATTTGTATTGAATATCTCGGGTAAATACTGTCCGATTTTGATATGTTATGCCTTTTTGAATTCGTAGGGATCCCTACTATCAATCTGCATTCAAACATTTTTAAAATCGATGTGTTATAAAAAGTGGTTGACCAAAAACCGATTCGTTTGTAAAGTCAGCCTTTTTTGATGATTTTTTGGAATATCTCGGCCAAATAATGTCCGATTTGGGAATTTTATACCATTTTGGACTCGTAAGGATCAGTAATATCGATTGGCATCAAAAAAATAAAAATCTAAATTTTGGCCCAAATCGGCAAAATGGCAAGGGGTTACATCACGTTTTTTCTTAAATTCGAGGTCGGTTCGAAAATCAAAACTTTTTTGATGATTTGTATTGAATATCTCGGGTAAATACTGTCCGATTTTGATATGTTATGCCTTTTTGAATTCGTAGGGATCCCTACTATCAATCTGCATTCAAACATTTTTAAAATCGATGGATTCAAAAAAAGTGGTTGACCAAAAACCGATTCGTTTGTAAAGTCAGCCTTTTTTGATGCTTTTTTGGAATATCTCGGCCAAATAATGTCCGATTTGGGAATTTTATACCATTTTGGACTCGTAAGGATCAGTACTATCGATTGGCATCAAAAAAAATAAAAATCTAAATTTTGGCCCAAATCGGCAAAATGGCAAGGGGTTACATCACGTTTTTTCTCAAATTCGAGGTCGGTTCGAAAATCAAAACTTTTTTGATGATTTGTATTGAATATCTCGGGTAAATACTGTCCGATTTTGATATGTTATGCCTTTTTGAATTCGTAGGGATCCCTACTATCAATCTGCATTCAAACATTTTTAAAATCGATGGATTCAAAAAAGTGGTTGACCAAAAACCGATTCGTTTGTAAAGTCATCCTTTTTTGATGCTTTTTTGGAATATCTCGGCCAAATAATGTCCGATTTGGGAATTTTATACCATTTTGGACTCGTAAGGATCAGTACTATCGATTGGCATCAAAAAAATAAAAATCTAAATTTTGGCCCAAATCGGCAAAATGGCAAGGGGTTACATCACGTTTTTTCTCAAATTCGAGGTCGGTTCGAAAATCAAAACTTTTTTGATGATTTGTATTGAATATCTCGGGTAAATACTGTCCGATTTTGATATGTTATGCCTTTTTGAATTCGTAGGGATCCCTACTATCAATCTGCATTCAAACATTTTTAAAATCGATGTGTTATAAAAAGTGGTTGACCAAAAACCGATTCGTTTGTAGAGTCAGCCTTTTTTGATGATTTTTTGGAATATCTCGGCCAAATAATGTCCGATTTGGGAATTTTATACCATTTTGGACTCGTAAGGATCAGTAATATCGATTGGCATCAAAAAAATAAAAATCTAAATTTTGGCCCAAATCGGCAAAATGGCAAGGGGTTACATCACGTTTTTTCTCAAATTCGAGGTCGGTTCGAAAATCAAAACTTTTTTGATGATTTGTATTGAATATCTCGGGTAAATACTGTCCGATTTTGATATGTTATGCCTTTTTGAATTCGTAGGGATCCCTACTATCAATCTGCATTCAAACATTTTTAAAATCGATGGATTCAAAAAAGTGGTTGACCAAAAACCGATTCGTTTGTAAAGTCAGCCTTTTTTGATGCTTTTTTGGAATATCTCGGCCAAATAATGTCCGATTTGGGAATTTTATACCATTTTGGACTCGTAAGGATCAGTACTATCGATTGGCATCAAAAAAATAAAAATCTAAATTTTGGCCCAAATCGGCAAAATGGCAAGGGGTTACATCACGTTTTTTCTCAAATTCGAGGTCGGTTCGAAAATCAAAACTTTTTTGATGATTTGTATTGAATATCTCGGGTAAATACTGTCCGATTTTGATATGTTATGCCTTTTTGAATTCGTAGGGATCCCTACTATCAATCTGCATTCAAACATTTTTAAAATCGATGTGTTTTAAAAAGTGGTTGACCAAAAACCGATTCGTTTGTAAAGTCAGCCTTTTTTGATGATTTTTTGGAATATCTCGGCCAAATAATGTCCGATTTGGGAATTTTATACCATTTTGGACTCGTAAGGATCAGTAATATCGATTGGCATCAAAAAAATAAAAATCTAAATTTTGGCCCAAATCGGCAAAATGGCAAGGGGTTACATCACGTTTTTTCTTAAATTCGAGGTCGGTTCGAAAATCAAAACTTTTTTGATGATTTGTATTGAATATCTCGGGTAAATACTGTCCGATTTTGATATGTTATGCCTTTTTGAATTCGTAGGGATCCCTACTATCAATCTGCATTCAAACATTTTTAAAATCGATGTGTTATAAAAAGTGGTTGACCAAAAACCGATTCGTTTGTAAAGTCAGCCTTTTTTGATGATTTTTTGGAATATCTCGGCCAAATAATGTCCGATTTGGGAATTTTATACCATTTTGGACTCGTAAGGATCAGTAATATCGATTGGCATCAAAAAAATAAAAATCTAAATTTTGGCCCAAATCGGCAAAATGGCAAGGGGTTACATCACGTTTTTTCTCAAATTCGCGGTCGGTTCGAAAATCAAAACTTTTTTGATGATTTGTATTGAATATCTCGGGTAAATACTGTCCGATTTTGATATGTTATGCCTTTTTGAATTCGTAGGGATCCCTACTATCAATCTGCATTCAAACATTTTTAAAATCGATGGATTCAAAAAAGTGGTTGACCAAAAACCGATTCGTTTGTAAAGTCAGCCTTTTTTGATGCTTTTTTGGAATATCTCGGCCAAATAATGTCCGATTTGGGAATTTTATACCATTTTGGACTCGTAAGGATCAGTACTATCGATTGGCATCAAAAAAATAAAAATCTAAATTTTGGCCCAAATCGGCAAAATGGCAAGGGGTTACATCACGTTTTTTCTCAAATTCGAGGTCGGTTCGAAAATCAAAACTTTTTTGATGATTTGTATTGAATATCTCGGGTAAATACTGTCCGATTTTGATATGTTATGCCTTTTTGAATTCGTAGGGATCCCTACTATCAATCTGCATTCAAACATTTTTAAAATCGATGTGTTATAAAAAGGGGTTGACCAAAAACCGATTCGTTTGTAAAGTCAGCCTTTTTTGATGCTTTTTTGGAATATCTCGGCCAAATAATGTCCGATTTGGGAATTTTATACCATTTTGGACTCGTAAGGATCAGTACTATCGATTGGCATCAAAAAAATAAAAATCTAAATTTTGGCCCAAATCGGCAAAATGGCAAGGGGTTACATCACGTTTTTTCTCAAATTCGAGGTCGGTTCGAAAATCAAAACTTTTTTGATGATTTGTATTGAATATCTCGGGTAAATACTGTCCGATTTTGATATGTTATGCCTTTTTGAATTCGTAGGGATCCCTACTATCAATCTGCATTCAAACATTTTTAAAATCGATGGATTCAAAAAAGTGGTTGACCAAAAACCGATTCGTTTGTAAAGTCAGCCTTTTTTGATGCTTTTTTGGAATATCTCGGCCAAATAATGTCCGATTTGGGAATTTTATACCATTTTGGACTCGTAAGGATCAGTACTATCGATTGGCATCAAAAAAAATAAAAATCTAAATTTTGGCCCAAATCGGCAAAATGGCAAGGGGTTACATCACGTTTTTTCTCAAATTCGAGGTCGGTTCGAAAATCAAAACTTTTTTGATGATTTGTATTGAATATCTCGGGTAAATACTGTCCGATTTTGATATGTTATGCCTTTTTGAATTCGTAGGGATCCCTACTATCAATCTGCATTCAAACATTTTTAAAATCGATGTGTTTTAAAAAGTGGTTGACCAAAAACCGATTCGTTTGTAAAGTCAGCCTTTTTTGATGATTTTTTGGAATATCTCGGCCAAATAATGTCCGATTTGGGAATTTTATACCATTTTGGACTCGTAAGGATCAGTAATATCGATTGGCATCAAAAAAATAAAAATCTAAATTTTGGCCCAAATCGGCAAAATGGCAAGGGGTTACATCACGTTTTTTCTCAAATTCGAGGTCGGTTCGAAAATCAAAACTTTTTTGATGATTTGTATTGAATATCTCGGGTAAATACTGTCCGATTTTGATATGTTATGCCTTTTTGAATTCGTAGGGATCCCTACTATCAATCTGCATTCAAACATTTTTAAAATCGATGTGTTATAAAAAGTGGTTGACCAAAAACCGATTCGTTTGTAAAGTCAGCCTTTTTTGATGATTTTTTGGAATATATCGGCCAAATAATGTCCGATTTGGGAATTTTATACCATTTTGGACTCGTAAGGATCAGTAATATCGATTGGCATCAAAAAAATAAAAATCTAAATTTTGGCCCAAATCGGCAAAATGGCAAGGGGTTACATCACGTTTTTTCTTAAATTCGAGGTCGGTTCGAAAATCAAAACTTTTTTGATGATTTGTATTGAATATCTCGGGTAAATACTGTCCGATTTTGATATGTTATGCCTTTTTGAATTCGTAGGGATCCCTACTATCAATCTGCATTCAAACATTTTTAAAATCGATGTGTTATAAAAAGTGGTTGACCAAAAACCGATTCGTTTGTAAAGTCAGCCTTTTTTGATGATTTTTTGGAATATCTCGGCCAAATAATGTCCGATTTGGGAATTTTATACCATTTTGGACTCGTAAGGATCAGTAATATCGATTGGCATCAAAAAAATAAAAATCTAAATTTTGGCCCAAATCGGCAAAATGGCAAGGGGTTACATCACGTTTTTTCTCAAATTCGCGGTCGGTTCGAAAATCAAAACTTTTTTGATGATTTGTATTGAATATCTCGGGTAAATACTCTCCGATTTTGATATGTTATGCCTTTTTGAATTCGTAGGGATCCCTACTATCAATCTGCATTCAAACATTTTTAAAATCGATGTGTTATAAAAAGTGGTTGACCAAAAACCGATTCGTTTGTAGAGTCAGCCTTTTTTGATGATTTTTTGGAATATATCGGCCAAATAATGTCCGATTTGGGAATTTTATACCATTTTGGACTCGTAAGGATCAGTAATATCGATTGGCATCAAAAAAATAAAAATCTAAATTTTGGCCCAAATCGGCAAAATGGCAAGGGGTTACATCACGTTTTTTCTCAAATTCGCGGTCGGTTCGAAAATCAAAACTTTTTTGATGATTTGTATTGAATATCTCGGGTAAATACTGTCCGATTTTGATATGTTATGCCTTTTTGAATTCGTAGGGATCCCTACTATCAATCTGCATTCAAACATTTTTAAAATCGATGGATTCAAAAAAGGGGTTGACCAAAAACCGATTCGTTTGTAAAGTCAGCCTTTTTTGATGCTTTTTTGGAATATCTCGGCCAAATAATGTCCGATTTGGGAATTTTATACCATTTTGGACTCGTAAGGATCAGTACTATCGATTGGCATCAAAAAAATAAAAATCTAAATTTTGGCCCAAATCGGCAAAATGGCAAGGGGTTACATCACGTTTTTTCTCAAATTCGCGGTCGGTTCGAAAATCAAAACTTTTTTGATGATTTGTATTGAATATCTCGGGTAAATACTCGTCCGATTTTGATATGTTATGCCTTTTTGAATTCGTAGGTATCCCTACTATCAATCTGCATTCAAACATTTTTAAAATCGATGTGTTATAAAAAGTGGTTGACCAAAAACCGATTCGTTTGTAGAGTCAGCCTTTTTTGATGATTTTTTGGAATATCTCGGCCAAATAATGTCCGATTTGGGAATTTTATACCATTTTGGACTCGTAAGGATCAGTAATATCGATTGGCATCAAAAAAATAAAAATCTAAATTTTGGCCCAAATCGGCAAAATGGCAAGGGGTTACATCACGTTTTTTCTTAAATTCGAGGTCGGTTCGAAAATCAAAACTTTTTTGATGATTTGTATTGAATATCTCGGGTAAATACTGTCCGATTTTGATATGTTATGCCTTTTTAAATTCGTAGGGATCCCTACTATCAATCTGCATTCAAACATTTTTAAAATCGATGTGTTATAAAAAGTGGTTGACCAAAAACCGATTCGTTTGTAGAGTCAGCCTTTTTTGATGATTTTTTGGAATATCTCGGCCAAATAATGTCCGATTTGGGAATTTTATACCATTTTGGACTCGTAAGGATCAGTAATATCGATTGGCATCAAAAAAATAAAAATCTAAATTTTGGCCCAAATCGGCAAAATGGCAAGGGGTTACATCACGTTTTTTCTCAAATTCGCGGTCGGTTCGAAAATCAAAACTTTTTTGATGATTTGTATTGAATATCTCGGGTAAATACTCTCCGATTTTGATATGTTATGCCTTTTTGAATTCGTAGGGATCCCTACTATCAATCTGCATTCAAACATTTTTAAAATCGATGTGTTATAAAAAGTGGTTGACCAAAAACCGATTCGTTTGTAGAGTCAGCCTTTTTTGATGATTTTTTGGAATATATCGGCCAAATAATGTCCGATTTGGGAATTTTATACCATTTTGGACTCGTAAGGATCAGTAATATCGATTGGCATCAAAAAAATAAAAATCTAAATTTTGGCCCAAATCGGCAAAATGGCAAGGGGTTACATCACGTTTTTTCTCAAATTCGCGGTCGGTTCGAAAATCAAAACTTTTTTGATGATTTGTATTGAATATCTCGGGTAAATACTCTCCGATTTTGATATGTTATGCCTTTTTGAATTCGTAGGGATCCCTACTATCAATCTGCATTCAAACATTTTTAAAATCGATGGATTCAAAAAAGGGGTTGACCAAAAACCGATTCGTTTGTAAAGTCAGCCTTTTTTGATGCTTTTTTGGAATATCTCGGCCAAATAATGTCCGATTTGGGAATTTTATACCATTTTGGACTCGTAAGGATCAGTACTATCGATTGGCATCAAAAAAATAAAAATCTAAATTTTGGCCCAAATCGGCAAAATGGCAAGGGGTTACATCACGTTTTTTTTCAAATTCGCGGTCGGTTCGAAAATCAAAACTTTTTTGATGATTTGTATTGAATATCTCGGGTAAATACTCTCCGATTTTGATATGTTATGCCTTTTTGAATTCGTAGGGATCCCTACTATCAATCTGCATTCAAACATTTTTAAAATCGATGTGTTATAAAAAGTGGTTGACCAAAAACCGATTCGTTTGTAGAGTCAGCCTTTTTTGATGATTTTTTGGAATATCTCGGCCAAATAATGTCCGATTTGGGAATTTTATACCATTTTGGACTCGTAAGGATCAGTAATATCGATTGGCATCAAAAAAATAACAATCTAAATTTTGGCCCAAATCGGCAAAATGGCAAGGGGTTACATCACGTTTTTTCTTAAATTCAAGGTCGGTTCGAAAATCAAAACTTTTTTGATGATTTGTATTGAATATCTCGGGTAAATACTGTCCGATTTTGATATGTTATGCCTTTTTAAATTCGTAGGGATCCCTACTATCAATCTGCATTCAAACATTTTTAAAATCGATGGATTCAAAAAAGGGGTTGACCAAAAACCGATTCGTTTGTAAAGTCAGCCTTTTTTGATGCTTTTTTGGAATATCTCGGCCAAATAATGTCCGATTTGGGAATTTTATACCATTTTGGACTCGTAAGGATCAGTACTATCGATTGGCATCAAAAAAATAAAAATCTAAATTTTGGCCCAAATCGGCAAAATGGCAAGGGGTTACATCACGTTTTTTCTCAAATTCGAGGTCGGTTCGAAAATCAAAACTTTTTTGATGATTTGTATTGAATATCTCGGGTAAATACTGTCCGATTTTGATATGTTATGCCTTTTTGAATTCGTAGGGATCCCTACTATCAATCTGCATTCAAACATTTTTAAAATCGATGTGTTTTAAAAAGTGGTTGACCAAAAACCGATTCGTTTGTAGAGTCAGCCTTTTTTGATGATTTTTTGGAATATCTCGGCCAAATAATGTCCGATTTGGGAATTTTATACCATTTTGGACTCGTAAGGATCAGTAATATCGATTGGCATCAAAAAAATAAAAATCTGAATTTTGGCCCAAATCGGCAAAATGGCAAGGGGTTACATCACGTTTTTTCTTAAATTCGAGGTCGGTTCGAAAATCAAAACTTTTTTGATGATTTGTATTGAATATCTCGGGTAAATACTGTCCGATTTTGATATGTTATGCCTTTTTAAATTCGTAGGGATCCCTACTATCAATCTGCATTCAAACATTTTTAAAATCGATGTGTTATAAAAAGTGGTTGACCAAAAACCGATTCGTTTGTAGAGTCAGCCTTTTTTGATGATTTTTTGGAATATATCGGCCAAATAATGTCCGATTTGGGAATTTTATACCATTTTGGACTCGTAAGGATCAGTAATATCGATTGGCATCAAAAAAATAAAAATCTAAATTTTGGCCCAAATCGGCAAAATGGCAAGGGGTTACATCACGTTTTTTCTCAAATTCGCGGTCGGTTCGAAAATCAAAACTTTTTTGATGATTTGTATTGAATATCTCGGGTAAATACTGTCCGATTTTGATATGTTATGCCTTTTTAAATTCGTAGGGATCCCTACTATCAATCTGCATTCAAACATTTTTAAAATCGATGTGTTATAAAAAGTGGTTGACCAAAAACCGATTCGTTTGTAGAGTCAGCCTTTTTTGATGATTTTTTGGAATATATCGGCCAAATAATGTCCGATTTGGGAATTTTATACCATTTTGGACTCGTAAGGATCAGTAATATCGATTGGCATCAAAAAAATAAAAATCTAAATTTTGGCCCAAATCGGCAAAATGGCAAGGGGTTACATCACGTTTTTTCTCAAATTCGCGGTCGGTTCGAAAATCAAAACTTTTTTGATGATTTGTATTGAATATCTCGGGTAAATACTGTCCGATTTTGATATGTTATGCCTTTTTGAATTCGTAGGGATCCCTACTATCAATCTGCATTCAAACATTTTTAAAATCGATGGATTCAAAAAAGGGGTTGACCAAAAACCGATTCGTTTGTAAAGTCAGCCTTTTTTGATGCTTTTTTGGAATATCTCGGCCAAATAATGTCCGATTTGGGAATTTTATACCATTTTGGACTCGTAAGGATCAGTACTATCGATTGGCATCAAAAAAATAAAAATCTAAATTTTGGCCCAAATCGGCAAAATGGCAAGGGGTTACATCACGTTTTTTCTCAAATTCGCGGTCGGTTCGAAAATCAAAACTTTTTTGATGATTTGTATTGAATATCTCGGGTAAATACTCTCCGATTTTGATATGTTATGCCTTTTTGAATTCGTAGGGATCCCTACTATCAATCTGCATTCAAACATTTTTAAAATCGATGTGTTATAAAAAGTGGTTGACCAAAAACCGATTCGTTTGTAGAGTCAGCCTTTTTTGATGATTTTTTGGAATATCTCGGCCAAATAATGTCCGATTTGGGAATTTTATACCATTTTGGACTCGTAAGGATCAGTAATATCGATTGGCATCAAAAAAATAAAAATCTAAATTTTGGCCCAAATCGGCAAAATGGCAAGGGGTTACATCACGTTTTTTCTTAAATTCGAGGTCGGTTCGAAAATCAAAACTTTTTTGATGATTTGTATTGAATATCTCGGGTAAATACTGTCCGATTTTGATATGTTATGCCTTTTTAAATTCGTAGGGATCCCTACTATCAATCTGCATTCAAACATTTTTAAAATCGATGGATTCAAAAAAGGGGTTGACCAAAAACCGATTCGTTTGTAAAGTCAGCCTTTTTTGATGCTTTTTTGGAATATCTCGGCCAAATAATGTCCGATTTGGGAATTTTATACCATTTTGGACTCGTAAGGATCAGTACTATCGATTGGCATCAAAAAAAATAAAAATCTAAATTTTGGCCCAAATCGGCAAAATGGCAAGGGGTTACATCACGTTTTTTCTCAAATTCGAGGTCGGTTCGAAAATCAAAACTTTTTTGATGATTTGTATTGAATATCTCGGGTAAATACTGTCCGATTTTGATATGTTATGCCTTTTTGAATTCGTAGGGATCCCTACTATCAATCTGCATTCAAACATTTTTAAAATCGATGTGTTTTAAAAAGTGGTTGACCAAAAACCGATTCGTTTGTAGAGTCAGCCTTTTTTGATGATTTTTTGGAATATCTCGGCCAAATAATGTCCGATTTGGGAATTTTATACCATTTTGGACTCGTAAGGATCAGTAATATCGATTGGCATCAAAAAAATAAAAATCTGAATTTTGGCCCAAATCGGCAAAATGGCAAGGGGTTACATCACGTTTTTTCTTAAATTCGAGGTCGGTTCGAAAATCAAAACTTTTTTGATGATTTGTATTGAATATCTCGGGTAAATACTGTCCGATTTTGATATGTTATGCCTTTTTAAATTCGTAGGGATCCCTACTATCAATCTGCATTCAAACATTTTTAAAATCGATGTGTTATAAAAAGTGGTTGACCAAAAACCGATTCGTTTGTAGAGTCAGCCTTTTTTGATGATTTTTTGGAATATATCGGCCAAATAATGTCCGATTTGGGAATTTTATACCATTTTGGACTCGTAAGGATCAGTAATATCGATTGGCATCAAAAAAATAAAAATCTAAATTTTGGCCCAAATCGGCAAAATGGCAAGGGGTTACATCACGTTTTTTCTCAAATTCGCGGTCGGTTCGAAAATCAAAACTTTTTTAATGATTTGTATTGAATATCTCGGGTAAATACTCTCCGATTTTGATATGTTATGCCTTTTTGAATTCGTAGGGATCCCTACTATCAATCTGCATTCAAACATTTTTAAAATCGATGTGTTATAAAAAGTGGTTGACCAAAAACCGATTCGTTTGTAGAGTCAGCCTTTTTTGATGATTTTTTGGAATATATCGGCCAAATAATGTCCGATTTGGGAATTTTATACCATTTTGGACTCGTAAGGATCAGTAATATCGATTGGCATCAAAAAAATAAAAATCTAAATTTTGGCCCAAATCGGCAAAATGGCAAGGGGTTACATCACGTTTTTTCTCAAATTCGCGGTCGGTTCTAAAATCAAAACTTTTTTGATGATTTGTATTGAATATCTCGGGTAAATACTGTCCGATTTTGATATGTTATGCCTTTTTGAATTCGTAGGGATCCCTACTATCAATCTGCATTCAAACATTTTTAAAATCGATGGATTCAAAAAAAGGGGTTGACCAAAAACCGATTCGTTTGTAAAGTCAGCCTTTTTTGATGCTTTTTGGAATATCTCGGCCAAATAATGTCCGATTTGGGAATTTTATACCATTTTGGACTCGTAAGGATCAGTACTATCGATTGGCATCAAAAAAATAAAAATCTAAATTTTGGCCCAAATCGGCAAAATGGCAAGGGGTTACATCACGTTTTTTCTCAAATTCGCGGTCGGTTCGAAAATCAAAACTTTTTTGATGATTTGTATTGAATATCTCGGGTAAATACTCTCCGATTTTGATATGTTATGCCTTTTTGAATTCGTAGGGATCCCTACTATCAATCTGCATTCAAACATTTTTAAAATCGATGTGTTATAAAAAGTGGTTGACCAAAAACCGATTCGTTTGCAGAGTCAGCCTTTTTTGATGATTTTTTGGAATATCTCGGCCAAATAATGTCCGATTTGGGAATTTTATACCATTTTGGACTCGTAAGGATCAGTAATATCGATTGGCATCAAAAAAATAAAAATCTGAATTTTGGCCCAAATCGGCAAAATGGCAAGGGGTTACATCACGTTTTTTCTTAAATTCGAGGTCGGTTCGAAAATCAAAACTTTTTTGATGATTTGTATTGAATATCTCGGGTAAATACTGTCCGATTTTGATATGTTATGCCTTTTTAAATTCGTAGGGATCCCTACTATCAATCTGCATTCAAACATTTTTAAAATCGATGTGTTATAAAAAAGTGGTTGACCAAAAACCGATTCGTTTGTAGAGTCAGCCTTTTTTGATGATTTTTTGGAATATATCGGCCAAATAATGTCCGATTTGGGAATTTTATACCATTTTGGACTCGTAAGGATCAGTAATATCGATTGGCATCAAAAAAATAAAAATCTAAATTTTGGCCCAAATCGGCAAAATGGCAAGGGGTTACATCACGTTTTTTCTCAAATTCGCGGTCGGTTCGAAAATCAAAACTTTTTTAATGATTTGTATTGAATATCTCGGGTAAATACTCTCCGATTTTGATATGTTATGCCTTTTTGAATTCGTAGGGATCCCTACTATCAATCTGCATTCAAACATTTTTAAAATCGATGTGTTATAAAAAGTGGTTGACCAAAAACCGATTCGTTTGTAGAGTCAGCCTTTTTTGATGATTTTTTGGAATATATCGGCCAAATAATGTCCGATTTGGGAATTTTATACCATTTTGGACTCGTAAGGATCAGTAATATCGATTGGCATCAAAAAAATAAAAATCTAAATTTTGGCCCAAATCGGCAAAATGGCAAGGGGTTACATCACGTTTTTTCTCAAATTCGCGGTCGGTTCTAAAATCAAAACTTTTTTGATGATTTGTATTGAATATCTCGGGTAAATACTGTCCGATTTTGATATGTTATGCCTTTTTGAATTCGTAGGGATCCCTACTATCAATCTGCATTCAAACATTTTTAAAATCGATGGATTCAAAAAAGGGGTTGACCAAAAACCGATTCGTTTGTAAAGTCAGCCTTTTTTGATGCTTTTTTGGAATATCTCGGCCAAATAATGTCCGATTTGGGAATTTTATACCATTTTGGACTCGTAAGGATCAGTACTATCGATTGGCATCAAAAAAATAAAAATCTAAATTTTGGCCCAAATCGGCAAAATGGCAAGGGGTTACATCACGTTTTTTTTCAAATTCGCGGTCGGTTCGAAAATCAAAACTTTTTTGATGATTTGTATTGAATATCTCGGGTAAATACTCTCCGATTTTGATATGTTATGCCTTTTTGAATTCGTAGGGATCCCTACTATCAATCTGCATTCAAACATTTTTAAAATCGATGTGTTATAAAAAGTGGTTGACCAAAAACCGATTCGTTTGTAGAGTCAGCCTTTTTTGATGATTTTTTGGAATATCTCGGCCAAATAATGTCCGATTTGGGAATTTTATACCATTTTGGACTCGTAAGGATCAGTAATATCGATTGGCATCAAAAAAATAAAAATCTAAATTTTGGCCCAAATCGGCAAAATGGCAAGGGGTTACATCACGTTTTTTCTTAAATTCGAGGTCGGTTCGAAAATCAAAACTTTTTTGATGATTTGTATTGAATATCTCGGGTAAATACTGTCCGATTTTGATATGTTATGCCTTTTTAAATTCGTAGGGATCCCTACTATCAATCTGCATTCAAACATTTTTAAAATCGATGGATTCAAAAAAGGGGTTGACCAAAAACCGATTCGTTTGTAAAGTCAGCCTTTTTTGATGCTTTTTTGGAATATCTCGGCCAAATAATGTCCGATTTGGGAATTTTATACCATTTTGGACTCGTAAGGATCAGTACTATCGATTGGCATCAAAAAAATAAAAATCTAAATTTTGGCCCAAATCGGCAAAATGGCAAGGGGTTACATCACGTTTTTTCTCAAATTCGAGGTCGGTTCGAAAATCAAAACTTTTTTGATGATTTGTATTGAATATCTCGGGTAAATACTGTCCGATTTTGATATGTTATGCCTTTTTGAATTCGTAGGGATCCCTACTATCAATCTGCATTCAAACATTTTTAAAATCGATGTGTTTTAAAAAGTGGTTGACCAAAAACCGATTCGTTTGTAGAGTCAGCCTTTTTTGATGATTTTTTGGAATATCTCGGCCAAATAATGTCCGATTTGGGAATTTTATAGCATTTTGGACTCGTAAGGATCAGTAATATCGATTGGCATCAAAAAAATAAAAATCTGAATTTTGGCCCAAATCGGCAAAATGGCAAGGGGTTACATCACGTTTTTTCTTAAATTCGAGGTCGGTTCGAAAATCAAAACTTTTTTGATGATTTGTATTGAATATCTCGGGTAAATACTGTCCGATTTTGATATGTTATGCCTTTTTAAATTCGTAGGGATCCCTACTATCAATCTGCATTCAAACATTTTTAAAATCGATGTGTTATAAAAAGTGGTTGACCAAAAACCGATTCGTTTGTAGAGTCAGCCTTTTTTGATGATTTTTTGGAATATATCGGCCAAATAATGTCCGATTTGGGAATTTTATAGCATTTTGGACTCGTAAGGATCAGTAATATCGATTGGCATCAAAAAAATAAAAATCTGAATTTTGGCCCAAATCGGCAAAATGGCAAGGGGTTACATCACGTTTTTTCTCAAATTCGCGGTCGGTTCGAAAATCAAAACTTTTTTAATGATTTGTATTGAATATCTCGGGTAAATACTCTCCGATTTTGATATGTTATGCCTTTTTGAATTCGTAGGGATCCCTACTATCAATCTGCATTCAAACATTTTTAAAATCGATGGATTCAAAAAAGGGGTTGACCAAAAACCGATTCGTTTGTAGAGTCAGCCTTTTTTGATGCTTTTTTGGAATATCTCGGCCAAATAATGTCCGATTTGGGAATTTTATACCATTTTGGACTCGTAAGGATCAGTAATATCGATTGGCATCAAAAAAATAAAAATCTAAATTTTGGCCCAAATCGGCAAAATGGCAAGGGGTTACATCACGTTTTTTCTTAAATTCGAGGTCGGTTCGAAAATCAAAACTTTTTTGATGATTTGTATTGAATATCTCGGGTAAATACTGTCTGATTTTGATATGTTATGCCTTTTTAAATTCGTAGGGATCCCTACTATCAATCTGCATTCAAACATTTTTAAAATCGATGTGTTATAAAAAGTGGTTGACCAAAAACCGATTCGTTTGTAGAGTCAGCCTTTTTTGATGATTTTTTGGAATATATTGGCCAAATAATGTCCGATTTGGGAATTTTATACCATTTTGGACTCGTAAGGATCAGTAATATCGATTGGCATCAAAAAAATAAAAATCTAAATTTTGGCCCAAATCGGCAAAATGGCAAGGGGTTACATCACGTTTTTTCTCAAATTCGCGGTCGGTTCGAAAATCAAAACTTTTTTAATGATTTGTATTGAATATCTCGGGTAAATACTCTCCGATTTTGATATGTTATGCCTTTTTGAATTCGTAGGGATCCCTACTATCAATCTGCATTCAAACATTTTTAAAATCGATGTGTTATAAAAAGTGGTTGACCAAAAACCGATTCGTTTGTAGAGTCAGCCTTTTTTGATGATTTTTTGGAATATATTGGCCAAATAATGTCCGATTTGGGAATTTTATACCATTTTGGACTCGTAAGGATCAGTAATATCGATTGGCATCAAAAAAATAAAAATCTAAATTTTGGCCCAAATCGGCAAAATGGCAAGGGGTTACATCACGTTTTTTCTCAAATTCGCGGTCGGTTCTAAAATCAAAACTTTTTTGATGATTTGTATTGAATATCTCGGGTAAATACTCTCCGATTTTGATATGTTATGCCTTTTTGAATTCGTAGGGATCCCTACTATCAATCTGCATTCAAACATTTTTAAAATCGATGGATTCAAAAAAGGGGTTGACCAAAAACCGATTCGTTTGTAAAGTCAGCCTTTTTCGATGCTTTTTTGGAATATCTCGGCCAAATAATGTCCGATTTGGGAATTTTATACCATTTTGGACTCGTAAGGATCAGTACTATCGATTGGCATCAAAAAAATAAAAATCTAAATTTTGGCCCAAATCGGCAAAATGGCAAGGGGTTACATCACGTTTTTTTTCAAATTCGCGGTCGGTTCGAAAATCAAAACTTTTTTGATGATTTGTATTGAATATCTCGGGTAAATACTCTCCGATTTTGATATGTTATGCCTTTTTGAATTCGTAGGGATCCCTACTATCAATCTGCATTCAAACATTTTTAAAATCGATGTGTTATAAAAAGTGGTTGACCAAAAACCGATTCGTTTGTAGAGTCAGCCTTTTTTGATGATTTTTTGGAATATCTCGGCCAAATAATGTCCGATTTGGGAATTTTATACCATTTTGGACTCGTAAGGATCAGTAATATCGATTGGCATCAAAAAAATAAAAATCTAAATTTTGGCCCAAATCGGCAAAATGGCAAGGGGTTACATCACGTTTTTTCTTAAATTCGAGGTCGGTTCGAAAATCAAAACTTTTTTGATGATTTGTATTGAATATCTCGGGTAAATACTGTCCGATTTTGATATGTTATGCCTTTTTAAATTCGTAGGGATCCCTACTATCAATCTGCATTCAAACATTTTTAAAATCGATGTGTTATAAAAAGTGGTTGACCAAAAACCGATTCGTTTGTAGAGTCAGCCTTTTTTGATGATTTTTTGGAATATATCGGCCAAATAATGTCCGATTTGGGAATTTTATACCATTTTGGACTCGTAAGGATCAGTAATATCGATTGGCATCAAAAAAATAAAAATCTAAATTTTGGCCCAAATCGGCAAAATGGCAAGGGGTTACATCACGTTTTTTCTCAAATTCGCGGTCGGTTCGAAAATCAAAACTTTTTTAATGATTTGTATTGAATATCTCGGGTAAATACTCTCCGATTTTGATATGTTATGCCTTTTTGAATTCGTAGGGATCCCTACTATCAATCTGCATTCAAACATTTTTAAAATCGATGTGTTATAAAAAGTGGTTGACCAAAAACCGATTCGTTTGTAGAGTCAGCCTTTTTTGATGATTTTTTGGAATATATCGGCCAAATAATGTCCGATTTGGGAATTTTATACCATTTTGGACTCGTAAGGATCAGTAATATCGATTGGCATCAAAAAAATAAAAATCTAAATTTTGGCCCAAATCGGCAAAATGGCAAGGGGTTACATCACGTTTTTTCTCAAATTCGCGGTCGGTTCTAAAATCAAAACTTTTTTGATGATTTGTATTGAATATCTCGGGTAAATACTCTCCGATTTTGATATGTTATGCCTTTTTGAATTCGTAGGGATCCCTACTATCAATCTGCATTCAAACATTTTTAAAATCGATGGATTCAAAAAAGGGGTTGACCAAAAACCGATTCGTTTGTAAAGTCAGCCTTTTTTGATGCTTTTTTGGAATATCTCGGCCAAATAATGTCCGATTTGGGAATTTTATACCATTTTGGACTCGTAAGGATCAGTACTATCGATTGGCATCAAAAAAATAAAAATCTAAATTTTGGCCCAAATCGGCAAAATGGCAAGGGGTTACATCACGTTTTTTTTCAAATTCGCGGTCGGTTCGAAAATCAAAACTTTTTTGATGATTTGTATTGAATATCTCGGGTAAATACTCTCCGATTTTGATATGTTATGCCTTTTTGAATTCGTAGGGATCCCTACTATCAATCTGCATTCAAACATTTTTAAAATCGATGTGTTATAAAAAGTGGTTGACCAAAAACCGATTCGTTTGTAGAGTCAGCCTTTTTTGATGATTTTTTGGAATATCTCGGCCAAATAATGTCCGATTTGGGAATTTTATACCATTTTGGACTCGTAAGGATCAGTAATATCGATTGGCATCAAAAAAATAAAAATCTAAATTTTGGCCCAAATCGGCAAAATGGCAAGGGGTTACATCACGTTTTTTCTTAAATTCGAGGTCGGTTCGAAAATCAAAACTTTTTTGATGATTTGTATTGAATATCTCGGGTAAATACTGTCCGATTTTGATATGTTATGCCTTTTTAAATTCGTAGGGATCCCTACTATCAATCTGCATTCAAACATTTTTAAAATCGATGTGTTATAAAAAGTGGTTGACCAAAAACCGATTCGTTTGTAGAGTCAGCCTTTTTTGATGATTTTTTGGAATATCTCGGCCAAATAATGTCCGATTTGGGAATTTAATACCATTTTGGACTCGTAAGGATCAGTAATATCGATTGGCATCAAAAAAATAAAAATCTAAATTTTGGCCCAAATCGGCAAAATGGCAAGGGGTTACATCACGTTTTTTCTTAAATTCGAGGTCGGTTCGAAAATCAAAACTTTTTTGATGATTTGTATTGAATATCTCGGGTAAATACTGTCCGATTTTGATATGTTATGCCTTTTTAAATTCGTAGGGATCCCTACTATCAATCTGCATTCAAACATTTTTAAAATCGATGTGTTATAAAAAGTGGTTGACCAAAAACCGATTCGTTTGTAGAGTCAGCCTTTTTTGATGATTTTTTTGAATATATCGGCCAAATAATGTCCGATTTGGGAATTTTATACCATTTTGGACTCGTAAGGATCAGTAATATCGATTGGCATCAAAAAAATAAAAATCTAAATTTTGGCCCAAATCGGCAAAATGGCAAGGGGTTACATCACGTTTTTTCTCAAATTCGCGGTCGGTTCTAAAATCAAAACTTTTTTGATGATTTGTATTGAATATCTCGGGTAAATACTCTCCGATTTTGATATGTTATGCCTTTTTGAATTCGTAGGGATCCCTACTATCAATCTGCATTCAAACATTTTTAAAATCGATGGATTCAAAAAAGGGGTTGACCAAAAACCGATTCGTTTGTAAAGTCAGCCTTTTTTGATGCTTTTTTGGAATATCTCGGCCAAATAATGTCCGATTTGGGAATTTTATACCATTTTGGACTCGTAAGGATCAGTAATATCGATTGGCATCAAAAAAATAAAAATCTAAATTTTGGCCCAAATCGGCAAAATGGCAAGGGGTTACATCACGTTTTTTCTTAAATTCGAGGTCGGTTCGAAAATCAAAACTTTTTTGATGATTTGTATTGAATATCTCGGGTAAATACTGTCCGATTTTGATATGTTATGCCTTTTTAAATTCGTAGAGATCCCTACTATCAATCTGCATTCAAACATTTTTAAAATCGATGGATTCAAAAAAGGGGTTGACCAAAAACCGATTCGTTTGTAAAGTCAGCCTTTTTTGATGCTTTTTTGGAATATCTCGGCCAAATAATGTCCGATTTGGGAATTTTATACCATTTTGGACTCGTAAGGATCAGTACTATCGATTGGCATCAAAAAAATAAAAATCTAAATTTTGGCCCAAATCGGCAAAATGGCAAGGGGTTACATCACGTTTTTTCTCAAATTCGAGGTCGGTTCGAAAATCAAAACTTTTTTGATGATTTGTATTGAATATCTCGGGTAAATACTGTCCGATTTTGATATGTTATGCCTTTTTGAATTCGTAGGGATCCCTACTATCAATATGCATTCAAACATTTTTAAAATCGATGTGTTATAAAAAGTGGTTGACCAAAAACCGATTCGTTTGTAGAGTCAGCCTTTTTTGATGATTTTTTGGAATATATCGGCCAAATAATGTCCGATTTGGGAATTTTATACTATTTTGGACTCGTAAGGATCAGTAATATCGATTGGCATCAAAAAAATAAAAATCTAAATTTTGGCCCAAATCGGCAAAATGGCAAGGGGTTACATCACGTTTTTTCTCAAAATCGCGGTCGGTTCTAAAATCAAAACTTTTTTGATGATTTGTATTGAATATCTCGGGTAAATACTCTCCGATTTTGATTGTTATGCCTTTTTGAATTCGTAGGGATCCCTACTATCAATCTGCATTCAAACATTTTTAAAATCGATGGATTCAAAAAAGGGGTTGACCAAAAACCGATTCGTTTGCAGAGTCAGCCTTTTTTGATGCTTTTTTGGAATATCTCGGCCAAATAATGTCCGATTTGGGAATTTTATACCATTTTGGACTCGTAAGGATCAGTACTATCGATTGGCATCAAAAAAATAAAAATCTAAATTTTGGCCCAAATCGGCAAAATGGCAAGGGGTTACATCACGTTTTTTCTCAAATTCGAGGTCGGTTCGAAAATCAAAACTTTTTTGATGATTTGTATTGAATATCTCGGGTAAATACTGTCCGATTTTGATATGTTATGCCTTTTTGAATTCGTAGGGATCCCTACTATCAATATGCATTCAAACATTTTTAAAATCGATGTGTTATAAAAAGTGGTTGACCAAAAACCGATTCGTTTGTAGAGTCAGCCTTTTTTGATGATTTTTTGGAATATATCGGCCAAATAATGTCCGATTTGGGAATTTTATACCATTTTGGACTCGTAAGGATCAGTAATATCGATTGGCATCAAAAAAATAAAAATCTAAATTTTGGCCCAAATCGGCAAAATGGCAAGGGGTTACATCACGTTTTTTCTCAAAATCGCGGTCGGTTCTAAAATCAAAACTTTTTTGATGATTTGTATTGAATATCTCGGGTAAATACTCTCCGATTTTGATATGTTATGCCTTTTTGAATTCGTAGGGATCCCTACTATCAATCTGCATTCAAACATTTTTAAAATCGATGGATTCAAAAAAGGGGTTGACCAAAAACCGATTCGTTTGCAGAGTCAGCCTTTTTTGATGCTTTTTTGGAATATCTCGGCCAAATAATGTCCGATTTGGGAATTTTATACCATTTTGGACTCGTAAGGATCAGTAATATCGATTGGCATCAAAAAAATAAAAATCTAAATTTTGGCCTAAATCGGCAAAATGGCAAGGGGTTACATCACGTTTTTTCTTAAATTCGAGGTCGGTTCGAAAATCAAAACTTTTTTGATGATTTGTATTGAATATCTCGGGTAAATACTGTCCGATTTTGATATGTTATGCCTTTTTAAATTCGTAGAGATCCCTACTATCAATCTGCATTCAAACATTTTTAAAATCGATGGATTCAAAAAAGGGGTTGACCAAAAACCGATTCGTTTGCAGAGTCAGCCTTTTTTGATGCTTTTTTGGAATATCTCGGCCAAATAATGTCCGATTTGGGAATTTTATACCATTTTGGACTCGTAAGGATCAGTAATATCGATTGGCATCAAAAAAATAAAAATCTAAATTTTGGCCCAAATCGGCAAAATGGCAAGTGGTTACATCACGTTTTTTCTTAAATTCGCGGTCGGTTCGAAAATCAAAACTTTTTTGATGATTTGTATTGAATATCTCGGGTAAATACTGTCCGATTTTGATATGTTATGCCTTTTTAAATTCGTAGGGATCCCTACTATCAATCTGCATTCAAAAATGTTTAAAATCGATGTGTTTTAAAAAGTGGTTGACCAAAAACCGATTCGTTTGTAGAGTCAGCCTTTTTTGATGATTTTTTGGAATATCTCGGCCAAATAATGTCCGATTTGGGAATTTTATACCATTTTGGACTCGTAAGGATCAGTAATATCGATTGGCATCAAAAAAATAAAAATCTAAATTTTGGCCCAAATCGGCAAAATGGCAAGGGGTTACATCACGTTTTTTCTTAAATTCGAGGTCGGTTCGAAAATCAAAACTTTTTTGATGATTTGTATTGAATATCTCGGGTAAATACTGTCCGATTTTGATATGTTATGCCTTTTTAAATTCGTAGAGATCCCTACTATCAATCTGCATTTAAAATCGATGGATTAAAAAAAGGGGTTGACCAAAAACCGATTCGTTTGTAATGTCAGCCTTTTTTGATGCTTTTTTGGAATATCTCGGCCAAATAATGTCCGAATTGGGAATTTTAAACCATTTTGGACTCGTAAGGATCAGTACTATCGATTGACATCAAAAAAATAAAAATCTAAATTTTGGCCCAAATCGGCAAAATGGCAAGGGGTTACATCACGTTTTTTCTCAAATTCGAGGTCGGTTCGAAAATCAAAACTTTTTTGATGATTTGTATTGAATATCTCGGGTAAATACTGTCCGATTTTGATATGTTATGCCTTTTTGAATTCGTAGGGATCCCTACTATCAATCTGCATTTAAAATCGATGGATTAAAAAAAGGGGTTGACCAAAAACCGATTCGTTTGTAATGTCAGCCTTTTTTGATGCTTTTTTGGAATATCTCGGCCAAATAATGTCCGAATTGGGAATTTTAAACCATTTTGGACTCGTAAGGATCAGTACTATCGATTGACATCAAATAAATAAAAATCTAAATCTTGGCCCAAATCGGCAAAATGGCAAGGGGTTACATCACGTTTTTTCTTAAAATCGGGGTCGGTTCGAAAATCAAAACATTTTTGATTATATTTTTTGAATATCTCGGGTAAATATTGTCTGATTTTTAAATTTTATACCTTTTTGAATTCGTACGGATTCCTACTACCAATTGGTAATAAAATGGTATTCAAACAAATTAAAAATCGATGAGTTAAAAACAGTAGTTGAGCAAAAATGTATTTGTTTGTAGTCAGCTATTATGTTGATTTTTTGGAATATCTCGAGAAAATTATGACCGATTTTGGTATTTAATACCATTTTTGACTCGTACATCTAGTTTTTTCTCTAAATCGGGGTCAAACGTTGTCAGCTTTTATCTTCTTAAACACTTTGCTTGTAGAATATTGGCAGTTTTGCTGTTAGCCATCAGTCAAAATGTACGACAAAAGTTCATAGCGAGCATCTCACGCTCCGTTTACGTAATGGCAAAAATGGCAGGCTATTACAAAACTTGAACAGGCAAGTTGATAAGAAGCCCCTATATTAACAAACTCTACAATATTAAAAAACAAGTGCTAGCTGGTTTTCCCGTATTTCTTACATGGATATTAATAACCAGTTAAAATTGCATCAAATAATAAATTTAAAGTTTTAATCAATGTTCTCCACCGATATTAGTCTCTTGGTGCGAGTCTTGAAGCTGAAAAAAAGGCTTTCGCTAATACAACCTTTGAATTGCGTTTTATACCCAATAAGTTCTATGTTCTATGAAAATAAGTTCGACACCGATCGAACGGTAAACAGAAAAGTTTCATAAATATCTTTGTAACATACTATTCGTCCGAAACTTGTCGTATTTAATCTTTGAGCCGCATTTGTTATCCAAAAGTGGTAGGTATTGCGAAAAAGCTGAAATACGTTTCGGGTGAATTTAGATTATCAGATAATTAGCAGAGAGGTGTAATACAAACGTTATTCGCAATTTTTCCAAACTTCCTCTTAGAATTTCCCAGAACATTCATTAATGATTGTAAGAACTAAAATCTGATGTTTTTTTGTTAATGTATGTCTTTATCTTTAGATATAGGATAGACGGTATATACATAGACTAAGCTCAGCAACAGCAGAAGCCGCCACAAAACGTTTTTGTGCCAACTTTTTGCCGAATCGATTTTTTTTGTGGTTTCCGGCATAAAACTTTTGGGAAAAAGTTATTTGATTTGGAATTTGGAACTTTTTGTATACATAGACTTTTGTATGTGTTTTATTTACACTAAATTAATGAAAATCACAACTGTGTGCAAAATGTAATTTAATTTTTGTTGATGTGCCGCGCTAAAGGCAAGTTACGCGTGGCCGAGGACATGAACTTGGCAACAAAACAGCCCAAAAATAACATTTTATCAGACAGCTGACAGTTTTTAAATTTATCAAATAGCAGCTGAAGCCAGTTCTGAGTCAGAGTTGGAACGCATCTGTGCGGCTTCACGGTTAACCTATCCCTCTCTCTGCAGGCTGTTGGAAAGATAAGCAATTTCAACTTGTCGTGTTATTTGCATTATAATTTATAAGCATTTCAGTTACATCGTTTCCCTTATCCCTCTGTCTGGTTGTTTTTCTCTATGTATCCGTATATCTGTTCAATATCATGCTTTTGGTATTTGTTTTTTTATTACACCTCTTGCATTAAAACCGAACTAATTTCGCTTCTCGACAAATGCTGCACATCACAAGCAACGTGCCAAAGTAAACAATTAACATTTGCCTCGAATTGCGCCGGCTCAGTGTGGGAATATTTACACAATGGCCCCCCTCTATACGCCACTATCTGGCACTCACCCTTTAAACTGCTCGCACGAATTTTCAATTTCAGAATTGAATGCTCATAAAACGCAATAATTCTATCGCGTCCATTGTACAAAGGCACGTCTATCTAGTTTCTTTGTGGTTAGAGCATAAATCTAAAACAATGTGATTTCAGTTTCACAACTATAAAACACAGTATAAACCGGACTGCGTTGACAGTTCGCCAAAAAATGTATTATGCATTTTACTATTATATATTAATATTTTAAGTCTTTTCCGATCATAAGAACTTATTGAATACGTGTTTTAAGGATTTGGGAAATTCCATCCGCAACTGTGGAAATTTGACGGAAAACTTTCAACTTTTTTTGTTTATTAGCGCTTTGAAGCTCAAATTCACAGATCTGTTAGAGAATTTATTTGGTACGTTTTTCGCAAACCTCACCCCTCTGGGATGGAAAGTGCTAGTCAAAAGTTTATTAAGTGATAGTTTATTTTCGGGTTCAAAATTCTCACCACAAGACTAACATGAGAGGAATTCGTTGATTCCAACATTTGGCTCCTTATTAGATGCACTTTTAACATAATTTTTAATAGAAAATGATTCCACGGTCGTGATAATGTAAACTCTTAAATTCTTAGCACCAATTCTTCACAAGCAAGACCGGGCAGTATTATTGTACATATATTAATCAACGAAAATTGAACAAAGAAGCGCGTCCCACCTTACTCAGTTGTTCTGTTTCTTTCTCCTATCCCACTCTCGAAACGAAATTTTTATTGAAAGTATACACAACGTCTGTGTTTCTTGTCCGATTTTTATCATTTCAAGGCTATTTCTCCAAAGAAAGGGGGTGTAACTGTTGAAAAAGTAATTATACTGGATGTGTGAACAATTGTGCACGTTCGTACAATCTTAGGACATGCTGAAAATTTGGGTAATGGCTAATGGATTTCGTAGTTGAAAAGTTTGTATAAATTTAATCAAACATTTTGGGACCAATATTCCTCAAAATTAAAGAAAAACTAAATATTTTTTATTATTTGCTGAAAAAAAGAACAGAATATTCGCCTTTAATGTTTATTTATGCTCGAGTAATTATCGGCTTATATGTATCTTTATGCCTTTGGTTATGTTATGTTCAACTAATTTCAAAAGATTTTTCATTGGGAAAATATTTTTAAGAACAGCGCGCAGAAAAATACGCAACAGCGCAATTTTTTATACGTTATTTCGCCACTTCGTTCCGATAAGGCTTGTGGCTGGTTCAAGTCAGCAAGGGGACAGGGGGCAAGGGGAAGGCTAAAACTTTAATAGCTCGCCAGCTGTGCTGTTTATTTAGTCTGGCCACGGTCTGCCTTTGAGTATGTGTGTGCGTATATGTGGTGAGATATATTTGTGGGGTATGTTGTGGTCGTGCCAGTGGCTAATCGTCTAATTTTATCATGTGGTTATCCGCGTTTAAGTGCTGCCAAGTGTTGAGCGATTTGTATAGTGTGCTGAGGCGCGCCTTGCCTAGACTCGCCTCGCAGTTGCGGTTTGGGTATATAAGTACAAGAAGTCGTAAGAGTGCAATGGTATGTTTAATATCAAAATACCGCAGTGTGCATGTAATTCCAACTTGCAAAAGTTGTCACTTGCCATTAGCCTAATGGACGGTTCCACAATGTCGCGAAAAGCAGCCCTTTTGTCCTTCACACACACTTAAGTCAAAGACAGTCATTAGCAGCAGCAGTAGCAGCAGCCCCAAAAACAATGCCAAAGGCGTACACAAGATGATAAAAACGCCACTCTTTACAATGTACAAAATTGCAGTGGAAAGGTCACTTAAAATAGCTCAAGATATGAAAGCCATATACGCAATGGCGCCAAATACTTTCCAGATACTTGTTATAAGCAGATATCTAGCTTTGGAGAGATAAATATAATTCTACCACCCGAAAATTGGCAAGCAAACCTGTACGACTAACATTCCAGTTCACATATTAACTCGGCTGTTGATACTGATCAATTAAATGGGTCGAAAATGCCTTCTTGTATGCGTTACCCACAATATTATAACATCCTCTGCGAGAGTATAACCTCGTCATTGTATAAGTATAATAAAGGGAAACAAATATGCAAGGACATGAAACAGTCATCGCCTTGTTGCACCTGAAAGCGATTCGCTGTAAAAGGATGCAAATTAATTAGGTGGTAGTCCGTCCGTAGAGGAAATGGTGAATAGTCAGATGCATGCCGGAAAGCAATGGCAGTCACGTGTTCAGCATATTTGTTCTGTATCACATTACTCATACGCCATGGGTGTTTAAAGGGCATCATGTAGCCAACTTTACACATCTACCGTCATGATAGGCCTCAAGGCAATCAATCAAATGCTACAATGACGCAGTCTGCTTGCCCATGTCACGGACTTTACTCTATGTTGTGATTGGCTCGCCTCTGTTCAGCTTGGGCGCTACATCCGGTTTCAGTTTTACATAAACGCAACGCTCGGCAGACAATGTTTCGCCATGTCATGGAAATATGACAGCTGTTGGCAGGGCATATTGAATTTAAAAGGCTTTGCGATTTTTTAATAAAATGGTTCAGTTAACCTAATTACGTTTTATAAAGATCGGACGAAACTTAAAACCTAGCCCATGTAACCTTTAACCTTCATTTCCGGCCAGAAAGCGGTAATTTTTTAAAAAGCGTGAAACTCGCCCAAAATGAATTTGATAATTTGTTTTCTCGCATTTTGCATTGGAGTGTATTTTGCGAAACATGATTAGATGAATTTCTACAAAGATCTTTGAAATTGAATTAAATAAATTTGAGGAGCATAGCGAGAGCATGGGCTCAAGTCTACTAGTTTTACATTTAGTTAACAATAAGTATTCTGTTTTAATATTACAGGTCAATAGGTGATGTCATTTCGACTGTAATTGAAGGACAGTGACAGTTTCTCTTGATATCGCACTTGTTGGTTAAACATAAAGTTTTATGGGTCGAGCATTGACATTGGTTACAACTCAACTGAACTCGTATTTTGTGACTTCCCGCTAAGCGCTGGTTGAACTATAACCTTAAAGCGTGGCCACAAATGCGGTCATTAAGTCGCAAGCATCGAATTCCAGCACTTGCCCTTGTCCCTCTACTCTGTTCGACTCTGCTCAGCCTATAAAATATGAACCAATTGACGTGAAATTGATTGTTCGCTGGTTGGGAGATGGCGGTTGATGCCTTTTCCGCCGTTTCTGGCTGCTGTGCCATGTGACAGTGCCTTGTGGTCTTCTGTTTGAGCTTTATTAACTACAACAACGCATAAACTGCAGACGTTGCTGTGGCGCACTTCGCCTACAGAGTGGGCAAGCGGGTTAGAGGGTTGGTTGGCGCTTTGCTCGCTTATCGCTCATTTTACACGCTGCCAGCTATGCCAGCAATGCCACAGAATTTCCTTCAGCTGGCATATTTTACGTGTCAGCCAAGAATGCTGCTCGCTGACTTGGCAAGGATAAGGAGCTTGCTTATGTCCTGCTCCAGTTTTCCTCGTATTCCGTTTGCTAATATCAATTGAATTTAGCATCTATGGCAGCTCGTTGCTTTAATTAATGTCTTGTTTTAGGCCAGACAAAAGGTTCAAACGTCATAATTAAACGCACTTTACGTCTCAACCAGAAATAATCACTCACTTAGTGAAAATGAATTTGGACGGAGTAATCCAGGATGAATTTTCACTTAGTTATTGGTAAACATATATTATACAATGGTAATGTTAAACAAATTACAATATTAAAATAAGTTAAATAAAAATGAATAGATAAATATCAGAATAATAAAAAGATATTATTAAATATTATTATGATTGTTTTCCGACAATTTTCCAAACGTACGTTGGGAGTTTTTCGAAACCTTTCTTTAAAAATTACTTTTTTACTTCGGGTTAAGAAAAGTGCGCTGATTACAAACCAATATTTAAGCGCTTAAAACAAAAACATAAAACATTACGCACATATCTCATACTTTTCTTTTCTACTTTGCGTAGTCAGCTTTGTATATACTGTAGCTAAAGTGAAGGAACTGCAGCGTGGCATTACGTATACGCCGCATAGCCGCATCGAACCAAAACACAACACAATAATCAGTTGCAACATGTTTGAAGCACATGGTGAGACCAACGTTTCAATTGCCTCAGCGTCGCCAGAAGTTCCGTTTCAGTTTCAGTTGTATGGAAGCACTCGCAGCTAACGGTACACATAGCGCTTGCAAATTATTCAAAAGCATTGAAACGTGTTGAGAAAAACAACAAACAAACTTGATTGTGTTCTGTGCATGAATGTGTGTGAGTGTACATGTATATGTGAGACAAGAGAAAAGTCCTCATTCAATCTAGCACAAAAATTGACTAAAAGTGTAAAGCAAAAAACAACATCAACAACAAGATGCAACCAAGAAACTTGGCTAGTGAAAGTGACGTTGATTTTATTTTGGCAAATGAATTTTAATTGGCAACTGCAATAGCAACAACAATTACAATTACAAAAACCACCGAAATAATAACACAAAAACAAAAGCCAAAAATAAACTTTTTTGTCTTTTGCTATTATTTCTCGGTTGTTTGGTCATTTGGCCTGCAGCAATGCTTTGTACGGCTTCAAAGTTAACCATAACTTGTCCTTGGCAACGGCCGCTATTTTTAAATCAATCGCCAGCCCACCTCTAAAGGTTAGGCCGCCACTTAAAACAAAATGCCAGAAAATAAAAACAAAAAGTGAAAAAAGAAACAAAGAAAACCGAATCAAATCGAATCAAATCAAACAATTATTTTAAATATGTTACCAGTTTGATGAAATATAAAATAAATTTAAATAATAAAAATGTCGTTGCATATTCTTTGCTTATTTGATTTTTAAGTTTAAAATCTCGTTAGCCACAATTCAATTCAAATGAGTCGGCCAGTGAAAAATATTCAAAAATTGAAATGCCTTGAATTTTTTAGGGAACAGAGAAACACCTCTCAGCGACAGCTGCTTACCCGACTCACTCTAAATGAGATCATGTAACTTAGGATGCCTTCTCCCTCACGGTTGCCTGATTTCAAAATTAAATTCCACGTCCTAGCAATTTAAGAAAAACCTTAAGGGCAAGCTTTCCTGTCTATGCCTACCTTATTAATTGTATGCTCTCATATTTTTTGTTACACACACAATCAAACACATACTAAGCAGTTTCAGGTCATATTACGTATACGCGGCGTGTGCTGTATACGTTGCCTACCGTTGCTTCTGCTGCCTACCGTTGCTTCTGCCGCCTTGTGGTACGTGCTCAGTTATTTGTCGCCGTCATCGTCGCCGTGGCAAGGATATAGGCTCAACATTCTGCCAGTCTGCCTCTGACTGCACGTTCTGTTGACTGTACTCGTAATTAATTTATGCAATAATTTTTCATTTCTGACATAACTTGACAAAATATGTTTTCATTTTAGAACAAACTGTTTTTTACCCTTGCCACGTAACTAATAAACACAAGTAAAAGTTGCCCAGTCTGAAGTGCCAGACTAGCAGATACCTCTCCATACAAACAGAAAAACACACATTCACGCACAAGTACGCAGAATGCTTGATGCGTAGTTTATGCTCTGGCAGTGCTTCACACTGCTCCTCACAATGCCAAAAATATTATTGAAGACCACCCGTGTGTATAATCCGATTATTACGAAATTGGCATCCAAATGTCTGTATAAACCAAAAAGCAAGGATCTACCGTTGAAAGAGAGTTTATAACAAGTTTAGTGAGAATGGGGCTAAGGTATCCAAAGATATGAATCGAATCGGGTGTATCAAATAATTAAAAACCCAAGTCTATAAATTCCCTATTTTCAACAGTTAGTGCATGGGTCGAGTTGGCGACAAAAAAATTATAATCGTATGGTATACGAAAAATGTAGTTGCTAAGATCCAGAACCAGAAGGACGGACTACCTCTGTCCGAGAATCAACATATATTTTGTGGGATCAAAGATTCCACCTGCCTGTAACATAAATTTGCACAAGACCATTATACCCTCTTTGACAATTTCCAATGGGCACTGGATATAAAAATACAACCCCTTCTTAGCTGACGTGTCCTGGCTACAAGGTTTTCGAGCTGTCCACTACTCAACTAAATAGGAGGAGTTATATTTTAGCAATTGAAACATTATATCTGAAGCGTTCAAGTTATAATAAACTACAAAAGCCGCTTCCTATGCAAAGGACATAAAAAGACAAAGCACTGGACTGAAAAGGACTGAATAGAATAGCAGAGCAGAGCACAGCTCAGCAGGAGGACGTATTCTTGGTCATGAATACCGGTCATTGGGTTAACTGACTGGACAGGAAGTTGGCAAGTGCGTTTATTCGCGCTATTGTCACTATTGTGCATGTCATTTTGGACACTTTACTTCTATTGATTGGCAACGGAACTTGAGCCAAGCACTACGAACTCAGCTGCGCTTTTCGCACGATATCAGCAACAGAATGTGGCGTGGGCGAGGGGAAGCATCCTGACGAGCACTTGACAATTGCCACCAAGGACAAGAAAATTACATTTTAGGCACGCAACGACGACACGCACAGTGACAGCGCTACCACCGAATATACCACATTGGTATATTGCCAGAAAACTTAAAATAAAATTTTTTTGGTATAACTGAAATATAATTCTTCAAATAATAATACCCTTATGGACATATTTGTCCCCAGAAAACATTTGGGTAGCGAATGAAGTTAGTGAATAGCTTTTCCCTTGTCTTTGTGTTTTCTGACCTCAGAGACAAACGAAGTTCACGAACCGAATATTATTTCAACACCATGATTGGAACCATGTGCCGTATAGCAGTATAAAGTTTAATATTAGGCTGAAAAACTTAAAGAGAGATCAGTGGATCTTTATATGACATTCAATTCTATTCACCTCATTCCGTGCTTCAATAAATTACCTTACGAAGATCCAAATAGTTGAAAGCGAGAGAACTAGTATATGACTGCACGCATTAAGTTGGAATTATATATTTTAATATTTTCAAAGCTAGTTTCAATGATTGTGGTGTTTTCAAGTGCACTGGGCAGCATTGTTCGTAATTATATTATTTTTATTTAAAATACGCCAATTGAAACCCACTATGCGACAGCTTGGACTTGCCTGGCACCTCAAACTCGGGCAATTTCTAATACGTCATTGATTGCTATCTGTTTTGAATTTTTATGAATTCTTCGTTGTATTGCCATTGCCTTTTTTTGCTTACAGTTTAGCGTTGTTTATTGTTCAGAAGCAGGAAGTGTGATGCCCGGGGGTGGGGGGTCTGTCATACTAAATGTCAAGTGCACGTGCTGTGCTCCATCCAGCCCCTTCCAAGTGTGTGTGTGTGTGTGTGTGTGTGTGTGTGTGTGGCATCTGTCGACGAGCAAAACAAATTGGCAACGTGACGTATGAGTGATACATGGTATCTTGAGCGAACTGCTTATTAAATATTACGAATACGTCTCATGTGTCAGCGAAAATTACTTCTGCTTTTTTTACAAGCAAGTGTAACCAAATTGATTTTGCGAACGCTTCGACTGCAATCACTGTCGTTGTAACCGAAGCCCATCACAGAACGTTAACCGTTTCAGAGGCTATAATTAAGTCAGAAGCAATATACGTAGCAATAATTTACAACACAAAGGGTACGCACAGTTATTGTTTAACTAAAAAACCAAAAACAAAAACAAACACCAAGTGAAAATAAAAACAATATAGAAAGTAAATAGCTGAATGAAAACGCAATTTGGACATCGGACACTAAAGAGAAACCTGGGTAAGTGCCAAGCGGAATATTCTATTTTTCTTTGTGCTGTTTGAGCGTATGGTAAGCTGCACGTATGCGGCTCTCGACTGAAACGAAGCTCCATGCATAATGCAAATATAAGTCAAGGATAGTTTTGACCGAGAAATAAATACGCTTGGCATACTTTAAAATTTATGATTTGTTTTCTAAAAGTGGGCTTAATGAATTGTGTGTTGAAAATTGAAAAAGACAATATCCTTAACTGTATATTCTACTAGTCTTTTTGCTTATTATTATTAAGATATTAAATAATTTAAAAAACAAGTAGAAAATAATTTTATTATTATTAATATTTTATATATTATTACCTCTACTATTAAAATTCACATACTCATTTTAATAATATGAGTATATTATTATTATTAATATGAATATAATGTGGCATGACGAAATGACTGTTGATATTTTTGCCTCTTTTATGCTTTTGCACGGGGTCAATTTGTTTTTCTCCAGCATTTTGAAAAACAGAGTATAAAAAATAATTTGAAGAAATGGGTCGTGAACTTAATAGTTTGAAAACATACATATGATTTAAGATGCGTTTAAGCTTATAACTTAAAGAAATTGCCCTTCGTTGTTCGGGCTAAAAACAAGGCAAGATTTAACAAGATTTTTTGTGTGAATAGAATCAAGTAACGACAGAATCAAAGCCAGTAAAATTGCAACCACGCAATCTATCGGTCATTCAAATGGGTGTAAATACCAAAGCGAAATACTCTAGCTTTTACTTGATTCCAATGGTAAAAGAGGAAACCAAGGCCAAAAGTGAAATAATTTAAATATGTTAGTATAGTATATCTAGCTCTTATAACTTTTAATTTATGCTTAAAAAACGAACTCCTGAAAAATTTGGTGGGTGGATACAAAGCAAGGATTTGCTTCTCAGCTTCAACAGAAATAACAGGGTAAAAAACTTTGAAAAACGTTTGTTTATTAATTTCTTAGCATTAATTTATTTATTAAATGGCTTGCAAGATTGCTGTTACCTTTTGCGCCATTTGTGAATCTTCGGAAATAAGGCCGCCGGGTTTCTAACAATATTTTAGAAACTTAATGGTTCTTAATCAAGAGCTAACATTAAAAGAATATTACGAATTTAAACAATTTTATAAGATTTTTCGTGTTTTCAGAAATAACAATATTCAATTTAATGTTAGCTAATTATTTGGTTATTTTGTTACTGCCGGAAAAAGTAGAGAGCATTTGCGGAGCAGAAAACACAAAAGTGAAATATATTGCTCAGTGGTTGTTTGTTTCATTCGATTTTAGTGTTTGCTGTTTTTTGTTTATTTATTTTTGCGCAATGCTCTAATTAAAACTGTGAAAGTTGTTTTTCACGTGAAAATATAATTTTACCCGGCTCATTATTCAACTTCAGTGAATGTTATACTAGTCCAGCAGTTGCAGGCCTTGAAAACTTTCGCAATGATAATTATAAAAAATTAATTAGCATCGTTCAACCACTTTCAATATGGCCCTCTTGCTGGTAATTGGTAATTAATGGCAGCTGTCTCTGAGGTAGTCGTGTGGCATTTGGCATATTTCTGTTAATCACCTGCAGACTCCTTCAGACTCAATCTCTCCCTGCTGCGGCTACACTTTTGGCCAAATCTGTGTGCCATTCGCAGCCTCTGCCGGCCTTTGAACTTTAAGAGCACTTGAACAAAAGCGGGAGAAAGTTTTCTGTAAGAGCCACATCCTTCGCTTCAGTTTTTTGTCCTCCATTATGCATGTATGCCAGATCCTTGAGCATCCTTCAACCCCCTTACCCCGCTTCCGGCATCGGTTTTGTGCTGCTGGCTTTCGATTTATTACAGTTTTGCTGGCTATGGCGAAAGTTTTGGTTTTTCATTGTGATTATTTTATGATAGCTTAAGCAGAGACCTTGGCAGTCGCACAAAACTTTTGACACGCAGATCCCTCATTGAATGCCTTTTCTTAGAAGTATGAAAAGCAACTGCGAATTGTGTGAGTACCTTGGAAAATGCATTGCAAATTTACATAGCTGCCAATACTACTTTTGATTTGCACTCAATTGCAATGAATTCAACTCTATGCCTTTTCAGAAACAACTGTATCACTAGTCAAGACAACACAAGAGACTGAATTCTGAAGTTGACTTCTGTAAAAGTAAATATTATTCTTTGCATTTTGAAATCAATCAGAAATTGTGAATGAGGCTCTCATGAAGTTTTCCAACATCTTTAACATTAATATGAGAAATTTTTTTTAGACATACATATATTCTTCTAAAAATATTTTCTTTAATAAATTGCGAAAGCCTTTCATTGCAGTTCAAGTATGGTTACAAGAAAAACTCATTTTCCTTTATAACGTAAAAACGCCGCAGTCATTAAAAAACGGCTGTTGATAAGAGCACGTTGTCGCCACGCCGTTACAACACATTAAAGCCATGTGCCATGCATATTAAGAGGCTTATTAAATTGACAGATGCCTTGGGAAACTATTTGTCCCTTTAAACTGATATTCACAGTCCCTCTCGTAATTACCAAGTTTTATGCCATTATATATATTATAGTGTACAAAATTAACAGGCGTCTCCCGTCATGAATAATGTTGAAAATGCAAGTGCCCACCAAAATAAACTCAATTTGTGTCAAATCACAAGAAAAAGTTTAAGCTATGCGTATATTTCCATTAAGTTAGTCAGTCAGGCCAAACAATTTTATATATTGATGGTGCAAATAAGCTACGAATTGGGCAACTTTCACTAATTACTCGGCCAATTAGTGCAGCTGCTGATTGTGGCCAGACAACAAAAAGACGTCTGGAAAGACTCGGCAGTGTCTCCTTCCCCTTTAGAACATTTTATTTTTATCGTCAGGTGATTAAATTGCAGCTCTGGGGCATTTTGTCGCGGACTTTATGCTTGTCAAGGTCGAGAGGAATGGAGAGGCAAAGTGGAAAAGTAAAAAAGAAAGCATACATTTAAGGGCACATTTCACGCTGTAATTTCCAGGCCAGTAAGCTGTCTAAAACAAAAACCGTTTCTCACAAACAAATGTTACATGTGTGGAGGAGGCAACTCTTTTAATTGAAAATTCATATGCTGCCAAGAGGGACGAGGTGTGGATGCAATGATATACTTAGCTTGAATATTTTGCTTTCGTTGCTTCCGATGGCGCCGGCTGAGCGTAGAGAGCTGCTAAGGAGGCGTTGATTGTCCGTGTAATGCAACGTCATGAAAGGGGGCTAACGAGTTGAAGCTGCTGCCTCTTGTTCTGCGCTGACGTTCTGACGTATGGCCTGCAACATTTTTGTGCGAATAATATGCTTTAAGTGCTGTTGCGGACCCGGGCAAACGGCAAACGCCTGTATGTTTCCAGGCTGCATCAAGTAGGTCAAAGTGGGCTTAGCGCTGACGACGAGTCGCTAAGTCTTTCACACATTTATGCACGGTAAACATATTCCTAGAGTGGAAAGTAAGCACACGCACATGCGAATACTCGTATTTTTATTGCCATGTTAAGCAGCGGCTACAGTAAATCCAGGCACGGGGTAGGGTGATAGCTACTCATGTCAAAGTTGCCGCTTAATCCGTCACTTGCCACTTGCCGTTCGGGCTCAAAAGTGTACAACGGTGTAAAGATGACCGGGACAGGGGTGTCAAAATTAACCTTGTGAAAAGGCTTATATTTTAAGTGTACACCGAAGCTAGTTAAACTGCAAAAGTCGAAAATAACCGACTAGGTAATACCCTGCGAGCGTACTTAACGCTTTATGTCCTGACTGACTGAATGCAGCCCAAGCTGTAAAAGCTTTGCAAAAATTAATTAATAAATGGAGAAAAAGGTGAATTTACTTTTAATTGGATTTTGTGTTATAGACAAAATTGAAAATTTGATAATTTCACACTTAAGAAGTAGGTATTTAGATGAAAAGCGTAAGCTTGATATATTTCAGAGGCGAGGAATGACCAAGCCATGTAATATTTGCCACTTTAATATATTAAGTGGAATAACTGATGCTAATAAAATATTTATAGTAATATTTATAGTAATCATAACATAGATTCTAACTTATTTGGCACTTAAGTAAACAACGCTAAATATATTCAATATTTTCGTTCCAAACTAAACAGCAAAGTCAAAAGTTTCCGCAAGATGAGGCTAAGATGTTTGTTCACATCTCGCGACGCTGATGTTAGGTCTGTCCCTGTTGAAACCTTTAATTGTCTGTTTAATTTTGGCTGCCATGATATTCGTTAGCTAACCCGTATTCGTTGGCTACTGGCGTCGCCTTTATCATTGTCCGGGTGATGTATAGTTAAGCAAATCGGGGCTTTCATGACCACTAATGTAATCAAGCTGCAATAATTTTGAGCTCATTGCACCAGCGATTTGTCATTTGCCAGTGCACATCCCAAAGGAGGCAGGTTCGGGCGACTAGATGTCGCAGCACAACGGTCGCCTGTCGCGCAGCTTTGGCATTTCATTTCCATTTTTATGCGCTTGTCGCTCTGGCCGGGAGACTTAAGTGCTGCCATTTGCAGCGACCGACTTAGTTGCCATCTCAAATGAGACACTCACACACACATACTTAGTCACACACATTCTAGTGTGTTCCTAAGCGAACACATGTTAAGATGCTTTTTAGTTGATGGGATTGCTTTAGTTTCATGTTCGTCTTTCTTTTTCGTTAGCACTTAAATAGCAAAATGGTTGCAGATCTACACCTTGCCTGCGGATGGCGGCCTAGGCAGTGACAAAATGTATCAAGCACTTTATATATACATATACATATATATATCTATATATTTGCATGAAGTATTTTTGCTTACCATCCGATCGGTCTCTAGCTCATACTACATGCTTAGATCTCTGTTCAAATTCATTTCATTTATATAAATGGGGTTCAATAATGTGGTGGATGAAGTTTTGCGTTTAAATTTATTTCCAAAATTATTTTTGTAAAATTATTTGAAATACTTTTCAAACATTTCGCAGAGTTACAGCATCCTCTAAGGAATTGCGATTCAAAGATTTTTGGGCAACAATTTAAGTTTTTCCTATTGGCTTTAAGTTTATTTTCAAAGCCCTACGTAAGAACTTAGTGAATACGTGTTTAAGTAATTTTTGAAAATTCTAGCTGCAATTATGCAAATTTGGCAGACAAAGGTTACTGGGGCTCATCAATAAAATGCCCAAGGCGAGAGGGCCGAAAATATGCCAACACATTAGGGAAGAAGAAAATCAGGTCAATTCCCAAACATGGCTTGTTAATTTTTTTTAGCTCTAGGCAGGGACTTAGCCAACTGTTCAATAGATAATACCACATTTACGCACATCTAAGCCAGCAATTCACACAAACACACATACTTCACATCCATTAAACACTTAATAAAATGGTCATTTCTTGTCCATTGCCATGACTGTGGCTGCCAGTGGAGGTTTTCTGTGACGTTTGTTGACTCATTTTATTGCCGCACACTTTTTGGGAGGTCTTTTCTGTCCATTCTTGTGCTCATTTACTTTGACATTTGGTGTTTGTGTTCTTATTTCGGTACAAACAATGTGAATCAGTCAATAAATCGATTTCCTGCATTATTTATAATAGTCGAGACACGTAGTTGGGTACAAGTTAGTTAGTAACAGCCCTTTGGCTCGCCCTATTCCGTTCCGTAACAATCTCAGCATTTGCCGCTTTTATTCTCTGCAGTCAATGTATTTTATTAATTGTTTTTGCGTTTACTGATTGCTGTCCATTTCTTTATTGATTTATACACGACAGGCAAAGACAGACAAAGACAACCAATCAAATAGTGGCGTCGCCATCAAAAGGCGGTCATTTGCAACTTCAAATTGTCAGTAATAGGATTTATTTATCAGCAGATTTGATTCTGGATAACGATAAAAATAAGTAGAAGTGTAACCACAGTTGGAACAAGCGCTCCTGGGGGGGAAGCACAGACATCGACAATCTTTCTTTAGATTTAGCTTTAATATGTGACTGTATTGCATTTGAACCCTAATTTGAATAAAAGCGTGACAAGCTGGCCGCAGAAATATTTTATTATAACAGATTAATTTCATTTGATGCGCCGATCGGCCATCAATTTTAGAGAATCTGAAATTTGGAATGAAGGTCGATTACTGGCCCAGTTTCTATGCGGTCGCAAAGAATCGATATCGAAGCAATGTTTTTTGAGTATATTTCGCACGTCTTAGAATGCCATTACGGTTGTATTGTACATGTGTGCATTTTTATTCAGGCTTTTCCTAAATGATTTTCAAATATAATTCATAAAATGCGTATTTATGCAAAACATCAGGTGATGTAATCGATGCTCATATCTTAATTGTACCCTGAACCCATTGAAACCTAGTAAAAAGTATTATTAAACCCTTCTGTAAAAATGTATACATTAGATATATATATTTCTACCGATTCGATCTAGCCATTTCCGTCTATCTATCTGCATGTCTGTCCGATTGTATGAAAATTGCATGTATCAAGTTTTTATAATGGAATATTTCCGTCTTAATAACTTGCAACTTAAACGCACTTAAGTATATACCAATACTCTTTAATATTTTAAAACTTTCAACTTCAACTCAATTAATGATTGTTATTATTTAATTACCACAGAATTATGTTTTCATTCTGACTTCGCTTGTCGAGCGCCTTCGCTTCTCATTGTATACTTTAGCCAGTTTTGAGGTAATGGGAAAAGTTTTTGACTGGTCCCGCGGGTTGTGCCGTTGTTTTCTTTAGCTGCAGAGTTTGCAAATTTTCTAATTGGTCAAGCAACATATACCGTGATATAAATAAGCACACTAGCCGGCACTGCCCAAACCAAGTTTTGTGCTTCATATTTTAGATATACCTTTTTCACCTATTTAAAGCGGTACCTAAAATCTACCCTTAGTATATTGAACGCAACGTATAAAGTAAAACTTTACATAAATAACAAATCGGAGAAAACTTTAAACTTCGCCCAAAAAATCCTGACTGACTGATTGGAGATCAAAAGTGATTGTATGATATTTTTTGTTTCTTTTACGATCGGCTTCTAGCACATGTTCTAAGATTTTTGTTCAGATTGTTTTCAGAGATGTTTCAAACCTTTCGGACGGGTTTCTTTTAGACAAGTTTACTTTAGATGGACACAACTCATATTGGAGGGATCTACACAGGGACTAAGTAATGTTGTGTACACATCATTGGATATGAACAGCATCAAGGACAGATGTCGTTGAGAACGGACTGCAAAATATAGCTGAAATATAGGCAAGGCTATCATTATGGAACTCACTGTATATGGATAAGAAATATTGGTGGATATTAACCTGTTCTTAGACAAAGCGCTGACAATTTGCTGCGCATTCCTTGCTTACACTTCACAGCCACCAATGGCCACAGCCCCCCTGTCCAAGTCATGCATAATGTATGACATGATTGGCATATTTGTGGCGACATCAAGTGGGATTACGGCCTTGAACTTTTTCTCCTGTGGGCGTAGAAAAGAGCCGCAGTATGTGTCATTGATTTATTGGCTTTTGGTCCCAACCTTACAATCACTCCCAGTGTCTGACTTCTCGTGTGTGTGAGGTGGGATAAATTTCATTTAAAGTTGTGCGTTAGAACTTAACATACATTACAAAAATACATGCGAGCAAACTGTAAAATGCAGTAACCCCTAAAAGGGCGTGACACACAAAGTTTGCTCGAGGGCAGAAACCGCTCGCATAGCTTATGAGTAAAGTTGTTGCCGAGTTTATCGCCTACACGTGCATAATTAAGCAGGTGCCATGTCCCGCCTTAGGCAAAATAAAAAATAAAAATGTTTTCTTGACACATTTTCAATTTTGTTTTACTACGTACTATTGATATTATGTAAATGGGTATGACTCGTAAAAGTAGATATATTCTTGCTCAGCATCAACAGGCAAATCGAATTCATTTTCATTAAAATACAGCATCAAGAGGCACACGTGCGTGTGTATGTGTAGAAAAAAGCTAGAATGTTTGTTAAATAAGCTCTCCTAGTCACACACACCCAATTAGCGGACTTTTACCTGTTTATGTAATACATTGTTCTTAAATTATTAAGATAGCAGAAGGGCAAGTTGCCGGTATTATTCAGTAGAGCGATGCTCAAAAAATTGGCAACGATTGACATAATTTATGTGAAACTCACATTGGCTTAGGCGTGTGCTCCCTAGAGTACTATAAAAAAGGGTCTAAAGGAAAACAGAAAGCGTCCGCGGGGAAAATGTTGAATTGATCCAAATGGACGCACATGGCACAAGGTCAAAATCCTTTTCATTAAATAAAAAAAATATTTGCCCAATCATTTATGAAAAGTGGCCTAGTGTAGGTGCTACTCAGTAGATTAGTTGAGTGTCCTTCGGGGCATTAAAATTGATCGATGAGCAAATGGCAAATGTTTCAGCTTTGGTCAATGTCTCTTCCTCTTATTTATCACGACAGCTTATACAAAAGTCAATGTATGTGACTTGAAATCTAGTGGCGTGTGCATCCACGAGCCAGTGTCCAGGTCAGAATCGGTTTAATGTTGCGCAGTGAAGTGTATCACGATTCTCTTGCAGGATAGAGTATTAGGTAGTTAGATAGATTAGCGGTAGCCGTTTATTATGTTGGAGTGCCAATAACTGTGTGTGGTATTTGCAAATATCGCATCTCTTATGCTGTGCGCAGAGAGGAGTTTAGATCATAGATCTTGGTAGATTTCGTTGAACCTGTTGGGCTAAGATTGAATTCTTCTCGGAATGCACTAAGGAAAAGGAAAGATGTGTGGGATGCTCTTGGGCTTTACTTCAAGGGATTAGTGGGCTACTCTCCAAAGAGGTATTTTCCGTAATGAAGCCAATGTTCGCATTGGCCAATGTTCGCAAATCTCACTTCAGGTCAACGAATCTTCGACTTGACTATGTGCGTACGATCTTCCGCATTTAAGTTTTATTTAATTTCAGTATCTATCAGTTATTTACTTTGTTGTATTAAATTTAAGGCGGTGGACAGCATTGATAGTAAATGAAATTGATGCAAAAGGGTTTGTTCTGTGTTGTCATCGTTCATCAGACATCATCAGGCATCATCAGTTCAACCCAAGTGAAGTGACACGCCCACACGCTTAAGGCAATGAACTTTAAGTAATATGCTTTTACTGCCTGACAAGTGACGAGCAAAGTGTGCCGTTTACATTTCTCTCTCTCTCTCTCTCTCTTACTTTGTTGCAGAAGGGCATGTTATCAAAATCAATTGCGGGGCTTGTGGAGGTCGCTTAAGTTGGGGGGTTCTGCTTGTCGCCTATTTTGGCGCTCTATTTTTGAGCTTGCAACGTGTTGTTATTTCTGTTGTTGTTGTGCCATATTATTGTGCAATGTTCCGGAACGCTGCTTTGTTTCAGCAAAATGCGCTATAAACAAAAGCACATAAAATAACGCTCACTTCTCTGGAGCTATCGTGAAAATGCTCTACACCGTTTGTCAGATGATTGGGTTGGCCATCTCCAATTTTAGTAACTTTAGTAACCAGCTAATGCGAAAAGTTCAATGGAATCTTCAAACAGTATTAAACGGTTGCCTAGATTGGAGTTTTTGAGAAATAAGCTTCTATTTAATTAAATCTCTATATATAAAACTGTTTGTCCGTAGGAGATAGGAAGCTTGAATTTTCACTGAATTTACCTTATATGATGGGTTTTCCCGAAGTTCCACACGCTTGTGAGGGAAAATCGCGAAAAACGTTTTCATGAAACTTTTTTGTTTACCATCCGATTGGCCTCAAACTCATTTTCAAAGATCTTTGTTCAAATTCATTTTAGGGGTATTTCGCACTTTTTGGAAAATCTATCCGCCCTTGGTGGATTTGGTGGGTGGCGTTTCGCCCTCGAATTCATTTCCATGGATCTACATAAAAAGTCATTTGAGACGTAATTCACATTTTTGGTAAAATCAAAGCTTTCTTGGTTGAAAGTGCCATTCAAAGATTTATATAAGAACCTAATGAATACCTGTTTCTGCGTTTTGGGAAATTCCACCCGCATCTATGGTAAATTGGCGGAAAATGTTTGTATGAATGTTGTTTGTTTACCGTCCGATCAGTGTAAAAATCATTAAAGCCTTTTGAGAGTATTTATCTTCAACGTGCCACGGGCAAGGTCGGGTTAAGCTCGCTAGTCTATATATAGCATATAATTATTATGTTTCTATATTTTATGTTATTAATAATAGTTAATAAGTTTTGGCTTATATTTCTGAGGTGTGAAACGTGCAGAAATGCTAAATGGAAAATTGTTTGTCAAATAAAAGATGGCGTGTGTTCAACAATTCTCAAAATAAATATATATATACCAGCTTAGGGCACAAAGACAAAGACACACAGACATATAAATATATACATATAAATATACTACAAGTCTCCCCTTATTTTTTCGCACATTTAAAAAATACCACGTGGGCATCTTATTTAGGTCGAGAAGCACAAGTTTCACACTCGGCACCAGGTACGTCTCCAGTAACTGTGAGTGTGTGTGTTGGCTTGGGTGTATCTGTGTGTCAGTCAGGTGACAGCCTAAGCGCCTTAGGCTGCTCGAAAGCACACACACGCACACTACACACCCAAACATACACAAACCAAGTAGGACAGTTTCAATATGGCAGGGCTTAGGGTCTAGGGGCCGAACTGGCTATACTGCCGTTTGTGTGCTGTCCATCGCTTGTCCTTATTCTCGATACTCGTACTTTCTTCTCGAAATTAAATTTACTTGGCATTAGCCAGTCCAATGAAAGCCAACTTCTGCTTGTCACATTTATCTGTTAAATTCTAAAGTAAATTGTCTAATATAAATAGAGTCCAACACAATTGCGGCTAACTGTTCTCGTATAAAACAATGCTTCACATCTCAATATAGCTTCATATACAAATGCTGCACTGACAGTTACATCGTTCTCATTTGTTCTAGCTTTCTTTAAAGCAATTTATCTAGGTGTTGCCCAATTTTCGGGCAGGCAACTGAGCAGCGGCGGCTAGCGTCGTCCCACAAATTGTTTACAAAATGTATCTTAGTTCCCATGTAGCAATGCTGACGCTGCATTTTACTTCGAGACAAGTAAAATGTAAAGCAGAGAAAAACAGCAAAATTTACAAAATAGCTTAATAATAAAGAAGTGTTACAGAACATTTGTGTGCCGCCTGCTCATCCAAAGTTGACAAAAAAATGGTGTAATGGATTTTTGTGAATGAGGTAACAGGCAAAAAGATGCTTCTCTAATCTTATAAAGTATATATATTCCTGGTCAGCATCAACAACTGAGTCGATCTGTCGTGTCCTCGGTATGTAGGTCGTTCTATCGAAAGGGCACAAAAATATGTTTTTTATCGATAACACGCCCCGTTCCTACAGTTTTGTAGATAATAAAAGCTAGAGATACTTATTTAAGAATAATTTTTTGAGAGGAAGTTCGAATTTCGCCATGGCATCTCGCCGCTGGGTCCAGGGTATCTCTCAGAGAGACACTCGAAACAACAGTTCTACCGTTTTTTTTGTTGTTTTTTGTGTAGCTTCATTTTGCCTTTTTGCATTTTTCTTTTTATAAATAGCCTTGTCTTGTTAATTTACACGCATAATTTGCATACGTTTCTATTCCTTAGCGCTTTCAGATATGCAATGGTAACATCCACCAATGCAAAGGTATTCCACTGCACCCATCTGCTGCCTGCCTTTAATTCCTTTAACTAAGCATCCAGTGACTGTGAAGATGTGTTCTATGGCATCTGCTTTGAACGAACATAATTTAATTATAAAGCCTGCATTGAGTTGAGCATGATGTAAAGCTCTAAATTGCATCACAGTAAAGGTATTTTTAGATTATTGCTCATGGCACTATAGGTTATATTTAACTTTAAATAGAACGAAGAATGCTTACCATACTGGAGAAAGCTACTCATGCCCAGCCGTATCAGCATAATGGTAAAATCGGATATGATGAATTTTCCCATAGATCTTTAATACCACGACTTGAGAAATATGGATTTTTGCAGATTGCGGGGGCATGTGCAAGCGTTGCCAAACCAATTTTGGGTGACGTTATTATGAGTTTAGCTGCAATAGTGGGTGACTCTAGTCCTATTATTGAAGGATATTTACACATATATATATATATTAATTTATATGCAAGTATGTTAATACTGTGCCTGATTCTAAATTTCGCGAGTAAGATTAATAGTGGCAATTAAAATGCATTCATAATGGCAGACGACTTCAGAAGGATATTGCACAATATCAATATACACTTTTCGCTTTATGGACAAACTGTTAAATCGTATGAGTTCAAAGCAGCATGAGCAGATAGATTATTTTAACAATTATAATTTTAATGTATACCCAGCTTAACAGTGCAGAGAAAGAGATATATGTTATAGCATTTTTTGTATTCCCACCCCATAATAGCATATAATATGAAGAGGATATAATATACGCTCCTCTTGTAATTGACATTTAACAAAACCTTTTATTTTTTTCTTTTCAAGCTCAAAATGCTAAGCACGTAGAGCAACACGTTCGCGTCGTTGCCGCAAATATGCGAGAAATTTATATAGGCAAATATTTGCTTGCTCAGTGGGCGTGCCGGGAAAATGCAGTTAGTCCTGCCCAGTGGCCACACCCACACTACTTGTGCGTACCCCATTTTACCCTCAAGCCCATTACAACTTAATTTAAATGTTGGGCAGCTGCCCAAATGTGACTGCAAGAATTCGCATAAGCCGCACATTTCTGTGGCGCTCTGTGTCCATAATATTGCCCCTAGGGGAATACACAATAAATCGAATTGCATTATGCGCTAACACATATATGTGACACTGGCCAAGCCCAGCCAGATCCGTTCAGTCTTGTCCGGGGCCGCTTTAGAGTGCGGCGACAAACTGGCGCTTAACTTTAAATTTTAATTGATGACCGCAGACTGACGCTGAAGTTAATGGAAATCCTTCCCATGACGAGGCGTGAAAATATGCAAAGTGACTGAAGGGCAGCACCAGGGTCTGGTCCAGGACCTGCACTAGGGCCAACACTGCCCACTAATGCTGATGGATAATTAATTTTTCTGAGCCGTGGGCTTGTCTCTCAGCTTCTGCCCTGTCTTGCTCGCTCCCTATCTTTCTCTCTCCCTCTCTATATCTGTATATATAAACATCACTAGACTTTAATGAATTTGCAGCACAATAATTGGATTGTGCCGGGTGAAAGCTTGACTAAAAATAAAATCCACTTAGAAATAGATACAACAAAAAGGCGTCTTATATTTGACAGCATTAAATTTATAAATGCCCTGTAGATGCACAGTCGAAAGTTCAAAGTAGTAGGTTGGCATTATTTACTTCATGTTACTTCTTGATCAGAAGCTTGTCAACTTGAAATCAGCTAGTCGAGAGCTAAAGCTATGCAAGTTTTTGCTGCACTTTGTTCCTGACTTGTACATCATTTGGAGATTTTCTCTGCACTGCAGAGAATAATAGATCTATTTCTGCACATTGTTTCTAGGGTATCAGAACGCAAGCGACGCCCGGAATTATGCAAACGCTGCGAAAGCAAAGCCCAAAAGCAAATACCGATTAGCACAAAGAGTGCGTAAGCCAACGGCATTAGGCGTTGCCTTCGGGGAGGAGTCCTGGTGAGAGTAAACTCTACTTCGAGCTGCGTTAATGGGTGTCATTACCAGTCGGGCGGCAAAACCTTTGCCCTAACCACTACATCAGTGCATTGGATTGGTCTGTGGTGCTATTTCCTTTAAACGCTCATCGGCTCGACATAAGCGACCCATTGATTTTGTCCCTCGGTTGGGGATGTGCCAACTTCACCTCGAAATATTTTATCTCGGATCTATAAAGATAGCGAGGAGTGAACATATTTGAACAATTTGGATAATTAAATTCAGGTGGCTACAATCAAATAAAGATACGTTCGTAACCATAAAAGCAGGAGGACTCAAAATATGCACCTAGCTGCCGTTATTATAACCATAATAATTTACCGCAAAGCTGTGGCTAATGACTAATGGAAACAATCACAGCCATTGGGGCAAAGGTTGAGAAGGGACTCATAAGCTCATTGAGCCGTAACATAATATTTATGCGGCAAATATGGCAAAAATATGTGAGACGAAAGCCACTTCAAGCCAAGAAACTGGGTCCCAGCTTAAGTTACTTAATCCATCAATGTGTATGTGTGTGTCTGCATATGTACTAGTATGTGCGTCATCATCATAAATATAAAAAGCTCACCACTTGAGGAAGTTGCCGACTCGTTCTAGATTTATGTTTTTGGGCTGAGCTAAGCTTTTAGTTCAACATAATTTGATATTCATAATATGTCCAAGTCATCAAAGTGACTTTTGTTAATGCTGCATTTAAATCAATGACTTATCCCCACTAACATTCTTATCTTTGCAGAACGAAGACCACACAAGCAGCCAAAATAGTCGGAAGGTAAGCATACAAAGGATGTCACTAGATTGACGAGCATGGCGTATGCGCAATGTGCAAGCAGATAAAGAAATAATCAAATATGAACAACATTTGCATATTTAGCAGAGCGTGATAAATATTTATTTACACATTAGCAATCCTCGGCGCAAATAGAGGCAATCATTTTCAATGTCTATTGGCATTTGCAATATGCTTGGTTGTTCTTGAGGATTAGTAGCCGGCGTTGCCCGGCTCAAGTTAATAAATTCAAACATGAGAATGCATTTTTTATTATTTAATTCTTTGTTACTCACTACAACATAAAGTTATAAGCAAAAACAAAGATTCTCAAAAGCAATAATCAAGATTTTCGACCGAAAACAAAGTTTATTACGCAGTCTGCCGTCCGACTGCAGCCTTTTTTTACTTACTTTTTTCCAGCTGTGTTTGCATTCAAAAATTAAAAACAAAAACTCAATTTAGCAACAACTTTAGTGTGTGCGTGGGTGATTAATTGTAATGACTGCTGTGTGTAAATATTTATTAAGCTACTGAGCAGCAAATTATGATTTATGACCATGTGAGTTATTGACTCGTCGGATTGCGACCACCCGCAACGGTGGCACATCAATCAGGCCTGGCAAATATGTGAACTGATTGCAAATTGAGTATGAATTATAATTAACACTATTTGCCCGCTCCTTTAACAAATTGCTGCAGTCAGAATTATTGTTGATTGCCACAGAAATTTGCAATCATGATATTTTGCTTTAATTTGAAACATGATTTAAATAAATTAATTTTCAGTGAACGGCTTAGCCGGCTCCAGGCCTTGAATTAAAGTTTAAACAAACAATTTATGCTTTTCTTTTAGTTTATATATTTTGGCTGCTCTCCGGCACTCTTCTCCAGGCCTTATATTATTTTCCTACACGTTTGCGCTGTTTGTCAGGGAGTTGCCTCCAGAAATTTCCTAAATCCCTGAATCCCGTATTTCTTAAGTACTTATGTAGACTTTTAATAGGTTTAAACTTTAAAATTCACCCAAAACATCCTCTGATATGTATTTTCCACTCAGGAGGATTGTGCTCTGCGTAAAGTGTGAAACAGGTCTCAAAATGAATTTAATAAAGATCCTTGGATACTATTTTTAATCAAAAAAATCGCCCCCCAAATTCCCATTTCCACCAAGATGGGATTGATTTTTGATTAACTTCAAAACGTAGTTGAATTTGAGCAAATTTCTTTAAAAATGGTTTTTAATTCAATAGGATGATAAGCAACAAGGTATCATAGAACCGAATTTTTCATTTTAGTATTTAGAGTGTATTTGTCGTCTCCTAGTTTTGCACCCTCAAGTAAAGAACTTTTGCTTTTGTTTCATTAAATCGCTTTAAATTTCAGTAGATGTCAATTTCATAATTCGATTTCCAACTTTAGGCGCTCAAAAAAACAACTAAAATTTGCAGCATGCCACAATTTCAGATCTGGTGGCCATAAACAGATTGCTGGCTTTTGGTTGGAACGTTGTTAACTTCTGTTGCTGGGGAATGTTTCACTGCCAGCTCCGACCTGGGTCTCTGTTAATTTGCACACTGGTAGTAAGACGGTAAATAAGTTATGTCATTTTGGGTGGCAGACTGGGATGGGCACATTTAATTTTACAGTGCTGCCGTTGAAATTTAATAAAGCAGCGGCAAAAATTATTAGCATATTCAGAGGCGAATGCTTAAAATAAACTCCAGACTCGAGCCCAACGACATCAAAGAACATCGGCAGCTAAGGAGCCGGGGCCTTAAAAAGCTAAGCATCAGCTGATGGCTCATGTCTCGGAAGCAGCAACAGTATCTCATCAAGTTTATAAAGTGAGACGGCTGCGAATTGTCTAAAAATATGCACAGTTGGACGGAGGGAAATAGATTGACAGTTGGCACGATGTTATTAATAAATAAGGACCATGGAGGGAGCAAACGCTCTGCAGCCGACCAAGCTGAAAATAGAGATGAACTTCATAAATTAACATGCATTTATCATATGTATTTAACCTAATCAAATTTGTTTTTAACTGGATATATTAGAAGCTACAAAATTAAAATAAGCCGCAAACCATATCCCAAATTCACGAATGAAATCTGTATTACTTTTAGCTAGTTTTAACTACAATTATAATTAGTTTAAATCTAGAAGTTTATGTTTCCCTATGTTGGCTATCTAAACTGCCTTCTGATTTTCGTATGACTATCTATGTCTTGGATCTTAAAACGTTAATTTATTATAAAATTTACCTTATTTATAGCTTAAATATTTCTTTATGCTATGGTATTGAATGTAAGTTCGTTCAATTGAACATCTTTTTTTATTTACTTCTGGTATTAAATGTACGTTCATTTTTATTTTTATTTTTATTTTAAACGATTCAATTTTATTGCCAAGCCAGGCGTACTCTCGTGCCCATAAGTCTAAGACCTAGAACTAATCCAACTAACGTATGTGCTTAGAATCTGGAACGGAGTTAGCATATTCACTAAATCCATTAGCCATTACAATTATTTACACTGTGCGAGTCTTTCGTATTGGTCAACGACTACATCATGTCGCTGGCACATTCGGACTCGGACCTTAATAAATCGGTGCTACATGAACGGCAGATACACATAGTAAATTTCCAATTTTGAGCTGGGAAAGAGGGGTCAAAACAGACAACAGATGTTAATGCCTCACTGAGCAAAGTGCGTTTCGCTGTTCGGCATTGTGTGTGGCACTTGCCTCACTGTCTGACCCATTGTTATCGCTCTTAACGTGTCCTTATTGTTGTTGTTATTGTTGGCATTGCTGCTTGTGGTCAGTATTAATATTTGTTGCTGGCCGAGCCCATACGCAATGTGGCCACAAATTGTATGCCCAAAATCTGATTCAGGCTTTACGATGTCCATTATGTGTTGCTGCGCTGGCTGCTCCGCCTTTTCCCTCTCGCATTATATCGAATTATGTTATAAATATTAAATATATTTGGTTTTGCTAAATACGTGTGAGCATGCCGAACATCACATTGCACAGTTTTATGGAATTTTATGTTATATGCGTGGCTGACTCACACATTCTTTGTGCTATATTGGACACGCGCGCCAGTTACAGGAATCCTAAAGCGTTGTTAGACTATTAACTATAGAGAAATTTAGTATAATCAATTCTTCAATAAATATAATATTAAACTCTTTTTTTAAATATCATTATGCTCATGGCAATCAAAACAAACTTAAGTAAATAATTTGAAAGTAGAAAGTGCGTTCTTCCCTTTACCATAGCGCATCCGGCAGTCCGTCGACCGCAGCAAATGGACCATTGTGAGTTCAGCAGCGGCTACTGTTATACAACATTATCGTTGCATAACTTCCGCTAATTTGTGCGCAGAATAATCAACAGCGACACAATTTGTAATAACCAATGTAGCTGGCCGTCCTATGCCTTCCCGCTCCAATCATCTTGCCACTGGAAGGGCAGTCCGTCGAGGAAGTCGCCAGCTGTGCGGGTCATTTGCTAGGCCATAAACAGACCAGTCACATAATGAGCGGTCAATAAATGACTCATAAATGTAATATTAAATTTGTGCAACAATGAACGCCGCTGAAAAGCGCGCTAATAATTCGAATATGCGGCTAAATAGCACGTATTTATATAACACGCTCAATAGGGATATATTGTCGCCTTAAACATCACACAAATTCTCGAAAATCAATACTTGGCTTGCATATTTTAAATCAGTTCATGCTGAGCCACTCAATGCTGAGTGGGGGTTCTCAAAATCGAGGCTAACGCTAGCAGCCAGCGTCCAATTCCAAGTACTAGCCACAGCCTCTAAACCATTTTTCGCCTAACAATGGTTGAGTTTTATTGATTATTTTATTTTATTTTTGTTTTTTTTTTCAGGGTCCTGTTGCCATTTTTAACGTTACTTTTAGATTTCGAAAATTGATTGGATGATTCTTATCAACAAATTAAATTAGTGTAAAAATATATAAATACCAAGTTCTCAGCATTCTGGCCCTCAAATTCATGATACAAAATATATAAAGGCTTGGTCAATGTGTTGTTTACTTCTGAGGATTTGTTCTGTTCATTCTAAAAATACCAATTTTATGAGTAATATTATAAATATTTCTGTGATTTAATTAAAATAATAAAGCTTCACCCTCTACGAAGAAAAAATTTGTATAGAACATTTCTATTGCATTTTTCCCGAGTTCTCATTTCTGTGGCTGCCGGATGCTAAGTATATGGCCTGGGCTACAGTCCTGTTTCGCTATTGTGTGATATTTCAAAAATTAAAAAAAAAATAAGAGAAAACGAGCACCAGCAACAAAAACAAACACAAACGCCAGCAACATTTCTGAATCGTCCTTGACTGACCTTGCGCATTGCAGGAGAACGGCGAGCTATGCTCATTATGCTCCTGTTCCTGCTGTTGTGGTTCATTCTAGGCAAACGTCAAGCTTGCACTTGCATTTTAATGGTTGCAATCAAAGTTTTAACGCATTGTTAAGAACATGCGGCGAATACTTGAAAAGGCCAAGGCGAAACAGATGACTGGCGCATTTAACATAACAACATCAGGAATATGTTCATTGCGAGCTCCACCCCAAAGTAAGCCAACGTGCGCAAACAAAAGTGTAAATGTTGTGATGGGCCTGTCCGATAAGAATGAAACCTTTTCCCTAGATCTTCAACTATGCTCATACAATGCAAAGTCGATTCGCGTCACACACTGCGTATACTTAACATTTTGATTTAAAGTTTACGTTGAAAGCGTTGCAAGTTTTTTTTATGGGCGCAACAATGAAAAACTTTTTCATGTGGTAATTAGAGGCAACTCTTACTCAGTTTTTTAGTGCCACTACAAAAAAAAGAGAGAAGAAAATGAAAGACAGTGGGCGTGGCAGCCAACTGCAAAATGAGACGAATGAATGAGAATATAATAGTGAAGGCAAATAAAAGGCAACGGCGCAGAAAGCAAGCCGCAGTTTAATTTCATCACGAGAGCACAAGCTGCTCTTCTTGTTGTTGTTATAGTCGTTTTTCTAAAGCGCTGAGAATGGGCGTAGGGCTGGCCCTGTAAGCACATCAGCAAATGCCTGATGATATAATAAAATGCCAAATGTGCGCGCATTATTCAAATGTCATGATAGTCTGCAGCACACACAGCACATGAGTATATCATCCAGACTTGAACTTAATGCTCCCATATGATGTGCGTGGGAATGACAGTGCCTGCATGCGTGAGAGCTTTTTTTTTCTTTATTAAGGAACACTTAGATTCCAAATATGCCAATAATGAAAATAAGAGGATAGAATGGAGGATAGACAAAGAAGAAATTTCGCCTAAAGGGCTCTACCATAAGGTACTTCCACGCAGGGTGGAGGAGTAGCTGTTAAGTTTTCGGTGCTATTTCGGATTCTCTTTGTGCGACTGAAGCCACGTTGGCCCTTTGGTATTTTGGTAGTCCTTTGTTACCTCGAGTTTAAAGAGGGTCTTCGATTTGCTTACGTCCTGGAATCTATACAGGTCCGCCTTGAAGCCATGCTAGTCAATATCTGGCTAAGAAATTTTTCAGAAAATCTGTTTCGCTGGCTTTTAGATGGTGCGTTTATCTATCAGATGATAATTTTTTGTACCTTATAGAACCTACATTTTGATCTGGGTTGTTCTGACAAAGTTTGCTCATGCATGTGAGAGATATGTGGATATATATTTAATGATATTTTAACGCATTCTAAAAAGTCATATAAGAACTTTGCTTTTATTAATCTTCGGCAATTCCTAAATAAAATTTCATTTTCGCTTAGGTTTAAATCTTTTAAATGGACCGCAATAAAAGTAATGTTAAATGTTTTTATATGCGAGTTTGTTTGTCTGGAATTTATATTCACTCTCCCGCAAGACGTGAGAAATGATGAAGTAGGTTTACCATTTAGATGGGGTCGAATCCTTTACGAGCGTTTGGCTCCCATTCACATAGCACACAGTCACACACATACATATGTAGCCCGCTTTCTTTGTTTTTACAAAAGAACAAGAACAAGTAATAAAAAGTGTGAAGTGGTATGTGTGACAAGGCATAAATAACTAAACACCTGCAGAGTATGTGGTGGAATATGGAGCCCAGAGTGGGACACAGGCGCCTCCATCGTCTGCTCCTTTTCTGTCAGGCACGTCTGAGTTGTGGAGTTATAAATTACGCAAGGCTCGTCTGACATTGCTTAGAGCATTTGTCAATATATCCTGGGGAAGCGAGACGAGGCGCTGAGATTTGGCATGCCAAATATTTTACCAACCAATAATCCTGATTGTGATTCGTGTACTGTACTAAATAAATACATTTAGCCTTAAATATGCTGCTGGATATACGTATACCTTAGTAGAGTGATATTCGGTTCACAAATGAAAAGAGTATATAAGTTTTATGAAATGTGAAATTATGAAACAAAAAATATGTCACGAATAAATGACCTCCGAAATTATTATTAAACTTCCAAACCTGTTCATTACCTACTTCACAAAACTCTTTTATGCCATAATGCGGTGTAGATGTTCAGTGCACGATATTTGAATAAAATTGATCCCCGAACCATGAATGGATAAGGTTGTTGACTTGTGTTAAATATTTGCTGTTTTATATCCAACCGATTTGATAAGGATTTCAATATATCCATATATGAGTAGAGTCCATGAATGCGAAATTTACTGTAAAAAAAATTTGGGAAATTAGTGAAAATATTTTTTTGATCTATTGTTTCTACTCAACTATTTGCTGTTGAAGTATAATATTGAAATCCAGTCGTTCCTGCAACAAAAAGTCGGCCTTAGCATAGAAACAGGTTGATGAATACAACTGAAATACGGCCCATGTGAATAGGTTATAAAGTTAATATTTTAAACTGTATGAATTTATATTGGTATTAGTATTTTTATGAAATGAATATCAAAATATATTATATTTACATATGAAATTATCTTTACTGCTTGTAACAATAACTTTTTGAGGTTGGTCGATACTGGCGCCATCAAGCGCTAGTTAGCGGCATTAGTGGCAGCACACAGCTGCGTGCTTTCGTGGTGAAAAGCTCCCAATTCAAAGAGAGCGCTACTTAATCAGCTGTTGCTGAAAGTAACAGCCAAAGACAACTGTAAATCAATAGTTAAATTATTTTCAAGCGGATGCAACTGATAAGTGCCTATTGGCATGATACAAGGCAATCAACAATAAAGCGGTTTTCCGCTGATGGATTCAGAAATAACGCACACACGTATCAGACCTTATATCATTTGTATTGGGTCAAATACGCCATTTGTTTCTATCGCTGCATTATTTTTTGCCATGCTTTGGATTTGTGTGTTCAGACCATTTATTTCAATGCCAATAGCAATGCGAAATACTGGCTCTCTCGCGCTCACAGCCAATCCCTCGCTCTCACTCTCTCTTTCGGCGAGCTTTTGTCAGCTTTGATTGATGCAATGTGGTTCTTGCGAGCTTCCACTCTCTTGCAGGACTTGAAGCCAAGGAAATGATTTGCTGTTTGCTGCTGCTGCTGCCAGTTGATTGGCAACACGTTTGCCGGAAGGTAGCCAGCGCAGGCAACAGGAAGCAAGGACAATTGTTATTACACACGACTCGCTTCGTTATGCCTCGCGAAGATTTCGACCTGTGTATATGTGTGTTTGTGTGTGTGCGTGAGTGAGTGTTCGGAGTGAAATTATTGAAACAGTTTTGTGATTTAATCGCAGCAAGTGTTCAAGTGTAGTGAAGACCAAGCTAACTCTGGGAACGGCACACACCACCCAGCTCCAGCCAACTTGTTGCTCTAAACCAGCCAAAGAACTGCCTTCGACCACTAATGAACGTGAACCTGTTGCCCATTAGAGGGAAGCAAGCGGAATAAATGCTAATTAGAATTATTTCATCAACAATTTGTTCCTGCACAATCGCTGGCCAAAACCGATGCTCGACACTTAGCGCACGTCCAAAACCAAAACAGAAATCGTGACCCCTACGAAATGGTGGCGGGGGTAATGATAGACAGACAGACTACTAAAATAACATTAAACATACTCAAATTACAATTACGTAACCCAAACAAATATACAAAACAGCAGCAATAATACAAAGGCAGCTTTAAATCTGAGAAGAGCAGTCAAATGGTCTGCCAACACCTTTCACCCATACACACACGCGCACACCCACACACACACACGCATCACAGAAAGCGGCAAGTTGCCAGACACACCCCGGAAATACCCAACAGGCACCTGACCCACAGCCCCAACGGCAACTTTTGTAACCAGCTGCCAAACAAAAACAAAAGCGGATTAACACTTTGCCCCAATGATGATATGGCGGGTACGTTAACCATGCCCAATTTCGCCCCTGCGTCGGCCGCAACGCTTGCTGTCGTCATTTTTTATACGCCCTGGGCGTGGCTGTTCAAACCAAGCTGCCCAACCAGCCACGCAGCCAAACAGCCTGACCTGACCCTTTTTATTAGTCAATCTAACCGGGCGACCTTTTTCAGGAGGCGGGCGCAGCGGTAGCCGTATTAAAAAAAAATCAAAAATTACACTAGTCTGCAGAATTGCAAGCTTTTACTTTTAGATACAATAGTATCATTTCGAAACATATCAAATTATACAATTTTTTAATCAGCTGCTGCAGTCGATTCTATCTAGCCATATTTGTATATCTCTTTTTATGATTGTCTAGACTATTTAAGCTAAAAACACCTCATGTATAATTGTTACCAAAGGCTGATAACAATTGTTCCACCATTTATTAGATAACTCCTCGGTTTGACCGATATCGATATACATATATTGATTTTTTAGCCCAGATTAATAAACATTGTGCCTTGACAATGTATATTTATAGCTCAAACTACAACTTACTGACAAAAATTTCTTTCAATTCCTTAGAAAATAAAATTGGCTTACCTTATTGAATTAAATTGATGGTTTACCTTATTTGGTTGTTTAGTGCAATATCAACAAGCAGAGGCTTTGAGAAGTGAGCAGGCAATTGTTGTTGTTGTTGTTGTTTGTTTCCAACACTTAAGCTGCAAAATATACCCAAACTTTATGTTTGTAAGCCGCCAATTTGTATTTATATAGATACATATATATATTTATATATGTAGGCGTTCTTTGCTGCACAGACAGACAAGTTGCCTGGCCTAAACATAAATTTGCAATTTTCCTTTGCGTAACCCTTGTCCATTGGCTTAAATCTGCTCCTGCTGTTGTTACCATTTCTGCTGCTTCAGTTCTTCAGTCAGCGATTCTGTTTTGACGGACTTCTGCCCGGGTATCTGTTAGGCGACCGGGCAATGTTTCCAACTGAGTTGATTATTTTCAACGTAAATCAAAGGCAAAGCTATACCGTATACCCATTGAAAATTGGCAAGCAAGAGGCTTGTACATATACATACATTGTACGTATCAAACGGAAGGAGGACCCTTCGATCCCAGAAAGTAGCCATGTTCTTGGTCATACAGTCGAGACGATCTTGCAATGTATGTCACTTTGTCTCTCTGTCCGACGGACAGACGTATGAAATCGTTATTCTTGCGAACTAGAAGAGCTATACACTTGAAACGTGAGACGTAGCTTCTAAAGATACCGATATCTACATAAGCCGATTTTATAGTATACTTAGTATACTCTTAAATATATTACCTTTTGTGTACCGTCCCACATTCCCTGCTAAATTAAAAAAATGTTTATAAACACAGCACAAAGAACGCCGCAGTTTTAAATTAATTCATTTCTAATTTTTTTTGGGGTTGGGGGAAGGATACACAGAAGCGCTGCATAAAGAGAGCAGTTTGAAGGGTGCATAGTTGTGTGTGTGTGCATAAAAGGAAACTCGATTGCTTGTGACGGCATCTCAGGTACCTTCTAGTCTGGCACTCCCGACCAGAACACTCACTTTTTTGTTTATTTAATGCGTTGCGCCGTATTTTGTCTACTCCGATTGCTGGCAAGCCGTGACCTTGTGCGCTGGGAATGTGCGACCTAAATATTTAAGAATAAATTTACCAAATTAAAGCCGGATTGCTTATCCAAGCCACTGAGCTTTCCAATTTATCTCTAAACATGAGCATACACATACAGGCACACACACACACCCACCCACCCACTTAAGCGCCCAAAGGTATTAATTAGTATTGCGCAATGAGTAGGAGCGCAGGGGCTGGAAAAGCCCCAAGGAAAAGCGAGCTAAACCGAAGCGAAAGCCAAGCGCAACACTGCGAATTTTCTCGAGCTAAACGTTTGAGCAACAACGCGCCCAACTAAAACTTATTATAATACACTCAACACGAAAAGTGTGGGCCAATGCTCAGCACACAAAGGCAGCAACAAGCCCAGCAACAAAAAAAAACAAAAAATCCATAATGGCTTTGCCTTACATTTTTTTGCGTGCTCCTTTACCGTATCGTCACACAGTCCCAGCTCGACGGCAACAAGGTGTTAAAACTCCCACGCCCAGGATACGCTCATATGAAAAGTAGCGACAAGTTGCACGACATCTACGGACAGTTATAGACATATAGACGCATAAGGACACAACAGTGTGGGACACGATAGGCGAGACATGTAGGAGAAATGTGAAACGTGAAACTGTCTAAATATTTTTCTTAATAAATAAAACAGACGGCAAACAGAAAGAAAAAAATGCTAACTGAGTAGATGTAAAGAATGCGGAATTCCACGCATTCAATGCATAAACTCTTGATGGCTGTCTTTTTCATACGAAGCTAAATTTAGGTTTTTCGACAACGCCCAAATGTAGGCAACACTTTTGGATAGCCGTATTTTATATACACAAATAAAGTATATACAATAATGAATGCAGATCAAGAAATAGTTAGCTGTTATTATTTGAATATTGAGAATAAGCTTTTAATTAAGTTCAGTTTATCCTCGAGCCTTTTTTGGCCACATCGCTTAGGGACACTTAGGGACATGTCTATATTGAGTCGGATGTTGATATTGAACAGAATAATTATATATATAGTATTAAAGTAGACTCCAGCTGCCTACAATTGGTACCGACTCTTAGTGGTTTTTAGAATACATTTTAAATTTACTTAAAAATATATCAAAATCTTTGCATAAGACGACTTATACACAATAAGGCATTTATCAAGTTGGAAGCTGTTTGGTGCCCTGCGGCTGGCTCTGTAGCTTCTCACGCACATTTATTTTTATTGTCTTTTCCAAAACATTTGCGGCATTTTAACATTTTTATGTGGCAATTTTTGACGCCTTCCGCAGCGCGATAAGAACACTGGGCGAAACAAATCGCCCACCAATGCCACATTCCCAACGAAACTCATGCCCAGGCTATGGCAGACCTTAATGTATACATTTGAATGTCATTATCACAATACGCTGACGATAGGCAACCACAACAGCAACAACAGATATTTGAACAACCAGCCACCAAAAGCCACTCATTTTCTGTGTTATCCAGCTGTGGTTGTCTATGAATGTCTATCTGTCTGGCTCTCTGTCTGTTTGTCTAATATGTCGCTCATTGTATGCGTGTGCCGCTTACTTCCAAGCAATTTACTTTAATTCGTCGCATTTTAGAGTGAGGCATATGCCAGGACAATGTCAGCTCTAGTATTTCCATCAGTTGACTAAAATCACTTGCGGCTCCCCTGGCCCTCGCAGCCCTGTCACCTGATCTGTGAGTTCGGTTAATAATGATTTTATTGAACGCAACCATCAATATTATCATCTACAAAATGAGCTCTTCATGTGTGGTATATTTTACGGCCTTCGGCTGCAGGTTTTGTAATTTCAATTATTCTTAAATTTTCCTGCAGCAAATTGAAATTGAAGTAAATAAAACAAAGAGAGAGAGAGAGGGTGGATTTAACATTTACAAGAAGGATTAACAAAGTTGAGATCATTTTAAGACATGCAATTATTATTATTTGACAACTTGAACCCATATATAATAATATAATATAATATAAACAAATAGATGTGCTCCATTAAAAATTATTTTTCCAAGTTTGATATGAAACTAGGAAACAAGAAAGTGAAATAAACTAAAACTGTCCCTATTCGTCAGACTGAATGAATTCTAGAATGATTCTAGCTCCTAAAGGTTTATGAAACTCTTGAGAGCAAAAAATAGGAGAATTGAGAATTTTTTTAAATAAATTAATTTGTCAATTAAATTTTGTTTATCTTGCATCATTAAATATCCTAAATGAATCTGAATTAATATTAATATTTAATTATTTTATTCTGAAACGCGTCGTTAATTAATAACGACAATTTTAAATTTCAAAATAAAAAATTTGCTTTAGTAAAATTGAGCACCATTTTTCATTTAATTTGAGCACAAAAATATATTGACACGCTTTGAAACTATATGATTCCAAATTGTGAGAGTTTTTGGAAAATGTATGAAGCCACCCTCGTGATAAGTAAACTTTGTCAGGCTATCAATTTGGCGAGCTTAATTGCATCAAGTTGGCTTGGGTTGGCTTACGTTTGGGTCATGTTCTAATGCCCAAATTTAATACGCAGAGCTTGTGTGCCTAACAAACTTACCAAACCTGGCAGAATGTGTGCCATAATCAGGCAGTGATTGGAAAGTGCGCAGGCAAGCATAAAGCAAAACCCAACGTGCGTCCAACATGTCTAATCTGTCGAGTGCACCACGCCGTTTGGCGCCCGGCTCTGCCACGCCGGTGACCTCAGCTGCAGCAGCTGGCGCAGTGGCAGCAACTCCAATTACAGCTGTTGCTCCACCCGTAGCTACATCTGTTCTAACTGCACGGTTGAGCGGCGACAACACGGTAACTAGCAGTGCGGTAGCTATGGAGCAATCAATGCCACCGCAGCCAATGGCAGCCACATCCTGCCCGGATTCACCAATACGCCGCGTATCCTCGAGCTTGAAAAACTCTGCACTGGACTTCGCCTCGCGCTTTTTCAATAAGTGCAAAGCGGCCACATTTACGGTGGACGGCGCCACCTACACAATCGGTGAGTATTCTCGGCATTGCAATATCAACACACAGAAATCCTTTCGACTACGTCGCCATCGCTAAATATTGGACTAAGGTCAACAAGTGTCTGGTGGCCAAACATCGAAAAAAAATACCTCATATGTTACGTCCACAGTCGCTAGATTTTAAGAATTTTTCGTGCCAAATTGGTCTTTTTGTCTCTCTATGTGGCGAATGTCAGTGTCATATTTTCCTTTGTCTCGATTTTCATGCGTAGCTCTATACATGTGTGTGTGTGTTTCGGACTGACATTGTGCGCAAGGTCGTCGATTGACATTGGCCCCAGTCTGAAATGTATAGGTGTGCACTGTTTATTTTATTTTTACTCATATTTGTACTTTGTCCATAAAATACAACAAGAAGGATCGTTGCAGTCGGGTGCGGCCGACTGCGTGATTCTCTATCCATAGTGCTTAAACATTATCTTTATAAAAGAGTCCTCTGGGTAAATATGGCATCTTAATGTGTGAAAATACCAAAGGAAAATTCGAAGGAATGGAGACAGGTATTAAAAGTGAAATTCGAATATAAAGAAATTAACAACTAAGTCACCAAACGCCAGCAATTCAAAAACAAGAGACAAGAGTAGGCGCTATATAAAGTTATTTGATCCAGTAGCAGCGTTTGGGTTTAAGTGTCGTAGCGCTGAATGATGTCAAAAATGCCACCCTATTTTATTCAGTACTTATTTGTTATTTCAATTGTCGTAAGTCCCGCGATACTTGATACAAAGATTCAATAGCATGGTCTGCCAATGCATTTTAAAACTGTCTCCCACCAAACAATTGAGATTCATTGTTTGTTGGAATGATGAAACGGTGTTGTTGAAATAATTCATTGAAGTGCACCACCTATAATTAAATATTTTTTTAAATAGTTAACACAATAGATTTTTAGATATTATTATTTTTTGCTGGCAACTGATTTTAATTAGGTTCTATCTATATTATGTGGGCTGGTACGTACATATTATTCGTGGCTGGTTTCAATAAATAACCAAAAGCATACAAAGAAAAGCAAATTTAATTGCAATTTTATCTCCATCGTGCTCAAGCAGCCAAATCTGTAACGAAACAAAACAGAATCAGAAAGTTCACGCACCAATGCGTGCAAAAAAAATGCCCCACCCAAAAGAATTCAGCTCTTCTGGCAAGTGATATGCCTAAAAGATAACTTGGATTGTGTTTGATTTGATACGGCACGCAATTTAGGAAGTCGACTCTCCCAGAAGTCGCATCCCTGTCAAATTTCGCTGACTTAAGCGAATTTGCGTGGATGTACGCATCTTGTTTGTGCGTGTATCCGCATGTGTTTATTTAAAATCAGCGACAAATCGTTTCGATTTGATACTTTCATGTGAAATGCTTATGCTTAATTCACGCCACGCCCTACTGTGACACATCAATGCGCAATTGAACATACTTAATTAATATGCAATAATGGAAATTGCGGCCAATAATTGAAAGCGGTGAAAACACTGGAATATTAATGATTCAACATACATATATAATGTATGCGAATCGTTAAATAAGAGCTGGTCAGCAGCTACCTAGCACTTAACGCTTTTTAATGATGTCATTTAAAATGTCATTTAAAGTTTATGGAAGCACAGTCCGATGGGAGAATGGCTGCCATTGTTGTCTTGCGGCAACTGGGCCCAAAGGATGTGCCTGGCGAAAAGCAAGGCAAAGCAAGCAATGATAAATTGCCAAGTTGCAGAAGACTTTAGGTCCTTCCTTCGTATCCGGGCCAGAGTCCTGGCTGGACGTAAAGTGCATCAGCTGTGACATCAATTAAAACTTGTGTGTCAAGACGCAACAGGGCTGCTGTCTCCACAGGAATAATGCAATTAAAATTGCACCAAAAGCAAAGCAAAACAGTCTCTAAGCATTACCCGTTCCAGTTGCACCAACAGCTGCAACATGTGCCCCACTAGAGCTTTGTTAATAAGCCTTGGCAAGCCCTGCCGTTAAGTTTTTGGGTACAAACTTCTGCCTCTTTTAATCTTTAACTGCTGATTTCTGTATGCACAATAAGTGCCCGCTGCGGAAGTTGAAACAAAGCTGGGCAGCGGGAAAGAGGCGGGCGACCAACGACAGCTACGGGAAGCACAAACGAGTACAACTCGGTGTGTTTTTAGCTCGACAATGGTATTCAGACCGTTTCCAGCCCCACGAACACTTTCCGTGTGCACTTTGCAGTTGGCCGGAAATTGTATTGTCAACGCCAGATGTGGAAAGGCGGTCAACAATTTTCAACTGCCTAGGTGCTGTCTGGCCGTGTCTGCCCTAGTGTCTAAACAGTTGTCCGGTTGGACAAGCCTGTTCTTGTTGTCGCTCGTTGTCATAGAAGCGCAAATTAAAAATAATGACAAGCAAGAACTGCAAACATATCTGGGCTGGAGACATTACATCATAACAGAACTACGATGGCCTTGAGTAAACCTGGTAAATTGTACGGCAGTTAGAAAAAAAATTAAAGTTCATTCAAGCAGTTTCATTGATAAATGATGAAGGTCTGAAAACAATTACAACGAATTTAATTAAAGTAAATAGAGCAGGGTTTTTATCAAATACTCGTGCAGAAATTCGGCAAATTTGTGTTTTTTTTTCTATCACCTATCCACTTACATACATAATATTGAAATATAATTATATAATATAATTATTCCGATACTGACTTTTTTTATGAAAATTTGCTCAGAAAGATATAAATACATACATATATCAACTCGGGTAAATAAGAATACTTATTTAATATATGCATGTTTAATTAATCCAATACTCTGTTCACATGGGTAATCTCCAATTGAATCACAGTTTTTCCTATCTGTGCTGAGCGTGGACTCTTAGTCTGATTCGGATATGTACAACTACATATTTATATCGATTGCTTCAACACGGTCGGTAGACGGACAGATGGGACTTGGAGAACCAAGTATAAAAAAATCTAAAACAATTAACATTCAAATGAATACGAACAGGCTCGCCTTCTAAAACAACAACTCTTACTTTGCAAGTGTTTCTAGAGCACTCACAGAAAGCTTGTTAATCGAAGTCCAGACACAATTATAGTTTGTTTGCAAATCGCACTGTTCCATCGTGTTGTTTTTGTTTTTTCAGCTTCAGGTAGTATGAGGTAGTGTTGGTGCTGTTGGCTTTCCATTAATCAGGAAGTGCGGCGATTGAAAAACCATTTTGTTGCATGGCAGGCATCACCATGGCGCGCAGTGTGGCAGGCAGCGTATCGTAGATTTAGTAACACGACAAAAACCTGTTGCAGAGGAGGCAGAACCTCGATAAATGCTCGGGAATTTATTGATTGGGTAAAAGCAAGGCATAACTGGGCTGGCACAAAAGGAAAGAAAGCGAAAATCGATTTCACGCTCAAATTGATTTGGCTTTTATTGAATGGCCATTTAATTTATGGCAACTGGCTGCTATAAAGTGGGCATTGCGAACAATGAGCATCAGAACTTTTGTTTGGCAGTTTTAGGGCCTATAAATTTAAATTGTGACTCCAGCGACAATGCGAAAACAAACTGATACAAATTCCTCAAGCCTCGAGGTAACGCCATATTCGAGCTGCTGCTCTAACATGATGTCAATGTTGTTGCTGTTGTCATTTTCCCTTCTTATTCGCGGCTACATTGATTTTCAGCTATGCTGCTAAATGCCAGACACAGCGCACAACCGCACACATTCCCTACTCGGCCCATCACTGCCACTCACACACATATACACACACACATCCATTATTATGCTGTGGGGAAAAGTGTATTGTCGTCTACTCCCCCGCAGCCAGATGCAAGTTTTTGATGGGCTGCCGTTGTCGAAATGTTGTTGAGGTTTGCGGGCATATTTTGGTAGAAATGTTTTTATATCAGCTGCAGTGAGACACACCAACCATCCAGAGCAACCCAAACGCCATCCACACCAGACAGCCATGGCAGCAGTCTGACATCGTAGCATCCTTTACTTCCTGACTGTTGTCAATGGGCAAGGCTGCTCTACTCGACTCGCTCGACTTTTGGCAATTTGTTCCGAATTTTGTATTAATTTTTCACACAGGACACAGGAAATTGAAATGTTCCCATAACGGGAAGTAGTTAGCTTGCCGAAATGTCGCCTGCAATCGGCGACAATGTTGTTGCGTTTCATTTTATTAAAGGATTGAGGGCAACGAATTTTACAGTTTTAGTTACGGCTCACAATTCAATTAAAAGTTTATAAGTCACGGCATAACAAGCAAAATGTAAATAAATTTTGGTTAAAACTCTTCTTATCGAATTAAGTCACCTAACTAAAGTTTAGACCGACGAAAACTTAAAGCATCCGATGAAACCAGCTGAAAAACTAAATAAAATCATTTTACTTTGCTCTCACGTCCCTAATGGTAGCTGCATTCAATTAAATTGGGTACGCTCCATTTCGGGGATCCAACTCCATAAGCTTGCCAGGTCATTTGAGCCGCAATGGAAACTTTAATCAGGGGAAATTGAGACCCAAAGCCCGCACAGTTGCCCGCAACCCCCGCCACAATAAAAGCGTAACGACCAACCGTGGAAAGTGAAAGTTGTTTCAATCGCCATCCCCATTGAATATTTGTTAGTACGCCTATCTATCGGTAGTATCATATTTATTTTTTTGTCTGCATCAGCCCGATATTGATCGAACGGAACGGCAACAGAAACAAAAACAGTTGAAACACTCCCCACATGAATTTCTCGCGATATCCAAAACTTGTTGTTGTTTATTTGACGCAATCAAAAAAGGCCAACAACGAAAAAAAATTTAATTTAAAAAGCAGCTCGATTGACGTGCGAATATCTCTTCTGCGTATTGTGTGTGTGTTTGTGGGTTCTGTTTTCCCATCGATTCACAGGAAACCAAAAAATTGTTTACATTTCAACAATCGAATCAACAAAAGGCGAGGGGCAGACAACTTACCAGCTCACGGGCAGTTCGAGTTGGTCTACTCTGTAAATAGAGCACGCAGACATATTTTGTGTTTTTATTTCCCATTCATATAATATCAGATTAAAGAGGAATATTTGTTTTGTATTGGCATAACATTGTTGTACACTATACACAGCTATTTTATGAAAGTTTTAATTATTTATATTTAATAACCTTTTAATATTCTCCTCATGGAAATCGAAACTCAGGCCTCAAATTTCATTTATTTTTATTTTGTATTTAAAACTAGCTGATTGTTATCTGATTGTTATTTTAATAAAAAAAATTACACCTAATTAGGCATGTTTACATTTTTATATTGATTACCACAAACTTTATAAGCTCTTTTTTTTCAGAGATTTCATTGAACCTTTAGCTGGTTCAATATAAAAGTTTTGAGGTAAATAGTACAAGTTATTTCACTATTTTTCCAATGTATCTTAACTGCTTTTCAAGTCTCTTTCAAAATATATAATACTATGGAAAGTATCCTAACGGACACTTCTAGTGAAAAAGAATTTTTCTTGATAATTTTGGCAAGCAACCAAACTTGGACGGACCACCGCGCACGATATATGTATGTACATATTGTTATGAATTGTGATAAACTGCCTCTTTCAGGCGGCATTAAATTATGGGATAAAATAGACTTTAAGAACCATAAATAAATTTGGGGATTATCTTGAATAAATATAATCTAGAGCTTAAAATGGATTGTATGGGTAGCAATAAAGTACAGATACTCAACCGACGTCTACATATGTATGTATGTACATATGTATGTATCTCAAGCTTCTTGTGATGTGCACTCAAAAATAACCTCGTTTACCTGCACTGCAATTGAAATTAATTTTAAAAAATAAGTTGATTGCATTGCGTTCAAAACTTTTAGAAATGTAGAAAATAGACGTCGAAAAATGTATGTCAATCGACCTTGTCATAATGTTTAGGCTTTGAACTATATAGTTTTTAGTTAAGAAGTGTATACTTCTTTTTTTTAAATGTGTCAAGTAATTTTGTCTGTTTAATTTACGTTATTTTGTGTATTTTCTTTCCTTTGAAATAATATTTGCGTTTGTTAATTACATAGCATATGATAATACATATGTATGTATGTAAACGCATTATTTATTTACATGAGTATTCATCATCATCAGATACGCCTCATTTGCAGACTAAGATTTCACGATATACATTATCTTCAAGTATAAATTAACCAAATATTACAAACATGATACAAATACATTAATAGGTTATATTTAGAATACATTTAGATTAAGAACACAAATCGTATCCGAACTACATTAAATACATTCACAATTTAATACATTTAGGCTACATTAAGTAGCGAAAATGCCCTTTCATCACTGTAATGCGACATTGCTACTCGACCTAATTAAATTCGAAGGCCAATGAAGGAGTAGTATTTGCATCATCAATCATGCGCGAATTGCATACTTCATACATCTGCTGTCAGCATCAGCAATATTTTATCAATTTACCAAACACTTTCTCACTGCTGCCAAATGGGGTGGCACGTTGGCAGCTCCCTGATAAATTATTATGGCAATCATCGGTGACTTTTATGCGTAAGTTGAGGCGCTGCCTACGTCGCTCCGAAAAGAAATGACCATTTTAAAAGAAAACAAGTAAGAATGCTCCAGTTGGGAGAGCCCGAATTAGAGATACCCTGAACCCGCGTCAAGCGTCCAAAATTGTATATTTTTTTTTATTATGTGGGACACGGAGGAGTTATCCAAAGAGGGTTTTAGATCTGTGTGTTCTATAAGAGATTCTACATACCAAATTTGATGTATCCACATCTATTGGGATCCAGGTTATGTCCAACATACAAGGTTTCGATATCCTGTTGATGCAGATCAAATATATGTACATGTACCTTATCGGGTTGGCTATATTTCCTTCTGATTATTACAAACACTTTCACTGAACCATTATACCCTTTTACCCATTAAAATGTGCGCAGGGTATACAAAATCCGAAAAAAACGGATAAGGCAGACAAAAACAATAACACAGCAGATGATATTTTTTATAGGCAACTTTTCTTTTTATAGCTTTTGTGAGCGCCCCTGAAGCTACGTGGCGAAATTGTTGCCGTTCATTAGGCACCTGGCGAATGTTGTCTTGTCCCGACTGCGCCACTCTAAGTGCGGGCGCGTAAATAAAAACGTCAATTTAAAGTTAAGAATTCTTTATTATACTTTTTGGCAAGGCAATACTTAAATGCATTGGCAAGCCCGTCGAGAGTCCGTCAAGAAAAACCTAACGCTAACCTACATCGGGTAGTGCAGATGTGCGTCCCCCTGCCACACCAAAGTGGGGCGTGGCCAACACAATGGCCAGCCTTGCTTAGCACTCAGCAAAGTTTTTGCTGCTGTGTTTATTAAATTTTCGCGTTCCCGAGGCAAGCTGGCTAAGGGAACAGGCAGAAAGGCGCACGCATAATGGAAAGTGGCGCCAATATTACCAGTTACTTTGAATTCCTTTGAGAACATTGCTTTTCGCTGTTAGTCGAGCAACAGTTTTCGAGCAGTTGATAAACGCGTTTGCGAAAGCTTTGCTTAGCTCGCTTATTACCGGACCCTTGCCTGAACTCTCAGTCTGCGCCTTTTTGGCCTGATTGTAAATCGCATTTCCATTATGCATAATTTGTTGCCTGCGGCCACTTTTGCTTTGCTATGCGACAAGTTTTATCAAGCAGCTCGTGCAACTTGCAGCAACTTTGTACCTTCAATCGCCCAAGGCTGCAGGGTAACACGAAAGAGTTACAAGAAAAACGCTTCAACACAACGAAGAGGTATTACATTCTTATGACACCTAAATCGATATACCCGATAGCAGTATTGCATCTTAGCTATCGATTGGTGCTATAAAATGTAAATCAATTTTCTGAACAACAACATTTTTATAGCCAAAGCTCACCAATCATTTTCTAACCATCCCAAAAAACATAAAATTAAATGTTTAAGGGATACATTATACTTTTCTTCTTTTGACTTCAACATGCTCACCTGATTACACGTGTTCTTTTGATTCATTGATTTTGGTTTGGTTAAGGTTTGAGTTATTGGAGGGTGTGTCGCCTTAGCAGCCACCAATAAACGACATCGTCGCCGCACACGCAAGACTGAGGACTGAAGTGAAGCGGTTGGGCGGGGTCCAAGGCATCTACTTGGCTAGCTAACTGCAGTGCTTTGGTGTGCTATTGCCTTTTTCCGTAGTTGTTGTAAGCTGATCAAAATCAGCTAATTGAAATGAATGAAAAATACTTTATACTTGGCTTTGGTAAGATTTTAGGTTTAGCTAGAACTTTACTTAAAATTATAACAGCTTTTGTAATAAACAAGCAAATATTCCCCGACTTTGCACGGTCCACATTTTTTGCTTCATTTTGTAGAAATCCCTTTCCCACACATAAAAAGCATATAAGTCTATCGGACTTGCTTGAAACTTTCATCCAAGGATAGGATATTTTCCGAAAAGTGTTAATAGTGAATCTTCTAGTCGAGCACTCCCGACCAGAGCACGCTTACTAACATTTTCACTCAAATAATCAACGCCATGAAAATCCATTCGTGTGGATGTGACGCTTCTCTCTTATGGATACAAACTCAATAAGTATGTAATTACTTGCTTTGCTTAGATAGATAAAAACCTTCAGACATCGCAGATCCTTTGCACCGTAGTAAAATTTTCCTTCTTTGTGTCAGCTATTTCTTTTTAGCGCTGTTTTCATTTTTATGTGCAACACAAATCAAATTTATGGGTTGGCCAACGGTTTTGATGGCGCTGCCCAAGCCAAGCAATTTCTATAACTGATATCATCCGTAACCCCCCGCCGTTCTTCCCTCCGGCCACAACAGGACCTGCACTCTGAGTACATGTTTTGAAACTTGATTTGCCATGGCAAATCCCGCAGCTGCCACAGTTGCTGCTATTATTATTATTATTACTATTTGTACGTTATTTGTACATATGTATTGCACATATATACCTACATACATATGTATGCATATGCAACCACTTGCCCCCATGCCCCTTGCCGAAGCGGGCGCTGCACACGTTCGTTGCGCAAATTGAAATTGAATTGCGAACTTTAAAAGTTTATGGCCACAGAGAGACGAGCTCACTTAGCGGGCCATCAGCATCACGTGCGCAAGAGAGAGACAGACATAGAAAGCGAGCGAGAGAGCAGCAGCAGCAGATCCTGTTGAGACATGCCGACAAACTTTTCTGTAGATGTTATCAATGAGAGGCTGAGTTGTGGCACTGCTTTGCCTTTTGGCTATTGCTCTTCCTATATGTATGTGAGAATCATGTGTGTATGCCTTAGTTACTTTGTATTTCAGCTGTTATCGCACAAAGCCACACACACACACACATACGCAAGGAAACACACACACTTACACGCAACAATAGTAGAAATCACTTTTATTGTTCACTGCACTCAATTACTTATATATTTATTTTATTTTTATTTATTTATCTTCTCCGTGTTTATTTATAGTTACGACGTTCAAGCTTTACCATAAATAAGTTTAAGAATTGCTTTTGCTTCGTTTTGCTATATCAACCAGGTGCTTAAATCATAGCTATGTGGGTTGCACCACCCTAACGACATGTGGGTAATCAACCAGCATCAGCAACTGACCGATGAAGCGATTAAGCAACTTCTTGGAACCCTGTCAGATTAGTTCACATCAATTGAGATCTGCTGGGTGTTGGCTGAGTTTTGTAATCTTGTTTCTAGTTTGGTATAACTTTTATTTGCTTCACATCGAAGTTTCGAAGAAATCGCAAACTATTTAAAACTTTATAATTCCATTATAAATGTATACAAATAGAGAAATTGTCCTGCCATGCGGGTGCTTAAAACTGTGACGGGTTTGATTGGCGCTTGCTTAAGATGGGTCTTAAAACATCAAAATATGTAAGCTGAATGAGCACCGATTTTAGTCGATTCCGTGATGTAGCAGAATATTTGACATCAATACAACACTTAAAGGCAACAAGAATAAGTGTATAATAGCTCTGAGAGTCCACATATAACTTCCAATACTAACGACGTGACTACACTTTTAATTACAAAATATTTGGATTAGCTAAAATATTGTTTTATATAGAATAACCACCCTAACGTCCTGGCAAGGAACCTGCTAAGGAGGCGAAGAAGAAGGAGGCTTAAAAAGTCATATCCGATAGACCTGGCCAAACGCCGCCTTTAATGAAATATTTAATTTAAATATTTAATTTAAGCTATCATTAACCAAAACACACGCTGATAAAAGTTGCTAAGTAAGAGTAACAGAAGATTAGCCGTAAATAAAAGAATTTTAACACGTAATTGAGTTGAAATATTTTAGAGTTTATTTACAACACGCAGAACATCTTAATCGTTGTAAATCGTCTCCGTCAATCATGCAACGATTTGCAGTTCTCTTCTTTTATTATTATTATTGTTATTATTATTTGTTGTTGTTGTTGACTGTCAGATTCGCTTTGGTAACGCCCAAAAGAGAGAACACTTTTGCTACGCTTTTGCCCGCCCCAGTAAAAGTGGAACCCATCGAGCCCTTTAACCCAAAAACAACTCACATACTTGATTTTCGCTTCCCAACCCTTATCGTATATTTTGTTGCCCGATTTTATTTGCTTTTAATCGGCCGACTGGGCAACCGGGGTACTTGTTCAAGGCTCATGCTGTTGCAGGACGCTTCAGTGATTTCATTTGGTCATGATTGCTTCTGGTCTGTTCTGGTCTCTGACTGACTCAACTGGCCTCAAAAGGGGTAAGCATAAATAATCAAAGCAGCCCCTCAGCCAGGTTTCAGAATATTAACTGGTCAAATTACATTTGAAATTCATGCGAATTTTTCAATATTTCGCCATGCGTTACATGCAAACATTGCAATAATATTGACGATGAAAATTAACTTCAAGTTTTTTCACAGAAAATGGCAGACACGTGCATTCCGTTATAGATGCAAAATATGTGTATGTTAAAATTTGTCAGCATTTTTAATATGCAACTTAAATATTTAATGTTGACTGTATTGCACAAAGCGACTGCTGTAAAGAGAGATGACATACACACATGCATATATACATACATATACATGGGGAGACAAGAATTTCAAGGGGCACAGCTTGCGAAGGGTTTCAAGTTGAGAGAGTTCTTTAAAGGCTACTCACTGCTGGTAATTAAAACTAGCATCCAGCCAGCATCTTCAACTGAGCAGGTTACCTTTCTTTCCATGGTCGAATCAACGGGTCCTTTGAGCTTAATGCCACTTTTTTATATTTTGTGGCTTGCTCGCACTTGGAGGTCCCTGTTCGGGCGCCAAGCTTCTGGCAGCTCTTTAACACACACTTTGCAGCTACTACCGGCAATGATTTTTAAGTGCATTATTAGACAAATTGTTGGGGCTGTTCAGCTCATAAAACAAAGTGGTCCAGATTTTATAGATGCGAGGAGCAAGTGGAACTCTGGGATTAAGTAAAAACTTCTGTCTGCGGCGGCTGTCAGATGTGTAGTGCAACAGTTTTACAGCTTGTCCCTTGTCAAACTTTTTTATTGCATACCAAGCTCGCCAATACGCATACCTGGAATAAAATGGGAAAGCGTAAGAGAATTATTTATGAATGAGTCATAACATGCTACACGTGAGTCTCTTTTAAATTTTAATATTAAAACAAGAGCAACTTTAAAGTACCAAAGGACTAAGCATAACAACCTGTGTTTTTTATTCTTAAGTAACAAAGCTGCTGTAAGCCGGCGTTGCCCGTCCATTTGTTGTATTTCATTTATTTCCTCTTACATATTTCCTTTCTGACCAAGCAGCAAATTTAACTTACCCCTTTAAGGTTTCAGATTAGCCCTAAGTGCACAGTTGCTGGCTCGCAGGTTGCAAATTTGCGCGGGCTGCAAATTTCTAAAAAAAAAAATAAGAGCAATATTCGATTTAACAATGATGGCAATAATATAAGGACTCATTGTTACCTGCGCCAGTTCCAAAAACAAATGATTTGCACTGTGCTCCCTGCGGATACTGTAATATATAGCCATCACCTGGAATAGAATTCAATTTAGACAATTTTCATATTACACTTAGCACTTACGTGGTATAGTGTGTCGAAGCGTCTGCAAATGGCCTTTGAATAGCTTAAGCAAATATTGATTTGTGTCCGCGTCGAGAGCTGCTGTTCGGGGACGAAAATGTAAATCGGAATACGCATCGGATTGTGGACTTGGCATCCGCTCACCTTTTTGCAGCTGACGAAGCATAAATCCGGGCTCCACTTTGCTCCTGCCAATGCAGCGGGATTAAAAATTGAGACGAAGGAAACGCACACGCCGGCATTGCCAGGATAACACAGCGCAGACAGGCGCTGCCAGGACACCATTGTGCATCATGCCAGCCAGCCATACAATTGGCTAGCAATTGTTGCCGCTGCTGTTTTTCCAGTCGTTGTCATTGTGGTTGCTCTGCATTGTGCGCAAGTGGGCGGTTTGCGAGTGTCCTGGACATGCGGTTTCCTACAATTCAAGTGCCTTGCAAATTACGACTGCGAATTTGCAGTGCTATTTCTGCTGTTGTTTGATCAGCTCAGCCAACAACTTGTGGCGGCTGTTGCTCATTTTGTCATCACATCGACAATTGCATTGCATCAGAGTGAAGGTTGGACAGCCCCTAAGTTGTGTGTGTGATAGTTAAAAGCTTGAGTGTCAAGTTGGAAAATAATCAAGCTATTGTCTTACTTTCGTTTATAATATAGAGCACCGATTCGGCTGGTAACCATTGATTATTTGCTCTGTGGCATTATTACTTTAACAAGGGACGACTAGATAAATATCTTTGATATCTAATTAAATAAATTTGTTTATACACAATTCAATGCCCTTTTTTGATGTTGCCTTCTTAGCATCCAATAAAAATAGATTTAGGCCAAAAAAAAAATGTGTATGAATTTAAATTGAGACCACTAACAAACACACACATGCAAACACACACACGCACAGCACACACACACAGCAGGCAACCAAAAATTGGTCCTCTAAGGCACATAAAAATAACTCACGTGGTAGCCTTTTTGCTTACACATGAGTAAACAAGAAGTCAAAGAGAGAGAACAGGCAGGGCCGACAGCAGGCGACAGTAGGTGGCAGGGGGTAGGCGGAAGTCAAGCTGCAGACATTACACATACGCACCGTACTCGGTCCTAGGCAAAGCGCTGACAACCATAATGAGATGTCAGCGTTGACTATCAAGTGGCTTTGGTAGCTGCTGGGCACTTGGCTTGGTTGGACCCAAGCGACCTGTTTCAAGTGGCGCGTCTGAATGTGGGGCAAGGCAGAACGACATGCCCACTTCCGCTTGCCACGCAAAAACAGGCGTCGACGTGCTTAACATTTTTTAAGCCATAATGAGCAGCGGCAACAACAGAAAATGAAACAAAAGTAAAAGGCGGTAAGGCATGACATTTGAAGTGCCTTTGGCCTAGTAGCTGCACACGCATAAATATCCTGGTCACAGGACGCACAGCAACTCGCAAACTAATTTTTGCTCCTTGCCCATTGCCTCCATCCATTTTTAATGATGACAAATGCGCATGCCTCCCAAGCAGCAGCAGCTCCCATGATGATAACGATGATGACGATAATAATGCTGTAGCTGGGGCGTGCGTCTTAAGACTCAGCAGCGTTCCTGCTGGAAAGGATGACGCGCTGGATACGATTGAAATTGTAAATTATGTCAGGGACATGCAGCAATTGCATTTGAAAAGGCATCCCCAAAGGCATGCGAATATCCTGTGCTTAAGCCACATTCCATTAATGACAGCATCAACTACAAGTACAATGCCCATAACTTTGTACCACCCCAGCCAGCTTCCTCCAAGCTAAATTGTGGACCACCAGGGAATAGACAGCTGCCAGTTGAAGAGTAAAAGTCATTGACAACAACTTAAGCGTTGGCGTCAGAATATCCATTCCCGAAACGTTCACCAAATCCTTAATTGACAGCAGTGGAAGAGCAAGTTTTCGGGCAGCGGGAAAAAGTTTTTTGACTGCCTCACAACGGCGGCCACAACGCCACACGCCTTTAAATCCATAATGAGTAAGTTCGGCGACATGTTTGCCACGCCCAGTAGCCTAGCATTTAATAATTAAAAGCGCCACAGTAAGCAGCTCCTCGCAGTTTCTTTCGCGTTACCCGTTTTGCTTGGTCGTTTGCATGTTACCAGCGGGTGAAGCTTATCGAAGAAATCAAATCAAATCACAAAAGCAATTGCACTTAGTGCAGCCAAACATGCGATTACAATGGAATTGAATAGAGTGGGTGGTAATCTGGTGTGGGCGTGGCAGGGCTAACTAAATTATAACTGTGGTCGCCTTTAACACGCACACAATCAACGCAATAATCTCCTAACCTCGCATTATGAACTAAGCTGCATGGCCCGAAAAGTTAGGAATATTAACTTTAACAATTGTTATTTAGGAAACTTATATTAATATATGGATGCTGACTCTATTTGGCAACTTATTAATTCTTTTAAAGAAAATAAATTTAAAAAACAACAAACAAAAATCACTTAATTTTGATTGAAAATAAACATACTCATACATCAGTGGAGGCAGCAAGCATTGAAATGCATTGTAAATATTTATCTCTATAGGACATATGTATTTCAATAGCAACTGCATAGACTAGATAAATTCTTAGTATTTGTTCTAGCAAAATTAAATTATGTTAATTGGTTTGTAACTAATTTAGCTTGTTTCTCCATGAAGCCCATTCCGCATTGAGCAATGCCCAGCCTGTAGTGTGTGCTTGTGTGTGTTGGTTTCGTTTAGCTCTTAGCAAGGCCAAGTCAATCAAGGTCCACTTGACCACAAGCACTAAATCACTCTGAATGGGTCCATGCTTGAGGCAAAGTCAGAGTCGCTGCTGAGGATAGAGCTGGAACTGGAGATGCGGAGCTCCTCTCTCTCGCTGTAGACTCTGGGCCCACTTGTCAGCTGTTTGTCTTGGCAAAGTATAGACAAGAGTAAGCGTGTACTTGGTTTATATGAGGCTGCAATCTCTGACATCCCAGCCCAATCTTCGGCGTGTTGACAGTGCCATTTCCATGGCAACTGGCTTTGCTTATTTTCTGCCTTCAAGTGCTTGAATTGGGCGTGGCAAAATCAATTGCACGCCATTTTAACTCTCGGCCCAGCCGCCATTGACAGCACATTAACCCGCAGAAGCCCTCAGACAAAATCTACATATACAAAAGACGTATGCATTATTTATTAAGGTTCACGGGGGTATTTTTCAAAGACAAAAAAACGCAAAAATAAACAATTTAGCGTTCTTTAGTCGGGAATGACTTACTGGTAGGTATCCTGTATCCAGCCACGAAATCCTTATTTAATGTCTCAACTCATATTATTTACGAGATGCTCCTAAAAAGAAGAGGTTCTTATCCATTTTCATGGATTTCAGAAAAGATCGGCGGTATGCTATCTATTTCCTAGAAGTATCTAGCTTTTATAATCGCCTTCAATCGATAGACTTTAGAGAAGCCCTCATCTGCCTGTCTCAATTATTTGAACTAGGCCATTATACTCTTTATACCCATTTTGAATGGTCACAGGGTATAAGACGCTGAAAGATTTGCCAAATAAAGTGCTCAATCAGCTGCGAATCGACGGGTCGCTCGATTAAATCGCTGACTGACTTGATACGGACGAACGAATTGACACTTTGGATGGATTAGCATAAGACACGGGAAATTTCTCAAGGAAGAGTAAGCTTTTTACCTATAATGGAAATGGAAAATTGAATTTAAGACGAGCGTAAGTCTTCTTGTGGCGTGTTTTACTTACACTCCATGATTACGGTGATGTATGCATGTATGCCTGCTTTTTAATGTATATGTTGAGCAAAAATAGACAAAAATATGATTTACGATCTGACACGATCTTAATAATGAACAAATATATTGACAAACATAGTTATCGAAATTAATAAAATCCCAGTATAATGGTTTTGGGTTAATTTAAACTTCCCTGCTGATCGATGCTTCCTATATAAGTAGCTATACAATATAGCAGTGTAATCTTAATGAGACAGAGATAGAGATCAATATATCTTGATAAACAAAAGCGCTGCGAACTGTGCTCCTCTTTAAATTTCAATAAGGCATTTTGTAACTCACGTTCAACCGTAATACTCCGCATAACTTACCGCCATATTCCAATTCTCTAGGTAAGGTAGTAAGGAGACGGATTTCGTGTTCGCAGGTTGAGCGTTAAATTGACACAACTGTTTCGCTCTGTGGGTCGCCATTATCTCACTTAGGCCCTGCCAACTAACAAACATTTTGTTGTCTCATCTCATTTCCGTTTCCGGTCAATGTTACAAATGCCCCAGCAACAATACGTTGCCTGTTATATCCTTTGGTGTTCATGGGCCGTTAATTTACGAATTAGCGAAGGCGCAGCCCTCAGTTGGAGATTTCAATTGAAGCTAAAGATGTACGGTTTTTCTGCAGGCGTTATTAAAGATCTAGACACCGCTAAATTGGTAGAACAAATATGTCAGCAGCTGTCACTTGACACCTTCACAGAAAACTTATTCGGGTTCAGTCCTGGGCTTGAAGCTATGTTAAATGCCTTGTCATACATCAACATTATGCCGTTATTTATTAATGAACTGTGAATGTGATTGATGTGTTTGTTGTCATCCATGTTCTTAAGACCCGTTGTTGTCATCTGTACGCAGCTGAATTTACCGCACTTGACATTTATAAATAAACGCTTTAAATGAGATTGCATTTCATTTATTTTCTCTGAGATGATCGAAAGTCTCCCGCTGACGCGAACCGAACTTAGAACATCCTGTTAGCTGCCTCAATTTTCATAACACACTTAAAATAATTCTTCTTTTTTTTCATACACTTAACCCTTTGAATACATAAGTTAAAATTACAATAGGAATCACTGAGCAATTTTAAGCCACAATTTTAATGTTCTTGCCTTCTTGTGAACATAATATTATATATATGGCTTAATTTAATCAACTACAGCAAATTTCCCAAAATGGGCTTAGAAACACATAAGATCTTAAATAAACATTCTCGGCATATATTTGCAAGCCAAGTAGCAGCTAGCTCAGGAATTTCTGTATACGCACACATACATGCGTGTGTTTTTCTTCGAATACTATTCATAGAACTTCACTTGTAATTGTATTGTATAATCAGAGTGGTAGTTACCTGGTTACCTTATTATTACTCATGCCTATGAAGCGATGGCAAGTAGTTCGTTTAGTTGATGGATGAGTTCGGACCGAACAGAGAGGATTAATATATATACATATATATTTGTAACTTTTTTATTCATTATTTTATTTCTATTAATATCGAAAGCATTAATGAGATCTCTTAGTTTTTGCTGCCTTGTATAAAACAAAATTCTAAGTTTCCTAATTATCTCTTTTAAACTCTGTACTAGCACTCGGAAAATAAAGAAAAAACACGTTTGGGAGTGCCGTGAACCGTCTTCTACCAAGAACAAATGCAGCTCAGACTACACGCTCGCTTGCCTTTGCTTTATTTATAACTTATTAATGTGTAAAGCGAGACCAGGCACTAATGAAAACGAAATTTATCGACTAAGTCCACTTTCCCTGTCTTTGAATTCTGTTTTCCTACAGCATCTAGGAGCGTGTTAATAGCAGGACTTGCATCTATATATTATATATTTGATACATAATAATCTATTTATAATAAGCTTAAGGTATACAAAAAAAAATGTTACGTGACAGATTAAAATTCTACTATTTAATTATATACTAAATGTATACTCCAAATTATCAGTTCACATTAAGCTTAAAAGGTATCCTATGTCTTGCTCCTTTGGCTCTCAATTTAACTTGTTGTAGAGCATTACCTAAGTAGTTTCACATTTAATCCCCAACTTGAATATATATATTTTCTTTCCATTTGCATTTTCCTGTACACAAAACAGCATTCAAAGTAAATACTGCTTAGTGAAAAGCAGCAAAAAGTTAAATCATGGCTCGTCTCGAGCTTTTACCTACCTGCTGCAGCTGTTGCACCTGCAACAACAAATAAACAAGCACAGGAAAAATCTTAAGCCACACAAAGAGCTCGGGAAATGTCATTGCCATTCCTATTGTCAGTGTCAACATGAAACAATGCAACTAATTTGAGTCGGAAAATTTGCTGTCATCAGGGTACCATGTTGAAACTTGGTCCATTCCTAACATTTGGGAAACTGGCATTTGTTGGTAATTAGAGTAAATTGCCAAATCATTAGAGTGAATAAGAGAGCAATATCCGAGTTAACAACATAATAGGAGTTTTTGGTAGGGTAAAACCTTCTAAAACTTTAGTTAACAGCACCTGAAAGCAGCTTATTATGCGCTTAGATGTGCTCGGGCTAACCTGGAGGAGGATGGGAATGGAGGAGAGCGAAGAGATTATACACCTGAAAAAAGCGGGTAGCAAAGTAATATTGATCAAAAGTGCGCGACTAGAATATCCCCCTTACTCAGCTCTAAAGTATGTTAGTTGTAAAATTTATAGGTACAATCAGTCGGAAATATAGTAACTGTATTAATAGCCTTGAAAGTAAGAAAAGTAAATATATCATTCTTTACATACACAGATATTTTCTTATCACTAATCGTGCAGACTATACAATGGACATGTGGACTGTCTGATTGTAACCCAAGTGAAGCAGTGTTCTATTATAATCTGAGACCTCGCAACGATAGAAATCTTTTTTTCATTACTAATTAACTGAGTTATACAGCAAACGGATGGTAAGCAGGAAAGGTAAAGAGTATAATAAAACCCGAGTCAAGAAGGCTGCTTTCAAAACAGGCTACGTATACGAACTATGGCATATTGTTTGACATGATAACCGGCATCTTAACACCTGACATAATTAAACGTTTTGTTGTCCTGCGAGAATGACGGCGTCAACTTCATAAGCGCACGCTTGACCTCCGTGTAAGCAGAGACAATCTGAGTATACAAACACGTGGACATATATAAGAAAATTTATATATACATATATATTTATACAGCAGTATGTCAGGCATATAAGTGCACACACAGACACACACACACACACACATACACGCTCATAAAAGCGCACATACAGAAAGGACTCAGAGCACAAGATACAAAAATGCGCTTATGAGTTTTGCGGTTGCTCGAGAAAGCAACAACAACAATAGTAACTAACTTAAATATGCAAATATTTGCACAATGCCAGTGGATAGCAGCGGGCTGAAGGGGGGCGCGGGGGAGTGAGTGGAAGCCTTGTTGATGACACGACACTTGCAACAGTTTTTCGCACACACCCTATGCACACATACGCACGTCTCAAGGAACCGCATGACTGTTTATTGTTTGTGGTCTTATCCTTTTATGGCATTTTTGTGGCTTCATTTTCTGGTCGACGAAATTGAATTATTTTTATTAATATTTATATTATAATGCCAGTTTGAAGCGTTGAATGCCGTTTAATGACTGCAATTAAGACGGCTTTTCATGCAGCTGTGCCTGGGCTTAGCTCCTTTTTGGAGGGGGCGTGCCAAGGTCTTATCCTTATCAATGTGTCAAAGTGTGTGACTGATATGTCCAGAGAGTCGAGCCCAAGCATTTGCTCTTAACTGAAGGTGTATTAAGTTCTCTTCGTCCTACTAACTACTCTGCTCTCTTTCTCTCTCGCTCTCTCCCTCTCTCTCTTAGCGCGCGTGCAGAGCTTTTCACCACATTGGTGCTTCTTTGAAAAAAGTTGTGAAGAAAAAGCTTTTAGAAACCGCACGCATTGACAGTAGATGGCGCTAGTCGGGAAGCTAAAGCTTTACAGTAAGATATTTTAATTTATTTCCGGATTTTCAAACTAATCATTTGAATGGATCCAACAAAGCATCTTACGCCTTCCGTTTTATGAAGGAGGCCCCAAAATATTTTCCGTAAACCTAAAGCTGCGGCCTAATTTAATAAGAAAATAAGAAAAAACGTATCTAAAATCTGTTGTGTAAAAGACTTACCAGCTAATCAACTGATATATTTAACCTTTTCTTTCAATATGAGATGTATATATTAAATCAATTATAATGTGGAAATGTGTATCCAGACACAACAAGTCACAGAGCTCTAGTCGAGCTTGCATGACTGTGTAATACCCTGTAATTACTTTGTGATCATGCTACTTATCTAGATCGTGCCGCACTCCTGCAGATAGGCAGTCGGACATGGCACAATTAACTCGACAGCTGGTGCCGCTCAAGACTATAAAAAACATAAAACAAAATTATTTCTTTCAAAGGCTGTCAGTGATCGGAAAAGTCAAACGTTTCACCGATGGCCAGAGAGCGATATGGCAACGTTGGTTCATTAGGCAAAAAAGCGTTGAAAGTTGTTGCCACCGCTGCCGCAATTTGTATCGCTTGCCGATCGGCTTGCTTATTGAGTTTAATTTAATTGGCACAGGTAAACAGTCAGTTAAAGTCAAAGCTTCAAACATTGTGCTCCCCCTCCCGCGCCCTGCGTCCAGCCACACTGCGTTCGGTTTCCATAAAAGTTGAAGCACACAAAAAGCAAACAGCCGCCCGCTGATCTCAGCGTCCACTCTCTACGTCACGCAGCCACCCCCCTTCCCAACCCCTTCACACGTAACCCCTGTTGATCTATGCATGCGTGGCGCGCATATTTCATGGCAAGGCGATAATTAATGCAACCAAAAACTGAAATACAAAGTGTCTCTTGTTTTTTTGTTGTTGTTGTTATTGCTTGTCTTGTCCAAAATATTTTATTAAATTTGTTAGTTTTTGTATACGCTAAGCGCACAAAGTGGTTTGATTGCGTACACTGCATATGTCCAGCACTATGCAACATTCTGTTGAGAAAATTAAATAAAAAATAAAATAAAATTTAAATTAAACTCAGTTCGAAAACTCCGATTAGATGGAAATAACACTGATGCTGTTGTTTGCATTCGACCAAAAACAAGAGATCGAAAAAATTTAAAACAACATCAACTTATAATAGAATTTAAGGGAACAACAATTTATGTAGTGTTCACGTAATTGATAATAAAAGAACTTATAAGAAATAACTTCAATTCAAATTACGTATTATTTTCATTTATACTTACGATTATTATTACATAGCAGACAGTGAAACGTTTACGAAGACGATGCATAGAAAAACTTGTATGAAATTAAATGCATTCAAATTTCTTCCAGAACATGTAGAAGAAACGAAAAAGGTTGCTACCTAAGAAATAGGCAGTCTGGGAATAATTTGGTCGTGTTGATCAGCTTAACACTCTTTTGCAGGGAATCCGCCTTACGGTAACAGCTCTTTACTTTGGCTCCAGCGTTCGCACTGAAATCTGTCAACGGCTTTGATATCGAGTCTTGGCCAGGTCGATCGGCAATAAGACGTCGAATTGGCGTCTGTCTCTTGGCTCTGCCTGCCCCTCGCCCATCTCTCTATCTCTTTCTATCGGTCTCTGTCCCTCCCTCTTTTTGTGGCATGTGCAGCTGATGATTTATTGGCGTTCGTCCGCTTTGGCATTTGACGCATTTGTGCAACATGCGTTTTGACATTTACCGCTGATTTGTGTGAAATTGGAAAAAAAAACTCTGTTCGGTTGCCCGTTGCCAGCACATGAATGCCTGTTCTCTTAATTAGATGCAGATGCAGATTCTGGTTACTATTTTTAATTTATTAATATCACAAGCTTAAAAGTAATCGACGTCTTTAGACTTTGGCGCCGGCGGCCCATTTGCGTGTCTTTGTCTTACCTGGTTGTGCGTGACACGTAATGCCAAGCCCCCCTGGCTGAGCATCGAGTAGTGCGTGGCTGTCCAGTTTTGAGGCAGTCCGCAAACCAGCTTGGTCAGCTAGCTGCCTGGTGTGGCAGCCGCAGAAGTTAAACGTCGCTTAAGCAGTGCACAAGCCGCTAGCTGCAACTCCTGTGAGCTATTCAAATTGTGGTGCAACACACTCAGAAAGCCAATTACATACGAGTTTATAAGCCATATATCCAAAATTGCTAATGGAGTGACCCAGGCATTGACTAGGTGAGTTAGTTGTCCGGACATTTACCGGCCCATGTAGTTCTGCAAATGTTGTGCAATTAGCATTCGACTAATTTCTGCTGGAGGGCCATTAGATAATCAGTGCCCTAATTGTTTTGCCCAGCACAGACCTATCCCACAACCCGCCCTTTCTCTGCCTTGTCCGGCTAAAGCATTCGTATTCGCATTCATAGTGCTCAACGTTGCGTATGAGTAATATTTACATTTGGTTCCGAGCTGTAAATTGTATTACATTGCGTCCGAATGCAGTAGACGCAAATGCACAACAAAATATGAAAATTTAATTACATATATATACATATTCCAGACGGTTATGAGAGCTGTAAATAGAATGAGCACCAAAATATTTAATAGCTAAAGTCATGTGCGCAAATTGAATTCACATGCCTAACATATTTCACACACACACACACACACGCCCAGACAGCTAGCTCATACACACATACTGTCATATATACAAAATTATTTTATTTAAATTATTTGCACAAAATTTGATAAGCACTCGATCAGTTGCAAAAGTAACTTCGTTAAGCCAATTTAGCTAGAAAATTGTATGTAGACTAAAACTCGAGTTTGTTATTGGTTTTTCCAAGGCTGAATCAATAGTATACATTTGAGGGTAGCTTTAAAGGACGAGAAAGCTAAGTTAAGCTCAGAGCTGCAAAATGAACTGCTTATAATATAATAATTATCAAACATCAATACTTCTGCAGACCTACTGACCTAATGCATAGGCCAGCTGCAGCTCGATGAATATGAAGGCATACAGGAACAAGAAATGTTTCTTAGTTTCATTTGAAAGCAAGACAGAACCTTATAGAGACAATTAATGTAATTTGTGCCTGCATTTGCTACTACCTTTAAAACAACCTTTTATTATCAAAAACTCACGCTTCACTGTCTGATTGGTGATCAAAGGGGTCCAATTGAATGCTCAACGTTTACTAAATATGTTCAAACTTTCTCTTTTTTAATTCGATCGTTTATAGGTCAAGAAAAAATTAAAAAATTTTAATTTGCCGCAGCCGAGAAAATTGTAAAGACTTATGTCTAAAATGTGAAAACTTGGCCCGTGCAATGCCAGGTAATAGTAGCGTATATTATGAGTACAAATATATTTCCGTACTAGCAAAGGAAAAACAATTTTTAAATATATATTCTGAAATCTTTAAGTGTTTCATACTTCATTGAAATATATAAGAAATTCCTTGATGCTTGCGTTGAATATATTTATAGGACCGAAATGGCATAGATCATTTGACTCAAAAATAAATAAAATATTCGGTATGCATGAGGTAGTTTTATATTCTGTTTTGGATCCACTTTGAAGAACTGCTTAGCGGATTTTACATTGCTGTAAAATTTTCACAGCAGCTTGGCACACAGCCCCTCTCCATCTCATACAAACACGCGCACAGCCCAGAGGAAGCCCACAGTTGTTTCTCATCGTCGTGTCATCTTTGCTTCAATTAATGCTAATGGGTTGCCTCTTGAGCCGCCAGAGCTCTTGTGCGCATTTAATGAGCTCGCGGAGCCATGCCCACATTAACAAGAGCCTGGCCGCCCTTTAGCTAACTGTAATCTTGTGTTTTGTTTGCTATAAATATAACTGATTTTCCGCTTTTGTTTTCCTCTCTCATTGCAGGTAAGTCGCACAAATACTTTGCCACTTAACGCGCAACGAGCGCTTGGGGAAGGAGCGGGGCGAAGGGTGGGCCCTGCTCCTGGGCCGGAGATCAGCCCCTGTTGTTAGCCTGCTTATATTTAGCATTGGGTAAGTCTGCCGCGAAAAGCAAATACCTTAAAATACATATGCCTAAAGCCACGAAATAAGCAAAATAAAAGGAAAGAACAACTGAGCTAAAGATAGAGAGAGAGAGAGAGGGAGAGGGAGAGATAAAGAGAAAACACTTGTACAACTTATATAAACAGCAGTTGAGAATTGCTGATGGGTCACCCATAAGAGGCGCTTAGGTTTTCCTTTTCTATACATTTCCTTAGGCCAAGTTCTGTGCTTGTGCTAAATTATATGGCTTATATAGGTAGGTTTAAGTGTATACGGTGCTTTAGGGGTCGTCTTGCTGGAAATGCCTTTCATTTGTTTTGTTCGGTGTATCAGCAGCTATAACAATAGCAACAATGGGCGACCACAAAAAGTGGGTGGCAACCTGTTGGAGTTCGCGGACTGTGGCGCCAAAAAGTAAACAACAAAAATAAAAAACGCTCCGAAAGCCTGGCAGTAATAGTAGAGAGAGACAGAGAGGGGAGAGGGAGATAGAGCGCGAGAGAGAAAGAGCGACTAAGAGTGAGAAACAGTGCAAAAGCAAGAGAGAACAACAAAGCACCGTAAATAGCGGGAAATCTTTCCAAATGAAAAGCTCTCAAAAAATAATACTGTTTTCCTTTTCCTTTGCAAGCCAACTAACGAAAAGCTTTAAATACTAGCCATGAATTGTTTTTTCAGGGTATGTTAGTCCCTCCACTAAACCCAATTTTCTTCTTTGTTTTGACACTTTTGAAGCTACAGGTACCAGCTTCTAAAGTACTTTCCAGTATACCCATTAGATTAAGATTGGGCAAGTTACCTCCTCTAAAGATCATTAATAACAATTCAACAAAATTTTTTTTACTCCATTACAAAATTAAAAACCTTCAAATGCCTTCTAAGTAAGTTATATTACTTGAGTTACACTTCATCAGATTTTTACCCAGCGTTTCCTGAGTAAAAAAGAGTAGAAAAGGACTCTAAATTGAAGAAATGACAAACTTCGGGTAAATGCGTATTTGCGTAGTGTTTATCGGAATAGTTTGCGGGCAAACTTATACTTAAACTTAAAAGCTTGGGTATACAATGGATTGTTGAAAGTGTTCGCATGTGAAAACTCTGTCAGAGAAAAAGGGCACAGGCTATAGCGGGAAATTCGCTTTGGTCAGAAAACAAATGGCCCGAAAAAGCTTTTTTGGGCTGTCACTCGTGCTCCCTCTCCCACTCTCTCGGCCCCGCGCGCTCTCTCCCTCTCTTTCTGTCTATTGCTCTCGATTCTTTCCACGCGCAGATTGAGAGCTTCGCGTTTGGACGGGTTATGGTGCTTGGGATGTTTATGCTCTGTGTCTGTGGTGCAATACTGAGAGTCTCGATATCTGTCGTCTCTGTGATTCTATATGGCCACAAGTGGCCCGCGCCGCTGTCTGCCGCCTGCCTGCAGCTGGCGTCGTTGTCGTCGTCATCGTCGTCGTCGTCGTCATTGTCGCTGCCGTTGCCGTAACTCCGAAAAATCCAGTTCCAGTTTATCCCCAGCAGGCAGCATGTGCGGACGTTGTCGTCGTCGTCGTCGTTGTTATCGTTGTCGTTATTGCTGTCTTTCTAGCTGCTCTTATCGCGTCTTGTCTTCGGTCGTTGATGCTGCTGTTGCCGTTGTATCTGCAACTTAAGCTCTATATCGGTTTGGTAGATCGCAAATTGACCACGAAACACAATTCGATTTCGGAGCGCGATCGGTAAAATCACAATAACATCAAATTAACTGCAAACAGATTTGGTGTCAAGTGCAAATTGAAATTAAATCAAATACAAATATTTTAATTTACATTGTGTATGAGTAATTTATTAGTATCAAGTGTCCACTGTACGCGCCTTTACTTATTATTTTCTATACTTTTCATTAATCATCCAAAATTTACCACTTAATTTATGCAGACCAAGCTACAAGTGAACTGCTATCATTATCAGAGGGCCCACACCTTGCTATTGTTGTTGTAATTTAGGTTGTTGATTGGCATTGCTTATCATTGAACTGTTGTCTATGGTTTCCTTTATGACACCGCACCTATTCAGCTCCGGTTCATAAATTATATGCAATGCAGTACGCCTAGCTTGTGCAATTTGTCAAAAACAAAAACCACAAATACACTGAAAAGCAGCTAAAAGTTGTATTTACTTTAAATATTCTTTAACGATCTGATTTTGATTTTGTTTTGCATGTTTAATATGGCCTTCTATTTGCCAGCATCTTAAAAGTAATTTGGGAACGTATTGAAACTCAAATTCAAGCGTCTGATATTATCAGAATTGCTAATTAAATTAATAGACTAAGCACCCACTTAAAGTATGCATTGATCATACGCCCCATTGACCATACGCCCCGTTGTCTACTTTGTCAATCCACAACAATTGCCAAACAGATTGGGCTCATTTGACGTCATTATATTTTTGGCATACACAATCATCTGCTAGTACTGCGAGGCCATCAAATCAATTTAACACTCGGCGCTCCATCAAAAATGTATACAAATGATTAGCATCGATTTACATTTATCTTTATGTTTATTTTCCAAGCCGCAGTTAAATCATAAAATTCGAACAATTTAATGTAAAAACGCATAAAAATCAAATGTGCGGAGCATTTACAGTAGCATATACTGCGCATTAAGGGCTGCACATTCTTAGATATTTTATCGGATAATTTGCAAAGTACGTGTTTCTATTGCCAACAAAAATAAATACAAATGTATGCACTTGTATTTATGAAAATATATGTATATTTGTTTGTCAAAACCTAAAGAGTAGAGAATCTGAAAATACAAATATCATTTGTAGATAGATAAATAGGCAATAATTTCTATGTTTTATCTGAAATACATTATGACATATTTTTTACTTTGTGTCAAAAACGTTTTATATTCTTGACCGGTGAATATTATATAAATATAGATACATAGGAGAATCATTGCGGAAGATTGACTTCTTACATATATGTATAGAATGATATTTTATGCTTTCAAAGATGTTTACCATAATATAAAATTTTGTTCATATTAACTGCTTGTATGTATGTTGGGTATATTTATATATGTTGTAAATATTGCACAATGTTGTTGCATTCCGTCGCTAACTGCGCAAATTGTTTAGACAAGGCTTAAAACTTTGTAGCGCGGTTTTTTTTTTCTATATTCTTCAAATGCAAACAAATCTAAAAAATGAAAAAATTACTTCAATCGCTGATCAAAGCCAACTGCGCACCGGACGCACGCGTCGCAGTCGCGGTCGCGGTCGACTGTGACGTTGACGTCGTCGCCGTTGCTTACCAAAATTTGTGGCCAGCCGAAAATTCACAACATTTGCATGCAGCCACACACACCTAACGGATGCAATATCAACAAACGCGCTCGCAGATACAACGATACAATATGTTTATATCTATTGGCGGTGCGCACGTTTTGAGCGTTTACATTTGCCGACGTCACAAGACCAAAACCAGACGACGCTGTCGGCAAAAAGCATATAGAAAAAAGATATAAAAAATTGTTAATTGCCCGCATGGCAATTGTCAACCAGCAACCCCCAACGCTACGCACAAAAAGCTGAAACTCAAGTTTAAAAAAATATACATTTTTTTGTTGTGATTTCTGCGATTGCATTTGCAAAAATTTGTCTGTCCGATGTCTATGACACGAATGTTTGTTGCTGTTGCTGTTGCTATTTGTTATAGTTGTCTTTTTCTAATTTGGACTATTGTTAGATGCCAGGCCAACAGCAGCAAGCGGCTCGAGATGCGTAGCAATCCGTAAACGTGTTGAGTTTTCAAAGTATCTTTGAAGTGATTCGATGACAACAACTGTTTGAGGTATTTTTTCTTTTTTAATTTGTGCCGTTTTTTTATGCCTGGTTAACTCTGGCAGCTAATTGACAAGCCCAGGGGATCAATTAAGCTGCGTTCGCGTTAGCGCACAGATTTATTTGCAATGCAATTGCCCGATTTTAGTTACCCTTCGTATGACTTTTAAGTCCGCGACTGGCACTCGTGAAATGCAAAAAATGCTTAACCTACATTTAAAATTATGAGCCAAAACTGCAACTGCAAAATACACGAGACAAAAATCTCATTAAATTTTATGCAGCAGCCGCAACCACAAGATACACGCTCAAAAGATACAGCTGCAATACACAACAATGTATTGCGCTCGGTGCCCATCAATTTTCAATGCCCATCAGCAGGCGATGGCAGGCTCCCCAAAACTGGACTCTTTCCAGAAAAACACGCACTGCGCCACATCGGCAAAAGATAACAGAGGACGTTGGGGCAAAGCGACAGACACAGCGACAGAGGGACAGACACAGACACAGACAGACAGAAACAGGCACAGGCAATTTAATTAAATGCGCTTTAAGCTTTTTTGAGCTACTGCGACGAATTCTTATTTAATTTCTCCCCACGCGAGTCGCACGAATACGCCATGTAGCTTGCAATAGCGTACAAATTTAATTTGTTAGTTAAATATTAAAAATTTTAAACACCTTTTTTTCCTATACCACACATAACAAATATAAAAATTCAACCGACTTTGATTTTGTGTTTTTGCTTCTGCATCTAACGCATTTGTGTTCAGTCCATTTTTACTTGAAAATCTGTTCATTACTTCCCTCATAATCAATTACAATTTTATTGGACATATTATTTGATATTTTATTAATTACTGCTATCAAAAATTTTTAAAATTGTTCCATTCTGATACCCTGAAAATCGGCAAACTGGCTTTGTATAATACATACCAATTATTTGATTAAAATGAAACTGAATCGATCTTCATGTCAAATCAATATCTTAATCTTAAACTTTTTTAGAATTACCTGTTAAGAGTATCAAAATCATCGGCCTGTCATGCACGCTTTTTACCTTCCACTTTACATTCAAGTGCAGATCTCTCAAAAATATTTATAAACCGCAACAAAAAAAAATATTTAGAACCTGTTTTCTGCTGATGGCACCCGAAAAAATGCTGATATGTGGCTGGACCAGACTCAGTGCCCTTAAGAAATGTCTTAAATGATGTTAACGATGCCCTTTGGGTGTTAATTACAAATAAGATTTTATCTGGACAATCGACTGTCATTAACTGTAACGGAATGATCCGCAAATGTGCTAACAAAACTGACGGCCATGCAAAACAAGACCAGCAGAATTCAAAGACAGAACGGCAAAAAAATTTTCACGGAAAATTTAGTGAAAACGTTGAAAGAATCTGCACAGATTCATTCATACAATTAGCCAGTCCCAACAGCTTTACTATATTATAAACAGGCCGAATGTCGCCCATATATAAAAAAAAAAGTTGTGTTTATAGATAAATTTAGACGCAAGAGCGAACATTGAAAAAGTTCACACGAGAGCAAAAATAAACAAGAACGCCTTAGTCGAATGTGCTCGACTACAAAATCCCCTGTGCACCTCAGTCAATATCATATTTTGGATTTGAATTACAATATATAGTCGAGATGCATTTTTTATCAAATCGCAAACTCTCGTGAGGCCAACTGCCCAACTTACGCGCTGCTTCTTCCGCCTACGCTACAATATTGGAAATTTAATGTTGAGTAACTTCTTTGTGATGATGAAATTAATAAAAATTTAAATTGCATATAATTAAAATGTGAGAAGATATCGAGAAATCGACGCGTTTATACAGATAAGCGTGGCTGAGTCGATACAGCTCGTAGACCTGATCATGAACATATGTATATACGTAATGGGATTGGAGATGCCTCCTTTCGCCTGTAACATACGTTTGCAGAAAACCACTATACCCTTTTTTTAGCGAGGACAGGGTATACAAAAGAAAATTTTGCCGCAAAGAGCACAAAATAAAACCCAAAAGTTTGAGGTGCAAAGTAGGGCAATAATCAAATGATTCGGTAAACGTGGGGGGCTCGAAAAATTCAGTCAATTTTATCTGCTTTGTTCCTTTTTATTTGCTTGTTATTTGATGTACCCATAGACACCTTAAAATATCAACAGATCGAGAAACTGAGTAGATGTATCCGCGACTGTTTGTCCATGTCGATCTCAGAAACTACAAAAGCTGGGGAAATAAAATTGGAAATATATATTCTGGTAATCCTGTTAAAAACGAATTTACAATTCACATTCAATAACCTTCATTTCCATAACAGAGATAGATATTGATTTGGTAACAAGCAAATACAACTAAGAAATTGTTATTGCCGGAGACAACAAATTTGAAGGGTATCTCGTATAGTAAAAACAAAATAAGAATATTTAACTTTTTGGATATCTATTAATAGTTCCTCCAAATTTAAACTATAATAGATAAGTATAGTGTAGTGCTAATGTCGGGAATACCCGACTAGGAGATTCCATTACCAACACCCTGAGCTGCCGTCACAAGCATTCTAACTTCCATTTACACATACATACACAAAATAACACATGTACACAAATTCGGGGCCGCCTACTGCGCAATTTTCATTATTTACCAACACATTTGGGCGTAATACTTAAGTCCTGCAAATATCAAATGAAAGTGTGGGATTGAAGGAAAAAGGAGCGCAGCCGCTGAATGGAATCAATGTGTTGTTTATAAAAGTGGAGCTGGGTGTAGGGTATATCCTAGTCAGGCACATTCTGCTAGAGCACACTTTTTTGCTTTCGTCGCGCAAATTCTGCAGCTTTTGTTTTGATGCCATATCGCATTGTTTTCCGTCTTTGTTTGGTCGGCTCATGTAGGGCATGTTGGGGGACGGTGTGGACGGTGCTGATGAGGAACACAATAGCTGACTGCTATAAAAATTAAACGCCACTTTGATTGACTGACACAAAGCTTTGTGAATTTTGGCAGGTGTCGCCAGGACAGGTATCAAAATGTAGTTAATCTGGTTTGGCTGGAACACCCTTTCCCTCAATTTCGCGATTGATTAGACGAATTGACATGCAAAAAGGTTCTGTTCCAGGATAAATATTATTAATAATGAGCAGAATTATATTATGAAAACAGAATAATTTTCTAACAATAATAATAAGCGTATTACAAAAAATTTAGTTTCTAATCTATAATTCAATTTACCATTATATCCATACTGTCATGTGAAGGGGATGAGTTTTGCGTATTTTAGTAAGCTCTAGTGGAAATCTTTCATCAATCTAATAAAATATGAAATAACAAAAACATATTTAATAGGCTTTGGCGATCACACCAAGCAGCTGCTGACAGTTTCCTTCAACCTTATCCCGCAAAAGACAGAACGGGCTTATAAGGTAACACGGATATACAGTTCCGAAACTCGCACACATTTGCAATTCTGGTTTTACTCTTGCCAGGTTAAACATACTGTGTAAATAAAGGCCAAACGCATTTCAGAAACACCTGTCCGAATATATAAGTATAAATAGATGTATACATAAACCCAATAAGAACAGAGCACGCTTTAATCCCTGACAGGCGTGAGTTGCATGACAAACTTTGATTAGCCGCTTCTTCCCTTTGGCTGTGCTGTCAGCCCATAAAGACAGCTCTTTAATGATGAATCGCTATTTAAGTTGGGGCACAGGCACTAAATTTTCGCAGGACTAAATCAGATCTCCGCCCCATTTGGGCATGTTAAGTGACTTAAGTGTCGTCAAGAAGTTTTTGCTTTCTTCGTGTTGTTGTTTTATTTTATGGGAGGACTTAACGTTCTTTGTTTTTTGCGTTTTATATCTTCTTTTTTTCTCGTCGGCGCTTATCTAATCAATAATCACAAAAAATGTCAAAATAGCAAACGTGCAAAATCTGTGGGGACATTGACAGCAACAAGGACGAGCCCCAAAGCCCTATTCCCTTGCACCTAATCGCCGAGTCTGGTTATCGTAGTGCGAACGAACGTGCCTGGGCCTTAGAAGCAAAACAAACAAAGCAGAAATCTGACAAAAGTTCATTGTGTGTGTGTGCGTGAAAACTTTTAAACAAACAATTGTTGGGCGGCCCCCGATAGCCTAATAAAATCAACCCACACTCGCACACTCTGGAAATTGACAATATCGATGGCTCTACTGTTTCGATTGGTGGATTTTGCACCACTGAAATTTTATTAAGGTTATTTCGACTCGGCATTGCATTGCTCCGATCGAGCTGTGAACAAAACAAGTTTCATGCAAGCAAAAGCCTGTCGCAGCGTGCACCTTTAAAGCATAAACTTCCTAGATTTTACGTCGAGGATTGTAATTGTAATCCCCAATCAGTCAGTCTAGATTGAAAACACATTTGTTGCATTTCAGAGAGGTTATAAAATACAAAAACTGCACATCTTCTATAAATTAAACAGAGTATGAAATCTTACACAGATTTTATAGATTGCACAAAGTGAAAGTAGTCCACTTTTTTAGCTTCTGGCATTCCTTAAACTTTATTTTTAATTTGCCAAGTTGCATATGCCTATAAGGCATTCTAACTTTGTATTCGGCAAGACTAATTTATCCATTTTCCAAATAGCGCGCACGAGAGTGCTTTACAACTCAAACAGAAACAAAAAACTTTGTCCACATTTATTTTACATGGCAAGCTATTCGCCAAGTCGTCTTCCAACTGATGCACTGGCGCGCAATATGTTTGCTGGGCGGCGTTGGACTCTTCAATCAAGGGCGCCATAAAACCCAACACAAATAGACAAAAGGCCCGTCTGCCAAAAATCGAAAACTTCAGCAAATGCTATATTTTCTATGACCAAACACACAAACGCATAGACGCGCTCACGAGGACACACAATTTATACAGACGAGTTTTGGTTGCCAACTTTTTGCTGACAATTTGACGTCGCAAAAGTTCTCTTCATTCATTGCCCTTTTATTATTGTTATTGTTTTTTTGCTGTTGTTTGCATCCTTACAAAATGGTTTCACATTTCAGCGCGCCTAGAACTATGCAACATTCCTGGTTGCCTGCCAGTCGCAGGCAGGGTCGAACCCCAGCCAAGTGTAACTAAGCCTGCACGGCGACGGCATCAGAGAGAAGCTGGCAAGCCAGCCAGCCAGTTAACCAAAATGTTTGGGTAAACCAGCCCATTTAAAATTTCAGTATTTTGACAACAATATGCACGAGCCACATATCTGTGGCAACCAATGTGCCGCCCTGCAAGTTTGTTATTTAAGCTCTTTCGGAGTGGCGTTAACAACTTTTGAAAGTATACACATTTGCGTTTTTACAAAGTATTTAACTACATTTTAAATAGTGGGTATTAATAATATTATATGTGGGTATCTTTCACCCATGGTCGTGCATAATGTGTATCTATCTCAAGTTAGGAGCTGGATTTTGTAAAATGCCTAAATGTTTTCACATGAGTTTTCAAAAACATTTTTCATAATGAGTTGAAAGCTGATCGGATAGTCAGTCAGTCAGTCAGTCCGGACAAACATTTTTATATATAGGAATATTCAATCTGGGATGGGGTGGACTTAACTTAATTTCGAACAAAACTTTAAACTTCTCAGTTCAGTACAGCTGACAACTTAGGTTAGGTTTTGATAGAATTTGATTAAATTGCGCAACACTAAAAGTCAGTGTTAGACAGTGAACGGCTTTGAAACGTTGCACCATTTTTAACACTATGTCACAGAAACGGTAAAACAGATTTGATAGAGTATTAAAACTTCTGACAAGCCTCTAATTGCACGTTTAAATTTAAAAAAAACGAATAAAAAATAATCATTTAGCAATCCCCATATTATTTCCTACATTTATTATTTAGGTGTAAATGAAAAATAATAAAAATAATCGGTTGGCTTAATTATATAATATTCTTAAATAATCTACTTGGGCTTTAATATATGCGCACGGAATCTGTGTTACGGCAGCTTAAGGTATCTCTTAGTCTGGCGTTCTTGTTCGCTTTTGTTAATCTGAACCTTTTGCGGTTTTTGAGGGTACTTTAATTAGTAAAACTTTGTTGCCGGACAGCTGTCATCACGTAATTTTGTTGTCCTGGGATCTGAGGCAGGTGCCCAGTGCCTCGGCCCCTACGCGCATTTGAATTGCTAATCATTTTGTTAATATAAGCAGAAAAAATGCCGAAAAGATAACTGTCTAAGAAGTTTTTAATGATGTTGCAGTCGAAGTTTAAAGTTTGAAAGTTAGGTTGCGAAAAATTCAACTCTAATTTGCTTTTAATTAATGCGACGTAGCTGCTGCCAACTGCAGCCAAGTGGCCCCCGGAAGGGAAAACCTGCATGGGATTTGTCGAAAATTACTTCAGACTTGGATACAAAGTTTTGGCTAACTGCCAAACGGGGCACTGTTCCGCTTCAATGCGATAAACCTGCCAAGGCGTCAAAGCAGGCGCTCTGAGGTTACAGTGGGTGGGGACAGCTGTGTGCTTTGAAAAGGAATTGTGCACATAAAACACGAGCATTCGACGAACAATGTTGCAAGCGGTTGCAACTATAGAAGTGTGTTTCACACTCGTAAGCTTTACAACCGGGTTGCACACCAAAATCATAAGCGAAAACTTTTACACACACTTTGTAGCGTTGAATCGACCACATAGCAAATAAACAGCGGATTTACAATCATGTTTAGAGGATATATAGCGTTTATTACCCGGCCTTACCAACATTTTTGCTTCACGTTCCAGACACTTTTTTCCGATAAGTTTGCAAGTCGGTTAATTCAGCAGTTCTTCAATCAATGAAATCGATATCGAAATCTGTTTGTCGGGCATTCCCGACTAGTTAACGCTTAATTGTTTAACTGCCTTTCTTTAAAGTGCATTCCATTTAATACAAAGCGTTCAACTACAACCTAAGTTCACTAGAATACACATGGTTCTGCTTAAAGCCCAGTCGCTAATAAAGTTGATAAATAGCAAATGGCCTGGGCCAATTCCGGGTAACCTCAGAGCGCCATTTTGACTTTCACGCCATTAGATGTGGGAAGATGTAGTAAGATTTGAGAAATTGCGCATCATTAGAGGCAGACAGGCCAAGCGGTGTCAAGTGTCGGCGGCTCTCGAGTGATTCGGCAAAGTCATCCGGCGCTGGAGACGCAGCAGAAAGAGGCGCCTTCCGCACTTGGCAGCTGGTTTTTATTTACCCAAAAAGAAACGAAATTTTCGCATGTATGCCCAGTACAAATACAGAACAAATGTGTAGCATATTGCACACTTACGCATACACAAACAAAAACTCGCTGGGAAACAAATAAACATGGGCGTAGAGACCAACAAGGCGGGGCCAGTCTGAATGTGGGATATTTGTCAAACGTTTGTCAGCGCTCAGCGCTCACCCCATGACTTTCTTGATTTTTATGGCATAACGTATGTGACGCAATGTTCCTGTAGACTAGGCAATTACTCCCAGCCCCTTCGAGGCGCAAGCACAACCCTCCCTCCCACCCAATATTCAACTCAACTGGCAACTGGCAACTTGATCAAAGTAGCTGCAATTTCCTCAAAAAGCGAAATTTTGTTGCCAGCCAGCCATGAAATATAATCAAATTTGAGAATGTGACTCGTGTGTCCTATCGTATTCAAAGTATTTTAACTTGAGAACTTCAATTTCTACTTTTGCACACTTTTATATTGCGTATACGTACCATTTGACTGTCGAATTCCAATCTGCAAAAACTTTTGCTCAAGACGCAGCACACAATGAACTTTGGTACCAAGCAAAGTTGTTTTCAGATGCATTTTACCAGATGCATTTCGATAGATGCATTTCGATAGACCTTTATTCAGGTCATCACCAACACAATGTATCAAAGCCATACTGAAATATATGAATTTTTTAACTGTTGTTAGAATGAACATATATAGGATATATAGTCGAAACGATTTGAAATGACCAAAACCGTTTTAACGACATACTATATCCGGATCTGCACTTGTTTTTTTTTTTTGAAAAATTTAATTCATCTAAAAGTATAGTAATATGACACAGCAATAAAGATAGCATAATTACTTGTTAAAAGCTTCAATCTGAACCTAAACATTTTTTGTACTATTTTGATTTTTTGGCATCTGAAATTCACATTTTACGCATTCTTTTGGAAGATTATTCAAGATACCACCTGGAGTTTTCAATAACTATGCTTTAAGACCAACTATGTTTCTTAACTCTCAAATAGAATCAATGAAATTAAACGAATATTTTGATGTCATTTAACACTCAACAAACAATCAAAGGTGCTGCACATTATGCAAAGCCATTGTGAAAGTTACCACCAGTGCAAAGAACGTGCCACATCAACGTTTCTTTGATTTTGCTCGCCTGAATGTGTTGCACACAAGTGGACGGAATATCAAGGGGCCACTAAACAGTTCCAGTCAATTGTGCCCGAACAAGCAAAGTGTTGAAGAGTGGCTCCAGCGGGGCCGATAGTCGCATGAATTCACTGCAATAACTGTGGGGTTGCTCAAAACTGGGCTCGAGCTGGGTCCTGGTTTGGTTAGTTGGTTGGTAGCAACAGCTGCAAATGTAAACAGAATGAGGTCAGTCCTGGTACTGTTTGTTGCATGTTGCTCGGGCATTAGGGCAACTGTTGATAGACGTGGCTTCTAATCACCAACTGTACTGGATACCCTTACACACGCCCAAACACATACACACATGCTTAAACAACGGGCAAGAGACAACCGCCACATGGAAAACCACATGCAAATGAAGCCACAAAATGACTTTTAAGTTGGTTTCGGCCAGTTCACAATGCCAACTTATTCGTTCGTGTCAGCCGGCGACAGTTTTTTATATTATCCTCAGTAGAGGATATTATAAATCTGTTGTCATGTTTGTAATCTTTGAAATAATTAGTGACTCTGCTTTGTCACTCTCAAACAACTTTGATTTAATCCAGTTCAACCCCGTTTACATACTAATAAGCATTTGTATCTTTTAAAAAGAGTATATATCTATTATTATGATAACGTTCTTCTAACTTCTAACTGCTTCTAATTTTTTTCTTGTGTTTCTTGGCAAATTGTATACCCTTTATAATTTCATTGAAGCGGTTTAGAATATGTATCCGATCTCATAAACTCTATAAAGCAGAAAGGCTTCTTTAGAAAAGAATTCGTCGAAAAATATTGCATTTATAGAAAAGAACTTACAGGTCGATGTCTGCAAGGGTATTTAATCTTCGGTGTGCCGAAGAAAGCACTGCATTCTTGTTTCTTTTGCATCTCTATTTTCGCTGCTGTAACTATCCTTTTATTATTTCTATCTCTTTCGCACACTGCGTATGCTATAAATTATAAATGTGCTGCGTCATTTTGATGCGCTCCTCTGTTCCAACACCACCCACTCCTTGCCGGCGGCCCTTTCAACCAATTAATTGTCCATTGCCGCACTCCCTTACTCGACCACCTCGCATGCCCCTCATCCGCTTGCCTACCTACTGCATATGCTTGCTGGTGAAATAAAGTCATAAAGCGTTGCCCAAAGTCAACAATGTGAGGTAAGCGAGGGGCGGTTACCGGGTTGGTGAAATGCAAACACAACCTGCGAAAAAGCACGAGACAAAGTTTTTCATTTTGCTGCGCGTTTGTTAAGTACATAAAAAATTTTGACAAAGGCGCACAACACATCCCCCTTGCAGTCCCGCCACTGCTCAGCGATTCGAGCACGCAGGGCGAGCTTTTTTGCACAATTTATTTATGCGTTTAATAACGACATCATCAGCATGTAAATACACACACACACACAACACTTCCACATATGTATGAAACAGGAGCTTGTGGGTGGTACGTCGCGCCTTCTCCCAAGCGACAGTAATAAAAATGTCGCTGATTTGACAATGTGTCGTATGTTGTGCCCCTCCTCCTAGCTCTACTTCCTGGCAGAGCTCACATATTATGCATTAATATTGAAAGACTTAAAGCCGTCTGTGAAGTGTGTACAAACCAAGTGCGTCTCATGAAAATTACATTAATAAAGCGGGCAACTCATTAACCCAATGCCAGACTCATTTCTTGGCTTAAACGTCCCAAAGAGCAACAACTGTTGCGCTCTCAGCAAAGAATAGCGTATCCCTCCAGCCGACACTTCCTTATTGGGCACGCACTCATCGCTTATGCGTCAATGGCACAAACGAGTAAACAAACACTGGCTATAAACAAGCAGCTAATAAGGATAATTGCCTGCTTTACAAATTGTCGCTCTCTGGCATTCAAAGTGCGCCACCAACCGGGTATGAGGAACTTTCTGGTGTGGGTATTGGTCTTCTATTTTGCTATTTGTATTGCACACATCTACAAGTCAAAATAGTAATAAATTGCTAAAGAAAATTGCGTGGCGCTAAAAGAAAAACGAGCCAAGCAACGCCAGCTGAACGCCAGCCAGCAGCCCCCAACATATGGCAAGTGGGCAAGTCCTTTGAATCATATATGTATATGTGTATGCATATGTATTTAGACTACTCGTATATATGCATACACATACATCTCCATATTTATGGGAGACAGTCTTATTTATGGACGTGCGGTGCCGCAAATTAATAATGCGAATTTCTCATTTGTTGGCTCTCGGTTGGCTCGGTTTCTGCCTGTATGTAAATAGAATTTGTGCGCTGACTGCATCAAGACCGCAGTCGGTGTTCCACAATATCCAAATAGGGGGCTGATGGGTACCGAGCTGGAGAGAGAAGGGCAAACAAAGCGGAGAAAGAGGAGGAAAGATGGACTAAAGCTGGGTGTGTGGTATATAAGGTTTGCATACTATTAATACAAAATGAACACTAATTTTTATTCAGTCAAGTACGCATTTTCTCTATAAATAAATTTACAAGAAATACATACGATCACATTATTAAACAATATCAGTGCTTTTGTCGGGAGAACCCGACTAGCAGATACCCTAAATGTTCAAACTGTACACATATATACACAGTACTTGCCAATATAACCACACGATTTCTTTATTTGTGCATATATTTACTTGATTTTGGGCTCTGTATCCATCAAAAAAAATATAAACATGATCCTTGTATTTATATATATACGAGAATCTACCTGTTAAATTTGGTAATTCTAGCTCCGGTCATAGTTATCAAAGATTGGATACAATCTCATTCGCAGTTATACGGCGGAAATACAGACGGCTAGACAGACAGATGAGTCGGAGATACTTTCTTCTGCCTGTTACATACATTCGAACAAAACGATTATATCCTTTTTATTCATTTTTCAATGTGATCAGATTAAAATGGCCGATTATTATTTTGCTCTCCAAACTTTACTAAAAAATTTCACGAAGCATATGTTATTCGCTACCTACATTATTTTTATAACTTTTGGTATAATACTATAATAACAATCAACCTTTTACTCAAAGGTCAATAATCTTTTTATCTTGTTGATAATATTAATATGAAGAGAGTACTTAGTTAGTAGCCAGAGGCCGTTTGGTATTTATCGATTATCCTCAGTGCGCACAAAAAACAACGTACATATTGTGGGGAAAAATAATTTGCAATTGAAATGTGGCTTTGATGATGCCAAACACAGGACATACCAAACTTGTCCAGTTGACTTTTTCGACCTGTCCTCACTTTGGCTTCCTTTTACGTATCCTTATGCTGTTGGCGGCCCGAATGCTAATGAGCCAGCCAAGCAACATTCTCTTTCTTTCCCTGCTGCTCTACCTTTATTCTATTAAGTGTCCTTCGTTGCCAGTTTTTGCCCAAGCGAGCAAATTTATTGCATACTTCCTGTCCGTAAAGGCAAAGGCCTCAAAACGATGTGTTGTGTGTGGTGTGTATGTTTGCTGTGCATGGTGTGCGTATGTGTGTATATCATTAAATTAAATGGAATATCAGCTGAATATTGTTTGTTATTGCACAAATCGATCGGCACGGCGGCAGCCAGCCCGGTTGATTAATGAGTTCCAGTTTTGAGTCCTGCACAACATTTTTCCAGTGATTCGCATCTATCGTGCTTTAACCCATCCTTCAGTTTATCCAAGCACAACTGGCGTCACGCTGGCGCCAGCGACAAATAAAGCCAACAACATCAGCACAGAAAATGTCCGAGTAGAATTACAACAATTAAGTTGAGACATACAAGAATAAAAGGCGTGCAGTTAGGGGGTTCAGGCGCTGAATGAATGCAAATGACAACGAAAGCAACTGCAGCTCGGTGGGCTATTAACGACAGCCATGATGTGGGTATGACAACTTTGGGACTCAGCTTGTTAGGTTTTAATTACAGGGTAGTCGAATTGAAGTTAATTTTGTGTTTATATTATATATGCCAATTTCATCACCTTCAACTTTCGAAAAAGTAAAATAAATTTGTGTTCATTTTGGAACTCAAAAACAAATTTATCTAAAGTTTTTCAAATAGACTAGTAGTGGTAAAAGAGAAGAAATTTTTATCCATTTCCATTTGTATCCAAAATCTCTTAGGATTTCTATTTATGTAAACTAAAATAGTTTAGTCGCATTTAATCTTGCCCAACCAATGGGAATATACACAATAAAGCAAACATAGTCCAAACGGAAAACGTAAACAAATATAATGCTTCGCAAAAATATCAGATAAAATAAAATAACAGATCTAAGATCAATTTATAATATCACTAACACTTTGTCCAATTCAGGTATACACGACTATTACCTTACTACATTTTGCACAGGAAATACAAATTGGGACTTATTCCTGGCCAAAGAGTATTTGAAATTCGTGAGCGATTTCCATGTCATTAGAGCTGTTCCGTCTTGCCTGTTTTTTATGCATCTCACTTGCCAAGTGACATTTCGTATGTCCCTTTGGCCCTTCCTTGTCTGCAGCCTTGCTACTTCTGCGCATTGTGCGCTTTTAATTATTTGTGGATGTTTTTGTTATTCTTCGTCTCTCATTTGCTGGCAGGGCTACGTCCTTGGTTCTTTCACCTCCCACCAAACTCCTTTGGTAGTACATTGGGAGGTTCATTTAAGCCCAACAAGAAGTGGCTTGTACCTTGTTGCTTTCGTCTGGCAATGCTTATCAACTCAATCAAGAAATAGGGCTTTGGTCGGAATGCCCGACTAGAAAGTGCCCTGCTGGCACTCCGTAAGCATATTTAATGCTTCGTCTATCCATCTTTCCATAGCTGCATAGCATTGGGAATTCATTCCTGAATAACTGAGCATCCATAAGGTGATTCTTGCACTGTGTATGTTTTACGAGAACCCACATTAAGTGCCTCTCGCACCTTTAGTCTCCGATCTATGCCTAAAAAACCTAGCTTCAAAACAGATATTTAACTATATTTTGGAAATGGGAGGAGTCAGAAAAACAAAACACTTCTGGGCATAGGATATAACGTGTCAGGTTCAACTTTTTTGGTCGAGTTCCATTTGCCTGTTACAAGCCAGCTCGTCGTCCTGATCAATAGAATACATACCTTTTGAAGTCGGAGATGTTTCATTCTGCCAGTTACATACACTTGCGCAAAACTATTTCACCAGTTTTTCCCCGATTTGCATGGAACAGGGTATAACAACCGGAGACAAAACATAGTTAAATGAGGAGAAATTTACAGCCAATGATGCTGGCTGATTAAAATGACTAGCAGACAAATCAGTTACTTGTCTGAGTTCAATGAACCCTTTACCCAAAACTAAAAGCTAGTTTAAGTATTTATGCGGGTTGAAAAGTTTTATCGATATCGTGCACAACAAAGGACCCACACAGCACACAAATATACGCTGTTACTGTTTGTGCATACAAATTTTAAATTTATGCTACGAGTTCCCTGAACCCCAACGTGCATTGACTTGTGCGACTCTGAGTCGCATCTTTCTGCTGGCTGCAACCTTTTAGATAACGCAGTTTATGGCCAAAAAGCGTGGCTAATAACTTGTGGTTAACCATTAATGGACTTGAGCTCTGATTTCATCCAGTCGCTTAATTGTGTCGTAAATGCGTTATTGATACATCATTAGGCAAGCGATAAACACGGCGTATGCGCAATATTTATAACGCAACTTAAAGCCATATAAATTCAGAGAACCAACATTTACATTGAATTTTGCTACTCAACGCTAGAAAATTATTTCCAACAACAATTTATTGCAGCTTTGGCAAGTAGCCAACAACCCGTGCTTTAGAGCTTATAAAAGACTGTGGGCGGACAGCAGTTGGATGGCTGATTAAACCTTTAAAAAGTAGCAAAAAACTTAAGTTTTAAGTTAGCAACCACAATTAACAAATAGTTTAATTCCTTTAAACTTAAATCCACGAGCACGCCAGGTTGTAAATTTTTACGTAAACTATTATTAACCCCTGCCGAAAACTTATACAAATCAATGCGAGTCCTAGTAAATAGGTCACCTATAATAGTCACAGATACTACAAAACCAAGATGCGCTGCTTTAAAGGTAAAATGCATACTCAGGTCCATATGGGCCTTGCTCCAAGGAACTTGGATGCTCCGGATTTCTCAAACAGAACTCACAGCACGTTTTGCTGCTGGCATTTGGTCGACTTTGAGTTAGTAACATATTTTCGTGGGGTGTAGTGGGTGGAATAATTGGTTGGCATGCCAAAAAAAGGCTTCCATTTGGATACCTACCCCGCCCTGGTGTACGTGACGCCTTGAAAGTGTCGCCCGTTTTATTTGACGTACGTGTCAAGGGAAACTACATGCAAAAATGAACTGAACAACCAGAAGCTTAATAATAATAAAAAATAAATGCATGAAATTATTGAAATATCTTTTGACCTTAAGTAACATTAAAGCTATGCGAACGCATACGAAAAATGTAGGTGAAAATTTAAAAAAGTACTTCATGCAATATTGTAACTTAGAACAGTTTCAATCAGTTTCATTGTCATTGATGGATTTTGATAAATGAACAGACATTATGACAAATATGCAAATATATCTCGATGAAATATTGACCAATACATGCACACACGCATGCAAGAATATGTACACTCATGCTGTGACAGGCTTGTCAATATTTGTACGATAAAAATCAGAATCGAATAGTGGCCCAAACAATGGCCCGACATTCGAATCGGAATAATGGACGAGGGTGACAGACTGTGGAGAAGGAGGCATGTTTGCGTGTAAAGTCAAATAATTGGCAGCAGCATGGACAAGAGCTGCAATTAGAGCAATATTGACTCGCTCAGATACACCGCTGGACATATGCATAAGGGCACACGTGAATACATATCATAACGGTTGATTTATTATTGGATTTCGTAAAAACTAAATATAAAGTCGTTCCACTGCACAAAGCATTATTTAATGAGATATGCTATTAACCTTAAATGAAAATTCTATTATAATTATTTATCATGTAATTCCACTGTCTGAGGCCAAAGCTTGAGTGCAAGGTATTGTTAAAAGGCAGACATTAAATGGCTGTATAAAAATATATATTAAACGCATTTCCAATCAAACAATTTTCACTTATTTTCCATCCGTGGTGGATTTCTCAAGCTTGATAGGCATTGTCATTGCCTTACAGTGTAGAGCAAAACAGACCAGATTTAAGAGGTTTAAGGCTTAGACCTGTTATTTTGACTGTCGTAGGGCTAGAAACATTTTTTCTTTTTGGAAAAATATCTTTGAAATTATGTTTGACACAATTTTTCTAGAAGTTTTCCTGTTCAAATGTGCATCAAACAAGGCAAGTGCTATTAAAAATACAGCTTCCAGCTTCCGGCGTAGTCTATATATGTATATATATTTTCCAAATTGAATTCTAAAATTCCTATTAAATGTGCAGAAATTGCAAGAGCTCAACCAAATTTATTTGTATTAATAATTTTAAAAACACTTTGCAGTTAACCCAAAAAACTGCTCACTTCTGTATGAACAAAGACAGTCGCAAAAAACCAAACCTAGATTCAAATATATTTCAGCATAAAAGTAATTTTGATAGCATCCATAAAAGATTCAGTTTCATTTTGATGTTGCATTGTTTTCAGTCGGGATTTTGCCATGCACAACGCTGCGTATGCGTGTTATTTGGTAGATGGTTGAGCACTATATATTCATATCTCTTTCTATCAATCTCGCTGTCCCTCTTTAACCTCTCTTTGTCTGGCAGCATTATATTTCGTTTTCATTCATTGCGATTCATTTTAGAAGAGTGTTTTGTTTTAATTAAATTTTATGTTTGCGCAGATATAAAAGTGGCTCAACATAAAGAGCTATAAGTAAATTATAGTGCAATAAAAATTTCAAATATTCCAACTAAAATTTAAAAAAATATTAATTAACTGGCGGAGGCGACAGGCAAAGTTTCCACAAAAATTGACTAACAACGGTTCGGTATCAAAAATGAGCACGACTCTTTCCTAAAAAGCCGCGGGAAAACCTTAGCACAAGCCAACGGAAAATGGGCGACACATTGGATGAGACGCCGCCGTCGCGACGCGGTAAGCCGCAATCCTTGAACATTAGTCCGGAGGAGACGGCTGAAGCTGCAGGCGAAGGTGCAAGCCATGCAGCCAGCGGCTCCTCCACGCGCTCTACACGCTCGCGAACGGGCAACGAACCGGTACGGGAACGCGATCGGTCCTGTGATGGGCGGAGCAATCGGAATGACGAGTTAGTTGGCCTGGCGACACCACCACGGCGTGAGAGTCTCAACAGCTGCGACCAGCAACAGCAACAGGCTAGCAGTCCCGGCGGGGGCTTGCACAAGGCGCTGGGTCTGAGCAGTCGTTCCACAGCTGCCGGAAACAATCCGCGGTACTCGTCCAGCGTTGTGGTTGGTGGCGGAGTTGGCAATCTGTCCGGCACCACAACGCGCAAGTGCGTCCTGACGCTGGACGGGTACTCCTATGTCATAGGTAAGTGATGGGTGCACTTAAAGAAAAGCCTGGGCTTGCCTTAGTGACTAGCCCAAAGTCACCTTCGCTCCTTTTTTGCTAAGCGAACTTTATGTGACCCAAATGAACTGCTGTCATGGGTTTGACTTTTAATTTCCACACACTCCACACACAATTGCGCCATGCAAAGGCATAAAATAATATATATGTATCTATTTTTCTATCATTTCATTGCAGGTAAGTCAATTCAGAGGGCGAACCCAAGAGCCAGATTGAAACGACGGCCCAGGTACGTGGCCCATTGCAGCATTAAATTGAAAATGAAATTGAATTTCCCCAAAGGGGCCGGTGTATGGTAGTAGCCAATTTAAAACTTGGCTGCCACCCATAACTCCTTTCTTATCCTTTCTTCTAACCAGCACAACACAATTCATTTCGAATTGCTGCTGGAAATTTATGGGCAACTTTTAATACTGCAGCAGATTGCGTATACGACACGTGGCCAGGGTAGGCATTTAAGAAAATACGCAAAATATGCTTTGGCAGGTTAGGTGGACCAGGCCAGGCCAGTTCGTTGTTGTTCTCGGCAAGAGTTTCGTATAGCGTGGGCATTTGAAATCAGCTGGACACACGTGTTGGCTGCTCTCAGCTTCTGAGCATCATTATACAGCTATATACTGATATGAACAGGTTTTTGAAAACAAACATACAGCTGTTGGCCAGTCGTTTCTGGTCTAAAATACTTGCATGGAGCACAGACTCTTTAAGCTTCTGTGTGTTCATTTAAGATAAAACGTATGAATTCAATTTGAGGTGAAATGAATTTTAAGCGAAAATAAAAGGTATACATATAATCCCGAGAACGATTCGTGTGTGTATTTGGGTGTGCGTGCATATATATATATATATATATATATGTGTGTGTGTGAGGAGCTATTGTAGTAAAATGACCATTCACCGCAATAAGGATAATAGAAAAAATTTAAATATGGCATAAAATTACCAAAAGTAACAAGGAGAATATAAATTAAACTAGGAGGGATATTACTAAAGTTGAATATAGTGTATGCTACAATCGATAGATGGATCGATAGATAGATAGATAGATAGATATATAGATAAGTAGATAGAGTATAGCTGGATATGTAGATAGACAGATAGATAAATAAATTGATATGTCAGATACAAACCAGTTTGCACACAAAGAGTAAATCCCTTTTATCAACATTGAATGCGTATAAATATTAAAAGATATTATAAATGAATTAAGGCAATTTGTCCTTGGCGAATTAATCGTCAATCGTATACCACAAACAAATCTCAAAAATAAACGTATTTATAAAAATCTTTGAAGCTAGCAAATTCAAGTCAAGAGCTGTCAACTTGAAGCTCACGTAATATCTACGTGCTCCTGGATCGCTTTACTGAAAAAAACGCCGTAAAACTGTTAAACTACCTACTCAATTATTCGGTTAAACGCTAAATAAATAAACAGATAAAAGAAATTCAACTGTTACCAGTTCTATTCTCCAGATGGAATGTGTACCGCTGGGCTCCAATTGCTGTGTCACGTAGCTGCCTCAAATATGAGGCAATGCCAAGGCATGGGGCACGCCCCCAATCGGACAAGAGCCAACTGACAATGTGGCGCGTCCTTTGGGGTTAAAATTTATGGGCGCTGCAATATTTTGCAAATATCCGTAGCATATCCTGCGGCGACAGCACAGACAAACAACAATGCAATAAATAGTCAAGTGTTTGTTTTTGTGTTTGTGCTCGTGTTCCTGTCGCTGTACAGCGCCAGACTGTGTGTGTGTGTGTATGTAGTTGTTGTTGATTTCGAAGTGTGTCCTTCAATTGACATATTACACTTATTGTTGGCCTGGTCGCGGCCGCTTTCTAGCATTGCACGTTTGTTGTTGTTGTCACTCGCAGACAAAGGCAGCAGACGAGGACAAGGCCCGCGTCCACCTCCGCCCATCGGTTATTTGTCCTGTCTGGCTGGTTGTCCAGAGCCCCGCTTGCTCAAGCGGGCTTCAGCGACAAGTTCACTTATTGACAGCAGCCAGCCGAGTGGGAAAAGGTTACCACTTAATTGATGTGCTGTGTGTGCAACTGAAACTGGGAACAAAACAAAAAAAAGGGGTTAAGTGGCCAATTTAGCTGCGGTTCAATGAATCTTCATTGGCATTGGCCAATTTATTAAAGAAAAACAAGAAAACGCGTTAAGTTAACTAAGCGCGTAATAAGGTTTAAGGACAGGGAACATTTGCAAGATCTTCGCATCATTTTGGGCGCTTAAAAATTCACAAATATAAGAAAACAATTTGGCAAAGTTGATGCGCATAACTCAAATGCTTTTTGCACTATTCGGGCCAAAAGTGACCTTTGCTTGGTTTTGTTTCAGCCAGTCCTAAGCAACCCATAAAAATTTGCATAAATTCCAGTCATTGACTTTAACGCACAAACATTTCAATGCATATTTCGAATTGTGGGTAACATGACAAGCTCCCTCAAAAAAATGTATTGTGGAGCAAAAAAGTTGAGCAGCTTTATTGAATTTGTATGGGCCTGGCTTAAAGGGATAATGTATGCAACTCTTGGCTGAAAGTTTTTATTTGCCCTTATGCCAGCAGCGCCTCAATTGCCAATCAATTTGGCTTTTACTCTCTGCGGACCATTGATGTCGACAACTGCTTTCAAGTGACAGAAAAGTTATAAAAAACAAACAGGAGTGGGAGCGGTTTGACGGGAAAATACCCTGTAGCCAAAGCTGGTGATGGCCTCCTTCGGTAATTTATCTACCATAAATACTCTCTATTGTTAAATAAAATTTCATAAACACAAGCTAATAACAAAGGATGCACCCTTTATAGGGCTCGATATATATGTTTTTGGCCTGCCAAATACAATAAGACCACTTTGGAATTAAGTCGAAATCGATTAAAGCAAAAAGGAAGGAATACATACAGACAAACATATGCTTCGCATTTATAAACATTATGGGAAATGTTTTCTTGAACAGCGTTCGTGTTTATAACCCGATCTTAATAAAATGTTAAGGATCATTTTTAGCACCCAAATCAATATATCAGATACAAAGGCTCCTTTAAAAAATCTAGATCTTATAACTATGGAGCTTTGCTTAAAAACCCAAATTTCAAAATAGATTTTAAATGATAATTTAGAAATGGATAAAATATCGAAAAAATATATATATTTATGCGTTTGTATAGGAGAAAATATTTCAAGTCTCTAGCTTTTATACAATATATATTTGTAAGGTCGAAGATGATTCCTTCCGCCTGTTACATATGCTTGTACAAAAACATGATACCCTTTTTAACCGTTTTCAATGAGTTCATGGTATAAAAACCCTTTAGAAATGCATGAATATAAACCCCACAAAAACACACGCAAGCCAACTCTAGCTGATAATCAGTAGCATTTTGAATGCCCTATACTTATTGAAAGTGTATAATAAAGGGTCTCTAAAAACTCGATCTAGCCTGTCTATATTAGAGATTTCATACCAGAGACTAAAAGCTTGTTTGCCAATCGCATATAAAGTTTATTTTAAATTACCTCAAAAATAGATATAGCTCAGCGCTTGGAGGTGTGTGCACATTTAACACATTTAACGGTAGCTCGGCACTGGATTCATGGTATCTGCAAGTCGGGAGCTCTTGACTGGAGCTCTCATGTTTTAATTAAAAACAGTTAAAAAGCGGCGCCAGTTTCGCGACTGTCTGTTAAATTTATGGAGCCTGCAGCTAAATGGCCAAAATGGCGCTGCCACAAACAGAAAAGGCAGCATACGCACGCACATATACACCGGCAAGGGAAAAAGTTGGCAACCCGAATTGTGGTTGGCCCGAAGGATCCAATTAGCTGGCTCATCTTCGTTCGTTTCCCCCGCTTCCTGCGGCCGCTCCTACCTTGCGCTGCTGTTCTGACATCAAGGTGCGCGTCGCGTCCTGCCAATTTTCCCAGAAATGCTCGACATTTTGAAACTTTTGAGCTCGAAAGGTTTTAACCTGTGTGTCCTTGTATGCATTTTTGGCTGCTCTGTATATATATTTACCAACCATCCGACAATGCGACATCTTCAGTCCGCAGACGATTGATCAATTCAATAGCTATGAGTTCCAGCAAGCAATTGCACCAGCTTTCATTCTTTTTCTGGGAATTAACAATTAATTAAAATGTATCATATAGTAAATTGTACGGCCAGTAACTATAGTATGACAAAATACTTGAGGCAAGTGCTTTTTGTAAAAATCAATCCTCATTTTTTTCGAATTTCCTTAAAATAAAAAAAGGACAATGATTTATAGCTTTTGCTGATTGACACAAGAGCAGAATTTTGTGTTTTTGTTTTTATTTGTTGTTGACGGCAACATATATTTTTTTGTGAGAATAAAAAAAGTTTTTGGGATGAATACGGACTAAAAAACATGTTCGCGGCTGAGGAACATATTCTGCTAGACTGTAAAGAATTGGATGGAAATAAACTTGTGAATCGATAGCACTACAAACAGTTAAAGCCATGTTCTATTTATGCAACCAGCCAAAATAATCAAGTAAGAGAGCTTAGCTTACAGCTTTAAGTGTGCGGGAGTCCGGTTAATTTCCAAACAGTTGAATATAATTTTATTGGTAACTCTGAGAGGCAACAACGGCGCTGTCAACTTCCGGCAATCGGGACTGGAAACAAGGATTTCCACTTGCCAGCCAGCAAAGCGTTAAATTTACTTTAGCAGCTGTCAGCTGCTGCCTTGTCCTTTTCGTCGTCTCAGTTTCAGTTGCAGCTCGAGACTCGTAGTATAGGAACTTTCGGTGCCAATTGCTGCTGTCGTCCTTAACCAAACTATGGAAATTTCCGCCAGCAAATTGGATAAAATTTATTGTTGACACTTTCGTTTTTGCTGCACTTTTAGACAGCGGAACAATAAGTGCCAAAGCAAATAAAATTAATTCAAAAAGAGCAAATGTTTTATAAAAAGCATTGATGCGTTTTCGATAATTGATAAAAACTAAATTCTTGTAAACGCTGACAAAAACGCAAGAAAAGCTTTTCAAATACAAAGACATGAATGAGCTAAGCATTTATATGGATTTTTTGAGCAATAAATTGAATTTTAAATGCCAGAGCTGGCAGTTGACATATCGCAAAAAAATCGATCTGTCAGGCAATCTTATTACCACCCACTTGTCGTGCAATTTTCAGCACCACTTGACAGCGATAAACGGAAATTTAATTCGTCCATATGATGCCCGGCAACCACAGTTTCGCCCGCTGCCAACTGTTAATGACATTTTAGCCAGTTGGCTAGTGATGCTCTTTTATTTTCGCCCTTTTTCTTTTGTATATTTTATTAATTAATTAATCAATCAACGACCGCAGCAAAAATCAATGCATCAAAATGGCTAATTGAAATTTACTTTAGTCCACTTGTGACGCCACAAATTGTACATTAGCAAAGCCACTAGCACCACGTTGAAAGATTTGATGAGTTGTTTAATCATAAGTCGACGTTGTACACTAGAAAAAAAAACAATTAAATTATAAACGAATAAACAGTTATTAGTTTGTGGAGTCCAAACTCACCTCATGCCCGACTGCTCATAGCTCAAAACAAGGCCAGCACGAGGCGCAAGTCGCAATTGTGGATTGTCACTGCGATTGTTGGCCAAAAAACTGAACTCACTTCTTTCATAGAACAGTTAAAAACCAAAAAAGTTAGTGTATTAGGATAAAGATAAAGAAAAAACTGTTTAAAAGCCAGTTTAGGATCAACGTGGCGTATGCGCGATACATGTTTTAAGCCACGCGCTTGCCAAAAACCCAGAAAAGATAAACATTTCCTTTTAATATGATTTGAATTAATTTATTGCTATTTAGCACTTCCCCACTTAAGCAGAAAAAAACTAGTTGTAATGCTCATTTTGTATGCCATTTTGTGGCTTATTTCCTGTGTTCGTAAGTAAAAATAATCTTCAGATTACAAATGAAAAATTCATAGAAATTGACTTAGTACTTTCCGCAGCAACGTTTGCGGCTTGCGAGCATTACATTTACATTGCAAATGGCATCTTGGAATTATGAAAGATCAAAGTTCGTCACGATTCACCGAAACACATTCGGATTAAGTTGCAAACTAAGGGAATTATAATTTTCTCATGCAATGTGTAACGCATTGACGGAGCCTTCTCCGAACCCATAAATTGTACACATATACATTCTAGATCAGTATCAACAGTCAAGTCGTTATAGCCATGTGCTACTGTCTGTTGCTATGCGAACTAAATTATTTGCGAATGGGTCTGTTCTTTTTTACGACTTAAGGGATTTTGCAAGGGAAAACTTTTCAGCAATTTTCAAACTTAAGTGACTGGCTTTTATATTCGTTAAGAGTATTTATTATGCCATTCTATGCAACATTTGATGACTCGTTATTAAGCTAAAAACTTATTGGCATCCATGGAAAATTTGAAATGATTTAAAGGAGCAACTTTATGGACATGGCAAATTGGACAATGCAGTGCTTAATGCGTGGCATTTGAAACTTTTGCATAACATGAACCTTTGTCCTCCCTCTCCCTCTCTCTCTCTCTCTCTCCCTCTCTCTCCCTCCCTCTCTCTCTCCCTATCTCTCTCTTGCAGTGCCCATACCCATTTGCAATGCGACAGTTCGCAAATCTCTGTGTCGTGGTCCATAAATCTTCGAGTTCGTGCGCCCAGGCACATGAAAAATTATACGAGCTGTAAAACAAACTGACCAGAGAAAAAATAGCTTGGAGGTACCAAAAATGATTTACCCTTGCAGTAAAAACTAGTTCTATCACAATATTTTAATCTTGCAGAAATATAATATATATAATCCGACTGGTTGCAGTTTAAATGCTTCCTTACTCAAGCAGAGAGAATAATCTACCAAAATATTTTTGAAAATAAAATCTTTAATGCGTTCATTACTAAAGTGGAATACCCTTTGATAGGGTAACTAAATGACTTGAATTTCAGTTGGGCAAACTGCCAGGGCGACAATGGCGACATTGTGGCCAGCAGTTTTTTTTCCGCATTTCGTGCATAAAAAGACCTCCAGATTTTAAATGCAAACTGATATTTCAAAAAAAAACTGCAAGAGGCAAAGTGAACTTTAATTCATTTGCAGCAAAAGCACAATTCCCTAATTTTAAGTTCATGTTATTGTATATTTAATTAAAATGTTTCAAAGAAAATTGAATTGATTGAACCCATAAATTACGTTAATCTTGGGCCTACGCGTCGAGCAGCTTGCAGATGAGACCCTCATGAGCTGACAGTGTTAAGGCGCTGCTGGAAAGGTTTTCTCTGTGGAGGGAAGCAAATGCAGGACCAATATGTGGTAGATATTTTATATGTGAGATATAGCAACATTTAACTTACCCAGGCGCATAGACTGAATCCACACCTGCCACTTCCACAACCAATTTTTGAGGCCGATTAATAAAGTCTGTTAGATTTACCAACTGCTCCTTAGCGCTCACATTGATGATGGTTACAAGTGTGTTGTAGTCCTTCAGGGTACTAAATATCCAGTAGACGGTTAATAATTAATAGAGAAAAAATGTAATAAGGAAAAAGGGAAACCTACCGCTTAAAGGCGAAAACTGCCCGGGATAGCGGCTCTATGCTAAACCTTCCACGTCTCAAAACAGGCAACTTGCGTAGCTCAATCAGCGATTTGTAGACTTTGTAATGGCTTTTGACGGCTTGCTTTTGTGCTTCTAGATTCAACACCAGATAGTTGGGATTTACAGGTAGCCATGTCTTGGCAGCACTGGAGAAACCTAAGGAAAAGTTTTATATATTTAGATAATGATAAGATGTTATGTGGAAAGAATAAGTATACCAAAGTATATAGTAGAGGTAACTATAATACATTTCAACTTACCAGCATTGGTGGCGTTGCTCCACTGAAAGGGTGTACGCACCGGATCTCTGGATTCCTTCATATAGTCCAGTTTGCCAGCATTGCGCGCTGGCGGATCCACCGTTTCCTCCCAACTGATTTCCCGATGGTCCTGCATGCCCAGTTCCTCGCCCTACAACAAATATAATTCAAACAGATTAGTCTGCTGACCTTTCAAATACGCCTATACCCACATTATAGGTAACAGCGACGCCGGGAAGTGTCAGCAGCAACATGTTCATGGCATCGACACTGGCGGGGCCAAAACGCGTGGCGACACGCGGTTTATCGTGGTTGCCCATGACCCAATTGGCAGTGTGCCCGCGCGGCATGTAGATCAGCCATTTCTCTATATTGTATACAAAGTCACGGGCATCCGAATTTTCGTTCACATCCGTGATAAAATGAAAATTGAAGGGCAACTGGGAGCCGCGCACTCCGCCGGCATTCTCATAGTAATCCATGAGCACCTGCAAGCCGGCATATGCCTCAGTCATCATAATGCGCGTGGCACCTTCCGAGTGCTTCACGCTATAATCATCCAACAGTTGCCGCCAGTGCTGCACCATGGTCAAAACCTCAGGCAAATCTTTGGTATAGATGTGCTGCGTATAGTCGTAGGAGAGTGGATCTGTAGACTTGCCGCTAAGGGGCTCATCGGGCAGGGCTTCATCTTCGAACAAATGATTCAGTGCATCAATGCGAAAACCAGCCACACCTTTATTAAGCCAAAACAGCAAAATATCATCCATAGCGCGCACCACGGCCGGGTTGCGAAAGTTAAGATCTGGCTGTTCCTTGGTGAACTGGTGCAAATAGTACTGCTCCCGTTGCTCATGCCACTGCCAGGCGGAGCCATAGAACACTGACTGCCAATTATTCGGTGGCTGTCGCACACCCTGATTATCCAGTTTCCCATCTGCCCATATATAAAAATTGTCATACAAAGGATCCCGAGCCGCTGACTTTATGAACCACTCGTGCTGATCCGAGGTGTGATTGGGCACAAAGTCCAAGATTATCTTGATGCCCAGACTGGTAGCCGTGTTCACTAGCTGCTCAAAGTCGGTCATACTCCCATACTCCGGCTGTATAGACTTATAGTCGGATATATCATAGCCAAAATCGACCATGGGTGACTGGAAAATGGGACTGAGCCAGGTTGCAGTGATGCCCGTTTCAGCTAGATACGGCAGCTTGGAGATTACACCCTGCAAGTCGCCAATGCCATCGCCGTTACTGTCCTTAAAGGATCTGGGATAGATCTGGTAGAAGACCGCATGCTGCCACCAGTCGATAAAATCTTCCGTTTGAGCGCTCAACAGACTGGACATGGCCGGGCTAGGCGCCTGTGTCCACAGCAGGCTGCAAAGTAGAAGCAGTTGGGTTGTTCGGGTTAACTGATGCGCTGCTGCCATGGTGCAAGAGATTTGTTGCTGCGGTCGCGACTGTAGCCGCGAATCGGATTCAGTTCTGTTTTAAAGGGTTAATTCCAAATTGCTAGCGGTGTAATTATTGTAATTTTAACATTATTAACTCTTAATAAAGCAGCTCTGATTATTTATAATTGTATGGGGAAACGACTCACGACAAATAAAATCAAATTACAAACATATAAAAACAAACATAAGTATATGTCAGTGTAAACCCAATTTAACGCTGTTAAATAAATATACGTATGCATTAAAAGGTTACTTTAACAGAAAACAAAATTATCCCGTTTTTGTTTTTATTCACTGCAAACTATATTTTTCCCCCCATTCTTTGTAAGCAGTATACCATCATTTAGCGGCCCTTTGCATTGAAAAGAGAGGCCGAAAAATCATTTGCCTGATCTTTTAATCTAGCTCTCTTCTTGATGCTCGCTCACTCCTTATCTCTCTATTTACCTCCATACATAATCAATTGATAACATTCACGTCTGCTGACTCTTTACCTACCTCAAAAGGTTTGCCAACAAAAATAAGAACGTAAACTAATAACAAAAATTCGATGCTGCTCGAAACACGTCACTTCGCCCACAGCCACCGTGATCAACTGAAAACTGAGAGAGCAGCTGGCAGAGCAGCCAATAACTTTGCACAAGCTTACGCTCCACTTGGAATCCACAGCAGTACTCACAGCATCCACAAAGGCAGGCTGCAAATCAATACAGTTCTTAAAGCCGAAGAGGCCGACTAAGGAATGCCCTGTAACCAGTATTGAAATGCCGTTCCAGACATTCTTCTATATCGACTGACTCAATCCAACATGCCTCAATAGTTGACTCAACCTACTTGTTGACTCAACCTACCTCGTAAATAGATGTGCTCATAAAGAGGCCCTAAATTTTAATTATTATCTAGTTCTTATGGTCGCTGATATCAACGGGCTCTAATATACGGACAGACGAGCAGACGGACAAACAGCCAGACATGGCTAGTTACACTCAGATCTTTGACCTGATCACGAATAAATATAGTCCAAAAAGTTTGCTCTACCTTTGCAAACATTTGCCCATCAGCATTATATTATTTATATTTATGCAATTTCGAAGGGCTTTTAATTAAACTCAACAACAATTTATCTACCGCTGCCCAGAAGCGTTGACAGTTATGAAATATTTTGGGGAAAGTGCGACGACAGCAGCAACAAACGACGCACAGCACGTACAATGCGGGGGAGGAGGTGGGGGCAACAACAAGTATTCACAATTCAATTAAAACGTGCAAAACGCTTTTAAGTGTAAATAGGCAATGTTAATATAATTAAATGCAAATTCAAATTAATTCCTACGATGAGTATTTAAAATTATAAATATTGCTCGAATAGCAGTTGATATCATTAAACATGAAATTCCCCAATGCGTGCCTTTGCAAAAATTGTTCGACTTAAAGAAGCTGATTGTTTCGCTTTTACGATAATAACTCTATTTTAAGCTAGTCGGTTCGATTTCAATGTTGGTCAAAACGATCAACTACAACAAGGTATGAGAAGAACCTTCCTCCTTGATAATATCTGCGAATAGAAAAGCGATTTGCCTCAGAGACAAATCGAACGCCTTAATACCAATTCCTTTTGTCAAAGTTAGTTTCAAGGTATCTTTAACAAGAAACCCTCATTTTTGTAGAATTTGAAACTCTATCTTATTTTATATCTTAAAAGTCTAGTCCTTTGGTCTATATCAGGCAATACAATCTGAATTACCTCTACCCATAAAGGAATTTCTACTTAATTGGAGATATTTGGAATAGCAGATGTTCTCTCATTAAATTAAATACTATTTACACTACATATATTTAATCATGCTTTAATTGGCGAAATCAATTTTCTTATATTTTTATTTTCTGCTATTATCATATCTTCCAAATCTTTTTTTGCCAATCAGAAGAAGTTGAATAATAATGTTATCAGGTTCGGGTTATAATAAATGGTAAAATAACAGTGTAATCCCAATGTTCACTACCGTGAGCCACATTGCATTGTTAAAATAATATTTTTCGATATATTTTGCTACTTGCGAGCTTTGAGCTGTATAACTAGACCCTCATTGGGTGACAGTTTGACCTCGGCTGGATTAAGACGCTCGCGCACCCTGTGCTGGGAGCAGACGCCCACAACCAACAAGGTGAGATGATTGGGCAAATCGATAAAGTTACTGACATCGACTTGCTGGGTGCGATTGCTCACATTTATGACAGTTAGCAGGCTGTGGTGACCTCTCAGCTCGCTGGAAACACATAGATAATATAAAAGATGTTTGCTCAATTGCCAAAAAAAAAAAGCGAATCACTCACCGCTTGAGAGCGAAAACCTGTCGATTAAGGGCCTGGGCTGTAAATGTTCCATCCCGCAGGACTCGCGATTGTCTCAGCTTGATCAGCGATTGATAGACCTTGTAATGGCTGTAAGTGGCCTGCTGCTGGGCGTGTAGATTAAGCTCCTGATAATTCGGGTTCACAGGCAGCCAGGTGGAATCTCCCGCGGAGAAACCAGCATTCTTCTCATCACTCCACTGCATTGGCGTGCGTTCGGGATCGCGAGAGACCCACTTGTAATTATCGATTCCAGCAATACAGGCGGGCTGATCCACCGTATCGTTCCAGCTAATGTCACGATAGTCTACCATGCCGAGCTCCTCGCCCTGAAGGAGAAACCTCGATGTAGAGCCACAGAGCTGAACACATTTACACTTACATAGTAGGTAATTCCGATACCCGGCAAAGTCATCATCAGCATATTCATGGCATCCACAGTCTGAACGCCATATCGCGATGCAACGCGCGGATTATCATGGTTGCCCATCACCCAGTTGGCTGAGTGTCCAGTCGGCATATAGATCAGCCATCTTTGAATGAAGTATACGAAGTCCTGAGCCGTAGAATCTGCATTCAGCTCGGTAATAAAGTCAAAATTAAAGGGAAAGTGAGCGCCCTGGGCGCCATGTTCATCTTCATAGTAGTTCATTAGCAGCGATAGATCCGCATAGCCCTCGGTCATCATAATGCGCACTGGTCCCGGATTATTAGCCGTGTAGTTGTCCAACAGCTGACGCCAATGCTGTATGAGCCCATAGCATTCAGGCTGGTTCCTTGTATAGATGTGCTCCAGATAATCAACTGAGTTCGGATCACTGGTGGAACCGCTCGAGGGCTCGTCGCGCAACTGCTCGTCCTCATATACATAGATCACGGCATCGATGCGAAAGCCAGCCACGCCCTTTTGCAGCCAGTACAACAAAACTTCATCCATGGCTTGCACTACGGCAGGATTACGATAATTTAAATCGGGCTGCCCCTTGGTAAACTGACGCAGATAAAATTGATTTCGCTCCTCGTGCCACTGCCATGCGGAGCCGGAGAATACAGATACCCAGTTGTTTGGCGGTACGCGAGTGTCATTGTCCGAGACTGTGCCGTCCTCCCACACGTAGAAATCCTCGTAGCCAGGCTCTCTAGCAACGGACTTCTTGAACCATTCGTGTTCGTCAGAGCTGTGATTGGGCACAAAGTCCAAAATGACCTTGATGCCCAGTTGATTGGCTTCGGCGATCAGGTCATCAAAGTCCTCCAGTGTGCCGTACTCCGGTTGGATGTCCCTGTAGTCGGATATATCGTACCCAAAGTCAACCATGGGTGACTTGTAAATGGGACTCAGCCAGATGGCTGTGATGCCAGTGTCCACAAAATACTGCAGCTTGGAGGTGATGCCCTTAAGATCACCAATGCCATCGCCATTGCTGTCCTTGAAGGACCTGGGATAGATCTGATAAAAGACCTCGTGCCGCCACCAATTAATATTGTCGTCCAGCTCGTTTGGCTTGTGCTTTTTTGATTCTGCTCGTGAAAAAGCCGCAGAAAGGAGCCAACATAGGCCCAAAACTAAGCTCCATTTCAAACTCATCTTAACCCGTTGAAGTTGTAACTATGCACTGTTTGCATCCGTACAGTTTGAACGACCTTTTATAGCCGCCGTCTTTGTTTACTACCACGGAATTCCGGTTTAATTATTTACTCTAGATTATATCAACTCAAATATTTTTCCAAATGGTCAGTGAACAGCGTACACGTCTTACATGTAGATACAAAACAATTTCATTTAGGTTTTACAATGGAAAATTAAATACAAAATTGAATAGGAGATGGGCGAGCTGCAAACATTAAAGTTCTGGACTGGGACAACAGCTGAGAGGAATATTAATTAATTATTTCTCTGTTTGTTGTGTTCTTGTGAATGAGAACATAAGCACAGCTCAAAAAGTAAAAAAAAATTTAAGCAGTTCCGCTCAGGCACAGCTCTATGTTAATAATTACATTTGACAAAAATAAATAACAAGTTGTAGAGAAAGTTTTTTGCTGCCCTGCACACTCAGTTTGAGTTTAATCAATTATTCAACATTTTAGTTGCAATCCTGTTTTATTATTTCTGTGGTTGCAATTAAAATCTAAATGTATTTGCTTACAGTTTCAAAGAAAACGCAGTCAGGCAGCTTTTCCATAAATACTATATGAGTGGGATTTTTCCTTTAAAGCTCTCAGAACACGTCAAGCTCTAAAAGTAATGGATAGAATTTGCTCGGTATCAAATAGACAGAAGTAAATAACAAAATTTGTTGAACGAATAACTTGATCCCCTCCTAGTTGGTATGACTACCTAATAACTTATTATCGTCACTAATTCTATTTTATTGCATTTTAAGATTTTTCTTCCAACGAAATTTGAGTTTGTATAAAAAATTAAATTTCTTATTCTTAGTAGTTTATTAAAATGTTCTTTTCATCTATCAGGAAATTCTTAGTTTAAGTGCTTAAAAGCAAAATTCTTCTTGAGCTGTAAATAGCTTGCAAGCAAATTGAAATTAATTTAAACTAAAAGTAATTTGAATTTGGGCAACATTTTAACAATGTTCGAATAAACAAATTTTAAGACATCCCTGTTTTGAGAGTTCGATTTCTAAACTCAGTTAAGCTGATACTGAGCCTAATTCAAGAACAACGAAAAATCTAATCCCAAAACAGTTTCTATTTGCATTAAGAAAACTCATGATTTGCATTTGCATTTATTAAAAAATATTAAGCATATTCACCAACTTAACATCTATACGACAAACTACACGATATGCTATTTTGCAGTTACAAATTTCCAGCTCAAGCTCCTGTACGAAGTCGTGTATTTGTTTGGTCTGAATATATTTGAATATAACATACCTTCGTACTGCCATAACTCAGTTGTTTTTTTTTAATTTAACTGACTTTGATTTGGAATTTCCATTTAATTTCTTACAAATTATACTTTTTTATTGTTGTCCATGTATTTGAACATGATTCTGCATTCATTGTTGTTGAGCTTTTTGCCTGGTTATGGAAAATGGGCAGGAACTTCAGCCACCTTAGAAAGTTTTTATAATTTGCTTTTTTTTATCTGATTGTTTGTCATCCTGTCACGTTGCCTTTCGCATATCTCTGGCCACTTAGCACGTTGCATTTCCATTTTGTACACTTTCCACCGCGAACTTCCGTTGCGTGGCGGTGCACAAAAGCGAAACCCGCTTCCAGCAGCCACTCGGATACAAAACAACGGACGTGCTAAGGGTAGCGTGTCATTTCGCTTTGCCGCACCGCCCTCTTTGTTCAAATATGGCTTCTGGTTGGCTAATTAAAACATTTGCAACATTGTAATTAAGCTGCTGTTGCCTGCATGATATACTAGGTGCACGGCCGCGCACACCAAGAACATGCTTTACGGGAACATGAGAACGTGATCGTCCTGTGCCTTCAAAAGACTATACGAACGAAATTTATATAATTTATATTTATTTATTTTTTTAGAATAACCAACTTAACTAAGGCTAACCCGGCGTCAAGTGCACGATTTTTGTTTGCAACTTATTGAATTCCGTTGAAAACCGGAGATGCAACATGAAAAGGGTTTGACATTTGATTGGGGGATGAAAAGGTGGCGTGGCTCAAGTGCTTTTGCACTTGTGTCTGTGCCCTGATTTTCACACAGCTTGGTATACTTTTCGCGTCAAGTTTGAATTATGGCGCGCAAAAAAGTTGTTCGTCGAGAGCAACTGCGAAACCTACTAATCCGCCCTGTCGCCTGTCCGTCCCGCTGTCTGTCTGTCAGGCAGTGTCTGCCACCTAAGCGTTGGGCGATGTCAGGACGAAGGCCGAGGCTTACCTTTCATTTTCAGGTCGTACACTGATTGAATTGCGTCGCAAAACAGCAAAACAGCGCCTAAATTCGTTGTATACGTTGGTCGGACTCGCCAAGGCATCTTTGGGCCACTTTTCAATTTTGGGGCGGTCCCAGCGGCAGCCGCCACGGCCGCAGCCACATGAATAAATAGCAGCCTACGAGTACATATTTTAATATGTAAATATTTAATAATATCAAAGCGGTGCGAGCTTGGCATATTAAAAAAACAGACAAAACCAACAGCAAAAAAAAACCGACTCTGATTAATTCGCGCGGGAATTTGATTCAAATTTAATGCACGCTCTCAAAACATATGGTTAGGATTATATTTATATACCCTGGCAATGGGTTTTGTAGTTCTGTCGATTTACGGAAATAGCATTGCAAGGAACATCTTCGACCAAAAAAAGTTTTTATTTTATTGGTCAGCATCCGAGTTAATATAGTCTGCACGATTCGCTGCAAGCAAGTATCTTACTTATGTTGACAACCATACTTTGAAATTATTTAAATTTATATTTATGTTGACTGTTTTACTTGTTTAGCTGGTGGGAGAGGTGTGGTTAATGTAAAGATTAAACTTCATTAGTAAGAAATTAAGCAATAAGATACGATAATTGATAATTCGAACTGATGAAGAGGCATTTATCAAAAGTTAGTTGCACTTCAAAATTATTATTTTAACCAGGCAATGCCGGGTACTACCTGTAAGACATTTTCTAGTTGAATCATATTGCGTAATGCTGATCGAAATGGAAGGTGCACGGATTCCGCCTCCACATGTACAACAATATAAAATCTCCAAAAGTTACCAAAGATTCCGATAACAATATGTTGCTATAAACAATAAAAAAACGTCTATCTTCGAAACGCTGAAGATTAACCACCCTTGACATAATAAAAGTAATAAATGTCGATAACTTTAAGAACAACAAGTTAATAATTAATTTTTAGCAAAAACATTAATATGATAAAGAACTATGAGATCGCTCAGATGTAAGGAGCAGACTAAAACCAATAAATACCCAGTTTGATCAAGATAGCTTTTTAAAGTGAGCTGTCGATCGATATTTTCTATGGCAACTATATGATATGATAATATGACCCGACCGGTTTCGGCTGCCTGCAACAGAAAGATAAAGTTATGCTTTGTTTTATGTGGATAGGTTTAAAAATTAGAGACTAGTTTGCAAAGAAACAGATAGACAACTATGGTTGGTCATTAATTTATACAGTTAATAAGATAAAATATGTCCCCTTCTAAGTATTACACATTTCAGGACAATATTATAATATTCTCCAAAGCGCTCAGAAACTTTGCGTGCTTCGTAATATGAGCCTTGAAACGCTGGGCATAACTTATCTGTCAAACATATTGACAACAATTTTCATACACATATCATACAGCAACTAAGTATACCGAATGCCGGCCTGAAGTTCAGTTGTCTTTTTAAAGATAAAATCTGAAAATGATTGCGTATATCTGTCATATGGCTGCAAGGGTATTTAATCGTCTGCACCCCCAAAGACAATTGTATATTCGTGTTTTTCTTTTTTTTTCATACCTGTTTACTCGCATTCTGTTCAGGTCTGACAACCCTTAAGCGTCAGCAAATTGGTTCAGTTCCATTCAGGACACACGGCAGATACGTGTTTCTGATTGCTATTTGCGTTGCCATTTGATGTGAATACGTTTACGCTTATCAAATACTTGTTATCAAAATCGATTACAACAACAAACACGAACTTGCTTTGTTGTCAGTCGTAGAGATTGGCAATGTGTAATGTAGGGCTATGTGCATATATAACGAAAAGGGCTATACTAAGCTCCTATTTATTAGTTGGGCATGGAAGTATTTAGGTAGCTTTTGCTATTAATTGCACGCTATTTACCTCGATGACATACCTCTAATCTACGTATCGTGTTTCTGATATAAGACTCTTCAGCTCAACACATATTATTGAAATCTTAAAGCTTATATAATATCCTTGAGATAAGGGCGAACGCACACAATTGCAAATAATAGCCTTAAAAGCTGCAAATTAAAAAATTATATATTTATTTTTCTAACCTTCCCTTATTAGAGGAATAACTGTTTACTTATAGACTTATGTACATATGTGTATCAAAAGCATTTCTACGTTATAATCCTATTTTAATGTAATCCAAAAAGTAGGCAGCATGAAATTTGAATGAATTACTACTTGAGATAAAATACGAAGTCAAGATAGAAAGCTATCTCAGGCGTGTCGCATATTAAATGCACTTACTTCTAAGGTAGCTTTGCGAAATAGTAATGTTATTTCAGCTACAAAAGGTTTTAAAACTAAAAATTCTATTAAAACCTAAACTAAAAATTAAATTAAAGAGATTTAAACTTCACAATCAGAAAGCCTTTTCAATAAAAAAAAAAACCTGCTTTGTCTGCACGCTAAGACGTGGTTTTAGAAAATTCCAAATTCGTAGTGCGGAAATAGGTCAGAAACGGGTCAGAATGGGACTAATTTGCTAACCATCTCATCGGGGTTCAACCTAATTTTTCACCAATTTTGGAAAATATACCTCCCAGGTGGAAAATGGAGGTTGCATGAGTGAAAGTCAAATTCCCGTTAAGATCTATACAACGAATTAGTAATTAATCAGCGATTTTGTTTGTTTTGGGCACGCTTATATGGATAAATACCTAACCAGTTTCCATTCCCCGAACTGCCCTCGAGACAGCCTATGAACAGTTTTGAGCCTAATGTGGACTGAGATAAAGGCTCATGTCGTCATTCCACTCAACACGGTATTATCTTTTTAATAACGCTCTCTTTATTTAACGCAGCTGACAGCTTCCTGTCATAAAACAAACGGCAGTCCCGCTGCTCAGCATGCTTTATAAATGTGCCCCACTCATATATTTGTTGTTGCCGAAAATGTTGCACGGTGGCATTTGAGTAATTTGACATTTGTGTCGCACGTATTGAGATTCAATTAACAAAAGCGTAATACAGTTCATAAATCACATCCAGAAATCAGAAAATTCGAAGCCCGAAATGGGCACCATTGTGGAAACGCTGCAGGCGGGCGTTGTCGATTAATTATGCACAATTTGATTGATGTACGTGAGGGGAATATTTAAACGACGGCGGACAGGTCGGGGACTATCAATGACAACGAAGCGAGCTCCGACGACTCGATGACGTAGTCGTTGATACTTTTAATTAGCATTTAATGGCAATATTTGCATACTATACCATAAATCGAGTTACGCTTCGCCGCATCTCATTGAAAGTGGCAATCCGAATCATTGTAATTAAACCCGTTTCCACTTCAAGCTCATCCATCAATGCTTCCACTATATATGTGTCAGAAACGTAATGGGTAACTGGTGGGTCGGGACGATTTTATATTATGCGATTGCGTGCCGGTGAGCTCCTTTCTCTCATCATAATTAGCCCATTAAATAACGTTTAATCACTTATAGAGTATGATACCTGGGCAACTCAAAATTGTCCGAGTACATGAGAAACTAAAACACAAACTCAATCAAGCGCAACAACTGTTTTTTTTCCTTCGGAATTAGTGTAGGGGAAACAGCGTAAATAAGAAAATTTTAATGCAACAATTACAATCGGTTAGTGATAATTAAAATAACGATTAACATATGAGAAGTATTTTTATGATTCAAATATATACTTTAGCTTTCAGCCATAATTATTCACAATGAAGATCCGTCCACAGTTATCAAGCGCACTTTAGCAAGGCCCCATATTCTTAATGTTGAGTTGTCGTCCCAGTTTCTTGTAATCCCGCTGCGTACACTCAAACTCACAGCGATTTGTATAGGTAACGCCATTCGAGGCGCACACCTGCCCCTTCTGCTTAAGGTCACACGGACAAAAGCTGGCTTCGGTGTAGCCCAACCATATGGCAGCCAGAGCAAAGACGAGTAAAGCCAGCAAATTCAATGACTTCATTTTCACTTGAGATAATTAGGCGCTGCCACCAAAACGAATGATTTCTAAAGTATCTGCGAGATGCTTCCAGATTCTGTGAGATGTGTCGCAATACGTTGCGCGTCGAGCGTTGAATTTGCACTGAGCGTCAAAAGCGAAGCAAGCTGTTTCTGTTAAATGAAGAGAGATAGAGAGAGTGAGCTAGAGGGGGGGAGGGGTGGCTTGAGCATGGCCAAGTACTATCTGAGTATGCGTCAGTTTTGCTAATTAGTCAACAAGCTGTTGACTATTTCGACTTCTGATTTTGTGTGTGTGTGTGTGTGTGTGCTTGCACTCGAAAACAAAAACATCTGTGCCACTCCCCTCGCCGGTCCCGTATATAGCAGCCCCTATTTAAACTGTGCTTGTGTTTTCTTGAAATTGTTTAGCGTTTCGTTTGCATGCGTTTTGCGCGCCTCCAGCAATTTGCACGGCTGGCAATTGATTGCCTCCGCCCTCGGCGGATCCAACCAGCTATGCAGCCAGAGCAGGAGCAGCAGCACCAGCAGCAGCACATCCAAGCGGGCAGGCCAAAGGCTAGCAATGCGCATGGCTATGCCAATTTTGCAACTAAGTAGGAAAAGTTATCGTGTGCTTAGTCTGATTTCCCCAGTGACACAAAGTTCTTCAAATTGAGTGAATTACAGCCAAAGTACTTAGTTAGACAACAATAGAGAGTGCACAAATTGACATACAATATAAAATAGAAAATAAAAGCCATAAATATGATGGCATTTCGTTAATTAAAATTGAAATTGAAGTGAGTGCCTGTGCAAATAACACCCCGAGCTGGCGAGCTACTATTTTACCCCAATTACCTTTGCCACCTGCTGATTATCAAGGGCTCAGAACGATCGCCGCGCCAAGCGCTAGGCGCAGCACCTTTAAAAGGTGGCCCTGCTGATAAGAAGCGAGAGAGAGCGTGTTGATTAATACTAGAGATGGGCGCGTGTTGCGCTTTTCGTGCGTACTCACGCACGAGCAAACAAGAATCTAAAATTAATTAAAAATGAATTATATGGATTAACATTGAAAGTGAAATATCAAAAATTTAGTAAGAAAGTAAAAAATGGGAGTTACCTACAGTCAATACTCGTTTCACAGCGCAATTACCGATTAAATCAGAAAAACGATTTTGTGACTTTAGGAAACTTCTATTTTTGTGGAGCCGGAAGCAAAAGTTTTAGTCCGAGAAATTCATAAGCAGTCTACCTGATTTAAAAATCTAGATCAGAATGTGTTGGATATATTGATTTACGCGATAGTAAATAAACGAGCACACATCACAAGTATGAAATTTTTAGCATTACTGCGTTAACCAAAGTTTGTTTTTTTGGAGTAGACGACCACCCAATGGTGCGTCAATATATCGGCACGTTCCCATCTCGATGAAAAAAATGAGCACGCGAGAGAGCTTTCAAAATTCCTAATAGTTGGCAACGCGGAAGAATTTGAACGCAACAGCTTTAAAGCATTTGCAAAAGCGCGTCTGGTTGAAACACAAACAAAACACAACAATAAAATGAGCCAATAAATTATTAAACATATAATATAGCAAAGACTAATCTTAATTTTTCTATTGAATAAACCAAATACACACAAAAATAATAATATTTAAAAATAAAAGTCAAGCTACAAAGCACGCGCGATAAGATAAGGCCCATACATAAAATCGAGCCATTGGAACTGGCCCACTCAAAACAAAAATTCACACTGCCAGTATCAATATTGAGTAGCTTGTGGATTAACCTGTACACAAAACACAATGAAATTTAATTTGCTTTTGGCTCTGTGCCTGCTTCTGGCTGCATTTGTAAGCGGCGAGCAGGAGGAGGATAAACTGGAGGTACCCAGAAGGATCTGCCCGTGCCCACGCAATTATGAACCGGTCTGTGCCAGCAATTTGATCTCCTACCCAAATCGCTGTCTATACGATTGTGCGCGTCGCGAGTTGGAGCGTGCTGGACGCAACTTGGATTTGCTAAGATCAGGAAATTGTTAAGCCGAATTCTTTCACATTTGTCAATATAAAATCATTTAAAAACATTTGAAATTTCTTCAAAATAAAATAATTTTGTCAATTGTGAATCAACTGAGCTGAATCATCAATGGGGAAATATAAGTGTATACATATGTGTAATATTGTCGCTTATCAGTAAGCCCATTTGGAGTGCCGATTGATAGCAACAGCCTTTATCTGGCCAAAGTATAAACAGCTATAAATCAGATGACAATGCGCTCAAAGTTAAGGGTTGGCTACCGTGAACCATTGATTCCGCCTTAAATGAACTCACCAAATATATATAGGGTTCATATGTAGGCAAACTAGGATCTAAACAAATTAAGCGAGCATATAGAAAGTAAAAAGCATACACGAAAAAAAGCATTTTCTGGTAAATTTCTTAATGAAATAAGTACAATTTTATCAAGTTATAAGTGAAGAATTCGGTACAGATATCCTGATAAACAAATGAGGCTATTTTACAAGAACCAACTTCTCGACCCATTGTTCTGTTAATTCTGATCAAGAATGTATAATTGATTGGATCAAAGCTGTCTTCTCCTATGCGTTGTGCATTTCTTTGGCAGTATTATAATACCCTCTACATAGGTATAAACATTTGTTTGTATTTAGAGATACTATTTTGCTAGATGATGAGCGATCAAAATAAATAATTCTTTTACCATTAAAATCCGTTGTATTTGTTTAACTTTGATCATTTTCATTATTTAATTTTCTGGGCCATCGGAAATACTTCACAAATATATATTTCAAAATTAAGCTGGTAATTTTTTGTCACCTGTTGAGTACGGTTCACTATGCTATCTCAGGCCTGCTATAATATTATTATTTGATTTGGTTCGACATATATTGGCACATATGAATATCACCACTTGTGTAAATAAATCTAAAGGCAATACTTTTACAATTTGCAATGTTTATTTATTTGTTTTTAAGCTCAGTTTTATGAATCTGTGACATATTTAGTGCACTAGGTAGGTTGCAGCTAGTCATTACTATCACAGCCAAAAGATTAGATAAGATACACTTTATCCTTGGAAAATTATCCGATGTAAGGATGATTAGGGTTATGGATTGCTTATAAATCTAAACGAGAAGTGAAAATAAGATACCAAATTCAAAATAGTATCTTGGTCATTATAAATCGAAATACATAAAAAACAAGCCGATATACGAAAATTCAGTTGGCTGTTAAAAGCAATAATTAAGATCCAGTTAACAAATTCACTTACATAATTTTTTTCTAAACTAAAACTGATTTAAAATAACATTAAACAATCGCCAATTTCTTAAACAACTAGCTTGCTCAGCAAAACAAATCTTAAATATATATAAATAAATACACACATGAATACATACATACATACATACATACATACATAAAAACATACATACATACATACATACATCATACATACATCATACATACATCATACATCATACATCATACATCATACATCATACATCATACATCATACATCATACATCATACATACATACATACATCATACATCATACATACATACATAAATACATATGTACATACATCATGCGTACATCATACATACATCATTCATACATCATACATACATCATTCATAGATCATACATCATACATACATCATACATACATCATACATACAGCATGCGTACATCATACATACATCAAACATACATCATAAATACATCATACATACATCATACATACATACCTACAAACATACGCCTCCTGCTCCGCCCCCTTGGTGCTCCTCAGCTTCCAGCGTTGAAGCCGCCTGCGCCAAATTCATAGGTGAAGCCTGCAAGCCTTACCTGAATTCTTGAGAATCGAGGAGGAGGGCAGCTTTAATAATTACGTTTTCTTATTTAAATTAGCAGCTCAACAAGACAAATTGGTCTGCTGTTGATATTTTATAAGAAAATGTACATGCAAACATATATATATATACGAACATACATACATACACACATGCACACACACATACACGCACATTCATACATGCATACATACATACATATGTATATAAATAAATATATACAACATCAATTTGGCATCTAAATCTGGCAACATTATTGTTGGTCCAAATTCATGTAAAAATTCTATCTTCAAATATCCAATAGGTCAAAATTTCCCACCCCCATAGCTCGTTCAAAATTCCACCGATTTTCACATGGCTTGGCTCGCTGTTAATGGTTTGGCCGCTAGATCAATTTGACATCTAAATCTGGCAACATTATTCTATGTCAGAATTCATGTAAAAATGGTACCCGCAAATATTCTATATAGACATAGGTCAAAATTTCTCACTCTCGGTCAAGTCTTATCCGATTTCCAGGAGGTTTGGCTCTTTGCTTATTTATTTTATACGTACCACGGGCAAGGCTAGGGTATACCCGCTAGAAAATCTATTCAGCTCTACAATAAAATATGGGACGTAGTTCCTTGAGCAAGCAAGAAGCATATAATTTGAATTTAGCTCAACTCTTAACAAGGTCCTGTTTTCACAACACGTTAAGCAATGAGAGCTAGGAGACGCATGTTGATTCCAACCCGAAAGAGAGTAAGTTCCGATATATCGTTTAATATTCTTGATGAAGCTCTATTGAATGTCTGAGCAGGTGTATAAATAAACGTATGTCAAGTGAAACCAAATTACCATATAATGGGAAAAACTAAATGGCTTGTTTGTAGACATTTATTTTCAATCACTTAATAAACATGCCGAAAGAGCAATAGACGAACCAAATCTTCGAGGCTATTTCCTACAAAATATCTTGTAGTTGAAAGAAATTTGTAATCATGAATGTTATGAGGTGTGACTAGCCTTTCGACGAAAGAATTCTTATTTACATCCTGCGTCATATATGTAAAAATAATTAAAGAAAAGGAAGAAAGGAATTAAAGGAAGACGTTCTAAGACTGACTTGACTGGGAATATCCAAAACCACTTGACTGTAGATGCTGAATATGAATATACATAATCAATCGAAATGGTCACAGATGCCTGCTTACGCTTTTCAAAATAACCTTTTCACAGTATCTGCTAATCGATCGAGCGAAGAACTTCTTTATTCAATGTACAATGTACATATATTTGTAGCTAAGTTTGCCTGACGTATCCTTTGCAAAATAATAACGCAATCATCTTGATAAAAACTTTCTGTGCATATAAGTCATTCGAATCGCAGCAATTGCAAATGAGATATTCATATTATTTATTTGAGTATTTGTGTAGTTGTATATGAACGTCATGCTGTTTGCCCAGTTTGTTGAAATTTTGGCTTCAACTCACCCAGCCCTGGCATAAAAATGTTATTATCACTAGAATAAGTTGTGCGAACAATTGATTAAACAAAACTCAGCAAAATCAACAAGTAACACGTGTCCAGTTTGCAATACTCGTTAAAATATTTATTTCCCTTGAAGCTTCAGTAAAATAAGAATTATCCCATAGCCGATATGGTTAAAGAATCTAGCAGGGTCCATTTCTGGCTTGGGCCAGTGAGCGGCCTTGACGAGTGGCACGCTTAGCGGCACAGCGCAGCTCACAGGGATTGGGATAGGTGGTGCCATCGGTGCCACAGACCTGATCCAAATTGCGGGGACAGGCACAGATCTCCTCCTGATTGGCGGCAGTGGTGAGCGCGAACAAGGCCAACAGGCAGACGGCGATAAGAGCGAGGAAACGCATGATGATGATTAGAGCTGGGCGACTGGTTAGACAAGACTGAAGTTTCACACAGTCACTGGCATTGTTTTATATTCGAATAGATAAAAGCCAAACACTCAACGACAACAACAACTCAGCAAGCTGTCAGCCGTAAAGCCGTTTGGCTGAGCAATTCAACGTCAATAATTAGGTGTAGAATAATTCTGAACAAAAAATCAGACGAAATATATTCAACAAATTATCGTGACATTTGACACCTTTCAATTGTAAACTAAAAATAAACGATTGTCAATTGATTCCATTGTATAATCTGTTCAGCGTAGCGTATGCGCAATATGCAAACAATAATATTCTAGAAGTGCCTGCCATTGCTTAGAGCTTTTCTGAACTCAATTTTGTAGCAGCTGTTGGCTTACGTCAATATGGTCCTAGCTGCCTGTACAAGCTTTTAAGTCAAAGGACTGCCAAACAATGCAAATGGGGAGAGCACAAAAAAATATATAAAAGAAGATATTATTACCCTAAATAAAACAAAAATTCAATATATCTATTCGCATTAAACATACTAAACATTATTTAGCCTGATATTAACAAGAAATTTAAGTAAGAAACAGTACTCTATGCCATAAAATGACTTACTATGCCATTTTCAATGGGATCGGGTCATTTAAAAATAAAGCATTTATTGATTTAATTTAAGATTAAAAATGCATACGAATGTATGTTTATTATATGTAATAAGTATGCACGTGCATACTTATAAATACATACATATTCTTACATTCGCAAAAGTCACCAAAATTGAGGCTTCAATTTATCGAGCCGGTATCCAAAACACGAAAGATTAGATCTGTGTAAACCATTCGAGAAGCTACATATCACATTTGGTAACTGAAGCTCCTTCAAGTTGAAAAATACGCCAAAAATTAAACAGAATTTCGATTATTATCGAAACAAAGTTATCGATCATTTAAAACAATCTCGATTACAACTTATGGCAAAATTTTTCTGGCACAGATCCATTATGCCCTCTTTACACATTTTCAATGGGTTCCGACTCTATGTATAATCGATATATATACATTTTGATAATTTTAATCAGTGAATAGAAAGTAATGAGTCATTAAAAAAACAAATAAAATAATTTGGAAATAACTAATACGAGTGGAACTGATAAGCTGTAAATATATACTAAACTGCATTGAAATGTCTGGGAAAGATTAAAAACTTGTAGAATATACAAAAATTTATAATTATGTTATATTTATTATAAGATGCTTGTGAATACATTCAGATTTGTCTCAAGATAAGTTTTATGTAGTTCCGATAATTAATTATTTTAAAGCTTATTTTTAGTAGCACACTAGTTTTGAGCTCGTATTTAAAGTCAAGGTGAAATTGTGCAGCGTATAAAGTATATCTGACCTCTAATACAAAGTATCTTCAGACAAAACCAGCTATGGAATTAAATAATCCAAATAAAATAACATTTTCAAATAAAAAAATATTAATAATCTATAGTCAGTGGCAAAGTCTGTGATGATATAACCGGAATGTTCTTGAAATAACCATGCAGATAACCTGTTAACTTGTTGTGTTTATACCTTGTTGTTTTTAGTCGTTGAACTCGAGCCAAACAGCTTGAAATTTAGTTAAACAAATCACTAAAAAGTATAATCATACAAAATAATAACTGCATTTAATACCAAAATATCAATTATTGTACTGTACCAACTGGATATGTTAAAGTAGAAAGGGCAATATCTATTTTTAAGCACTAAATATATATATTTAAAAAAAAAACTCAAAAGTGGTATATATTTTTTACCGAAATGATACATTTTGTTTATAAAGGAACTTAGAATGTTTGTGATGGCAACTTGGCGTTGGTAACAGGGTATCTCCCAGTCGGGCAATTTACTTGATATGTTAAAATTGATTGTATGACATAAGCTCAGCTGCACATACATAGTCATAATTTTGTCGTATTATCCTTATGCAAGGCTTATACAATAGCGTATACCCTTTTATACCTTCGGGCTATGCGATATAACAATACAGTTTACCCAAGTTCGCACCCAAAAAAAAAGGGCTTATTTATGTAAGGCGCAGTTAAAGGCCTTTGGGCACTCCGAAATGTATGTGTATACATAGAAATGTACATGTTAACAGGGCTATTTTGGGACCTGTTGAAAGGCCGTTCGTATGCTAACACATAAGCGAAAGAAATTTAAGAAAGGAAAAACAATTTCTAAAGGCTTTTTGCATATATTTTTTTGATGCTTACAGTTGCCAGCACGCCGGAGACTCTGCCAAGTAAACGTGAGGAGACCAACGCCGGCGCAGGTGGCAGCAACAGCAGTGCGGGCAGCGGTGGCAGCAGCGGTATTGGAGCTGCGGCAAGCGGTGCTGGTGGTGCAGCATCAACGTCAGGCGGTGCCACTGAGCCAAATAACGGCGCACAGAGCCCCACTATCTGTGAGCTGAGCAGCAGCGGCGGCGCCAATGCGACAATAAATGGTCAAGTGGCAAGTAAGTAAACATTTTTCATAACAAGACATGGGATGAAACAAGGGGCGTGGCTAGCTGTTACTGTCCGCAGGTCGACAATTTCATTTCCAAGTGGAGGCGAATGCATTGCTGCATAATTCAAAACCGTCAGCTGCAAGCAAAGCTTTTATAGATGTTCCCTTAAAGCACGCCCCCTACAACCCCTACTCAGTTCCGCCCTCTCACCTGCGCGGGACATGGGCAACATTCGGGGTACACTTTGTGTAGCTTTTGATTTTTGGCTTGCTGAGCTCATTAAAAACGTGAAGAGTAGCTAGTAAAAGTAACATAAAACATTTCGCCAGCCCCAAACTTGAAAGCTAAGATCCGAGACCCGAAACTGGAGGCGCGATAAGCAGACAACAAGAGCAGCTCCTGAAACGATACCGTTAAGCGGAGGAATCTCGAGTGTAACATAAATTTAAGTGCTGCATAAAAGCGAATTTTATGTTAGTGGAAGCAGCTACTGCTCCAGCCAGCCAAAGGAGTTGGAGGTGATTTTCCCTACCTCTCTTTGCCGGCGGCGCTTGCACTGCCAAAATAAATGGAATGCAGTTAACAGACCAAGGGGGTTGCCTTGTTGTCGTTGTCTTTGCCGGTTGCCAGTTGCCGGTTGCCAAGTTCGCCTCAGGAACTCAGGCACTCGAGATTTTCCCTTTGTTTTGGCCATTCTCATAGCTGTTATTCTCAACGCGTTGAGCTTAGCAAATAGATAAATCTTTTGCAATTTACTCGCTCGCAGCTAAGCATTCACTTCGATTTGCTTTTGCTGGTTAAAGGATGTGCGAGGACGTGCCAGGAGCAGCCAGCTGAAGGAGCCAACTCACCGGGTCGCTCGTTTAGCCGTTACATTTGCGCTTCGGGTTTAACTAAATGAAAAATTGTATGCCACGATGGCTTTAAGCCATTCTATAAATTGTTTAGTTATTCTGAAGCATTTGGCTTGTAGGATTTATGGATACAACTGCGTGTCAATAGAAATACTATTCGAATATTTATTAATATTCATTTCATATATGCAGATAGATATTGCATCGTCTACCAACTAGTCTCTCAGTTCATAAACCTTCCTGATTAAACTTGGCATAGCTCCGTCGTTTTTTTTCAGTTTGTACAAATAATCATGCGTAATACTCTTAATAATTGTATTATTTTCATCATTCGTATTCTTCTTGTTATTATTATAGCTATTAGTCAATTTTTTTTAGCTTTATACTTCTAATATTTTGACTATTCTATAGTCAACATACATCTTATGTTATCATTTTTTGCTTTCCGTAGTTTCTGTTTACACTCATTTGTGCTGCCTTTTTGATTTTGTTTTTTCAATCAATTTAAATTTAGGTTCAACTAAATTTTGGGCTTGGGCAAACTAAATTTAGTTTATGCTTCAGTAAATCAAAGTGTGTTTTGTCCAAGTGTCAACACATTTAGATGAAAGCAATCTAACCCATCTCACACTACTAACTGTCTTCGGTTTGCTGTTGTTTTTTTCAGAGCACGGCTCACTTACTATTGTACGGCGCTCGAATAGTCGCAAGAGCTTCTCACAGGCCGACGCACAATCTCAGTCGATCGCCTCGCCCTCGGCGGCCAGCATTAGCTTCTTCCAGACACCACTTAGTGAGCCGCTCGCGGAGCGCCTTAGTGCTAGGGGCAGCAACGGAAGCTCATCCTCTACGGCCGCTGACAAACGCGCGGTAGATAGTCGCACTGAGAGTACGTCGAGGGGTCCGAACTCTGCCGGCAAAATGCAGCCCTCGTCGCCAAATCAAACGAATTTCGTAACCGATACGCCGCAGATACCGTCGACAGTCGAGCGACCCACCTACGACCTCAGGCTAAGTCGCGATACCATCGATTATCAAAATTCCATAGCCGGCGGTCCAGTTGGTACAATATTACATCCACTTGTCGATCAATCGTCGCAGCGATCGTTAGAAACGGGCTCAAATATCTCGGTCTCCGATGCATGGGAAACGGAAACTTTGCCGCTTGTCGATACGCCAGATGCTCTCAACAAGGCAGCTGTCAGGTGAGTTCACGCATTCATACATATTCATACATATATTCGAATCTTAGCTATTTCAATCAAAACCACGCCTCTGTCTGTCTGTCTGTCTTATCCACCTTATATAACACGACACAACCGAACCAATAACATGCTTAATTCTCTCATCTAAGAACATAAATAGTGAACATGTTTTATTTTTGAACTATAAAGAATTAGGTGTGGTCTAGTCGCGAGTGACCCTGTACCCTGTACACTATCCACATACAAACATAATGTAACATTATATTTCCTGACTTACGAAACGACTGATCGTAAGAGCTATAAAACTAAAATATTTAGTTGCTTCCATATGCATCAATCTCTTGGTTGGGTCTAAGGTTTGTCGGACGAAGTTACAAGATTCGTCCGGAAAATACATTTCAAATTTTGGAAAGTCCTCCTGGGTGAATTGGGTGGAATTTAAAAGTTGTATAACCCAAAGCTTAATTTTTGTACAATCGATTTCAAACTAATTTTCAAAGGCTTACATAATAAAATAATGCGCATTTCGCCGATCTTTAAAGTCGACCTGACGGAAGAATGTGCGGAATACATACATGTATTTAAAACTTATTTTCACATATACATTCAGAAGAGGAGTTCAAGTGGACAAGAGCGTAAGGTCTAAAATGTGAATAAAAGCGCGAATATATAGAAAGTATTATAACCGCACGCTAGCCTCAGATTCGACTCCGCACCTCGCTTTTGAAAATTAAATTTTCGTATGTTTCTGATCCGATAGCCATAATTTCTGGTACAGAGCATAACAAGTATGCAACACAATTTTAATGCGGTGTAAAAATACAAAACAAAAATAAACTAATTTAACAAACCAACTATAAATGTTTAAAAAAGGGTTGCTTTTTTAAATGTTTTCCAAATTAATTCAACACCAATTTAAACATCTACTAATACCGATAGTCGCAATAATAAGTATTAGCACTTATACTAATTCTCTAATTCCTTCCCTAATTCTCTAATTCGCATCAATTCCAAAGCAAATGGTAATCGTTTTTTCCCCTTTGCAGAATACGCAGTCTGCTGCGACGCATGGATCATGAGGCTGTCGCCTACGAGGATATGCAGCGTAATCTGCACTATGCGGCGCGTGTCCTGGAAGCAGTTTTCATAGACGAGTCAAGGTAGGTGCAAGTATTGTGTGTGTGTTGTTTTTGTACAGGACTTGAAGCTGTTCGCACTATTTTCTAACCAAAATCTAACCACGAACCGGCCAATAATTTGCTGGCGCTTTCGGGGATTGTACAAGCTATTGGTTCAGGCTTTAGCGTATTAGTAGGTTTCTCCGTATAGTGCTGCGTAGCTCGAACCTTAAGATAATTGAATTTATATTCGGATTGCACACAAAGGCAAGCTTCAAACCAGTTTCATGAGTTGTGTATTCCATCGGAGCTGTTACATACATGCATACTATATACATTTATCATTATGAACTATCTATCACATACTTAGCTAACGACAAATTCTTTTTTTTAATTGTTTTTCCGTTAACAACTTTCACACGTTTTATATATATATTTTTTTCTTTTTATATATGTGTTTGTGTTTGAGCAGAAGCCCCACATCAGGTAAAAGTAAATTGGGGCGGATTGCGTCTTCATCCGTTGAGAGCGAAGAGTAAGTCTTTATAGAGCAAACTTCAAAATTGGTTTGTCGTTAACTTTGTTAATTTTTTAACTCTCTCTCCCCTCTAAACCCCAAAGCGCGCTCATTTTAACTAAAAACTTACCCAACACCATAACTACTATTCTATTCATATCATCCCACTCTCTCTCTCTCTCTCTCTCTATCTTATTCCTTAACTCTCTTGTTAACTCTTTAACTTTCTATCTCTCATACGTTGTAGTGCTATTTTCTGTTAAAATGTCAGTTAAACTGACTATACTCTACAATTATTGCCTTGTTTTACAGAATCGCAGCAAAGTTTATCATCGCCATTTCATCATGGTCTCATCTATCTCATACTATACACAAAATAAGTGTCATTTAATACAGAGAACGCGTGTATTTTAGCTAGTCTAGTCCAATTTACTACAATATGTTATATACTACTGCGAATCGTGTGATAATCAAATGCAATCAGCACCGTATTATTGAAGAACTGTCTCACTCTATCTCTCTTTCAAATTCAACTAAGTTAACTCTCGGTGTATTTTTTATTGATGTCTCTACCTAGTATTTTTGAAGAGTTGGTCCTCTCGTTTTAGCCAGATGACATCTGTCTTCGAATCATCTGTCTTTACATTTCTTTACTCGTTACTCGCTAAAAATAACTCGTTACTCTACGCTTGCTATAAAACCATATCTCTACGAATTATGTACTTTTTGGAAAAGTTCTCCCATACCTTTTTACATTTATTTTTTAAGCCGAAAAGAGCATATTGTTGCGAACACTGCATAATTATTTACCACAGAAGGCCAAACTTTCAATTAAAAGCCCAAATTCCCAATGTGCCTGCCACTCGCACACTGCACATTTATTATGGGCTCTCGGCTCCATTTTACAGATACATTGTGTCTGGCTGCATTCGCTATAAATTATTCACAACATCATGACACGATTGTTCGATTTACATAACCAAGTGTGGGCGGCACACATGGTGGGTTAACAGCAAACGAAAGTTTCGCTCTCAACTCGCCCGACAGTCAAAATATGCAACACTTTTTGCCAGCATTGACCCAACGACTTGTCGCACACTGTTTGCTTGTCGACGAGTGTTTGTGTGCGTGTGCTATTCGTAGCTTTGCTCAACTAATCCACTCGCTTTAATTGACTTGAACCCCAGCAAAAACCAAAAAAAATAAAAAAAAAAAAAAAAATACAATAAAACAAAAACTGATGTTCTATTTATTTTTTCTTTCTATTGCCAACCATATTTTGAAAATTCACATAAAATCATGAAAATAAAAACTAAAAAATTTATAAATGAACACGAATATGCCAAACAACGAAACGTACCATAATTTGTTGTCTGTACCGGTTCGCTTTTACTCACTGCCAACTGCTGTGCAAAAAAACACTTGACCACATCCCGACCAACTACGCTCCGGCCCAAACAGCGATGCTGCCAGCAAGCGCTGCGATGGCAACTGCAAGAATCTCAACAACAACAACAAGAACAGCAGCTGCAGCCTGCACTCAGCGGCGGCGGAGGAGCCAACGCCCTCGGCAAGTGACTCCGAAAATCAGACGAGTATCGAGAGCCGCACAAAAGACGTTCCCCTTACTCCGCAAAGTGGACTAACAGGGCCGCCGGCAGCCTCTGAGACTCAGGACTTGGTGGTAGGCAAAACACTTGAAACTGTCGCCGAATCCGTGCAAGAGGAGCAAACGCCAGCGGCCACAACAACAACGGCGACGACAACAATGACGACGACGACGACGACGACAACAACAACTACAACAACAGACCCAAGCGATGCAACAAGTGGCGCTGCCGCGGGTCAAAGTGTTTCCAGCAGTAGCAGTTGCAGTAATAAAGCGACCGTTCAGCGACAAAGACGCCTGCGCACACCAGTCTGGGCGAGATCAATGTCGACGAATAAAACGTACTTGCAAATGGTTTATACTGCATAAATTAGCGTAATTTTGTATGCATTTTCAGTTATTGTACAATATTTAACGTTTAAGTTGCCTTTTACGTTCTTACGTTACGTTAACCAACACAGATACAACAACTAAAAAACCAAACAACAACAATTAGAAAACGTTCTGTCTCTGTCTGTCTTTCTCAACTATATCCAACTTCTGTCTGTATACTACTTGATACTTGTCTGCGTTTCCTTTCTACTGCTGTATATATTGACTTGATATACTGTCCCTTAATATACGTTTATCACTTTAACTTTGTAAATAAATATGAATCCTCTTTTTGTACATCCAATTTATTCCCCCTTTCTACGCTCTCTGTAATACCTTGACCATTTGTGTTGCATTTTGTACACTCTTAAATAAGTAAATACATACATTTGGTACATGCATATTTGTAAATGTTTTTTCACAGTTAATACTATGGCATGTAATTGTCCTCTCCATATTTTTCAATGTTTTCACAAAACTAATACTTGTTTAATTGGCTTGCGCATGTGTAAACTAAGTTCGCGCGTATTTTATCGAGCAAGGTATCGAGACTATTGGGTTGAGTATATTTTAGTTTTCACGCGATGTGTACATTATCGACACGCGCGCGCTCTGAGTGTCTATCGATATTTCATATGTTGATTAACAGCGCTATGTTGTACATTGTACCAGCGCTATACCGATCGCGTGGTGGCAACGCTGCGCGTGTATCTTGCCGCCAAAAGTGTAGAAAAACACTTGTGTTGTTGCTCAAAATTCTTGCAAACAAGATTAATTGTGTATTGTCATTTGGCTGTGTGTACCGAGCGTGTGTTAAAGTGTCATGAGCAGCGATAAAGTGAAAAACGACAACGAGCCAGATGACTCGGACGATTCGTGCGGCGTAAGTTGAAAATGCAAATGGCAGCAGAATTAATAGCAACAATTTCCGCATACCGCAACACATGCAGGACGAATCGGCTAGCTTTACCACAAATAGCACCACATCACGAAGCAAATCGCCGGCCTCCAGCACTCGCAGCAAACGACGCGGCCGGCGCAGCCACAAATCAAAGCCAAAAAGCGGCGCTGCCTATAAATACGAGTAAGTTGCACTCCAAAGAAGTTAATGCTTAAGTTGATGCAACATCTACTTCAAGCACACATGTAAAGGAGAACCACGGTGCAAACATATTTGGCGTGTCGTTCAACACGTTGCTCGGCAAGGATGAACCGCAGGTGTTTGCCACAGCGGGCAGCAATCGTTGCACCGTTTACGAGTGTCCACGCAAGGGCGGCCTGACGCTGCTGCACTGCTATGCAGATCCGGATGTAAGTAGTAGTCATTTGCCCGAAACTAGACTTGCTGTACCAATGCCAAATTTTACATTAATGCCAGCCCGATGAGGTATTTTACACCTGCGCCTGGTCATACGACCTAAAAACGTCTGCCCCGCTGCTTGCCGCCGCTGGCTACCGCGGAGTCATACGCGTCATTGACATTGAACAGAACGAGGCGGTGGGGAACTACATTGGTCATGGTCAGGCGATCAATGAACTCAAATTTCATCCGCACAAGCTACAGCTGCTACTCTCCGGTAGCAAGGATCATGCCATACGTTTGTGGAATATACAGACGCATGTCTGCATAGCAATTTTTGGCGGTGTTGAGGGTCACCGCGATGAGGTGCTTTCCATTGACTTCAATATGCGCGGCGATCGCATTGTAAGCAGCGGCATGGATCATTCACTCAAGCTATGGTGCCTTAATACCCAGGAGTTTCAACACAAGATTGAGCTGTCACAAACGTTTAGCCAAGAGAAATCGACTCTGCCGTTTCCCACGATTACTAAGCACTTTCCGGACTTTTCAACGCGTGATATACATCGCAATTATGTGGACTGTGTGCAGTGGTTCGGCAATTTTGTGCTTTCCAAGTCCTGCGAGAATGCCATCGTCTGCTGGAAGCCTGGCCAACTGCATCAGAGCTTTGAGCAGCTAAAGCCCAGTGATTCCTCCTGCACCATTATCGCCGAGTTCGAATACGATGAATGTGAGATATGGTTTGTGCGGTTCGGTTTCAATCCCTGGCAAAAGGTCATCGCTTTGGGCAATCAGCAGGGCAAAGTCTATGTGTGGGAGATGGATCCTAGTGATCCGGAAGGCGCACACATGACTACGCTGCACAATTTGCGGAGCGTCGCCACCGTGCGTCAGATTGCCTTTTCGCGGGATGCCAGCGTGTTGGTCTATGTGTGCGATGATGCAACCGTCTGGCGCTGGAATCGGCGACATGCAGCCGCTCTTTAAGAATCGCATTCATAGATACAGAAACACACCACAACCAAATCTCACGTGGCCAAAATCAAGGCACAACATGAATATTTGTGCCTAGTTCCTAGTATTTACTTGTTAGTCCTTTCCTCAAATAAACCAATTATCTTATTATGGTAGACTTTCTGAATTCAAGATTATTTCTTTTAAGCTCTTATAAAAATTACTCCGTGCACCTTACTCAGGGCTAAAAATATACCGTAGATTCAAAACAATCCGGAGACACAGCCCACATTCGACTCGTTGTAACATCTTAACATTACCATTTATATCACTTAAGTATAGCATAGCCATCGCGAACATAACGTAAATCTCCATTACACGTGACCTTCCCATTAGAAATTTAATTCACCCAGCAACCCAACTAGTAAGTAGTCGGTCAGGTAATTGAAAACGCAGTCAACTGCATCCACCGATATCCGGAGAAGCAAAACAATCGCAACCAACGCCATTTTCCACTGACTGCAAAACATAATTAGTGTGCAGCTTAAACGCGTTGGGGTGGCTTTAAGGGCGGCACTCAGAATCTGTCCCCAGTTGGCCATTTTCTAATCGGGTCGCACAACAAACGAGCTGCAATTGACCGCCATTTATATGCGTTGCTGCACTTGGAGCAGCGCTGCAGCGAAAGAGATGAGTGAAATAAATACGACGAAATTGAAACTGCCAACAAAGACTCGACTCGGTTCAGCCAGGCAAGAGCCTCAACAGCTCCCATAGGACCTATTACGCAGCAATGTGCCACAACGATCCTTATGCTCTTGCAGCAAAGAGAACATGTGGAAAAGTATGATTAGTTTGAAATATCCAAAGGAAAAATTATACGTATAGCAATTCTGTAATGTAATGAAATTTTTCCTCTGGATTTTAAATTATTCCTGATATATGAGCAATTGTGCAAACATAAAAAAGCCAAACTATATATTTGAGAAGCTTGTCATTTAAATACTGCTGTAAGAGTATAAAACGCGTCGTCGAGACAAATATGTACTTACTCATTGTCTTTTTGCATCTCCTTTGTTCAACGTTCGTTGCGCCCGCACAGTGGTGACATTGTTGTCGTAATGTTTGAAATCCTGCCAAGCAGCAGCCACTGTCCAGCGCCAGAGCGCGCCATTGGGATGTGAGTAATTGGCCGCGTTTGGCGGCGGCGGAACATTTGGTTGCCATTGGAATTTTGTTTTCAATTGAGTTTTAGCCTTGGCACGCAAAGTCATCGCCTGGTCGGCTGCTCATTGCCCGACTAATCCCAGACATTTACCACTATGCTTTCTAATTGGTTGCACACTGTCGGCTGTCCGGAGAGCTTGTTCCTCACTACAGATCGTCTAGCGGTGCGACGTTGCCGTCATTTGTTTCGTAACGTTAACAGTTGATTTCTTTGTTGATTGTTTATCGTTGATGTCGTTGTTGTTGTTTTCATTTAGATGCAACTCATCCACCCAGTCTTTATCGTCCTCCACTGATACCGTTTGTCGCAGCAGCTCCACGCATGTGCTCCGATATGCCCGACATAGCATAATCAGCATCAACGATAGCAACACCAGTAAACGAATCATACGCTCGCGGTTTGTCCTTACTCTCTCTCTCTCTCTCTCTTTGTCCACTCACTCACTCAATCTCCTTCTAGCGGGGTCTGTATTATTTTGTTGCTGCACTCGTCAAAAATACAATTACCCGCACCCGCACCGCAAAAGAGCACCACAACAGTCATTCCACAATGATTTGTGTCTTTCAACTCTCTCGCACTCTATTACTAAGCACTTGTCAGCCAAAAATTAATCAAGCTACCGCCGCAGGACAAGTCACTTGTCGGGCGTCGCCTGTCACTGGAATTCCGTGTTAAACATGTGCGGATGACACCAAAAATTAGTTTAGCATGTCATTTGTCGGCGCGGTCGAAGCGCCGACATTGCCACCGGGCTAAAAAATCTTCGTATAACGGCATTCGCTAAGCCGCTGGCGGTGGGAATAGGCCTAATGTTCCGTTAGCTGTTAAAAGCGAAACATAATACATACCCATTTACAAAATATGAAAATGGAGGGACACAGCACGGTTGCCACGTGGAACAAATGTACCAAAATTGGTCATTTATACATATAATCCATGGTACTACAGTGGATCTCCCTGTTGCGTTATATCTTAACATTTTGAGCAAATATTTAAACCTTTGAATGTCCTTTTCCGAATAACAATGAATTTACGAGCTCTCGTAACATTAAAATAGTGGTATTTTTTCATTCAATTTGGTACATTTTTTTATTTGTTGTAAATTGCACTGTTCGTTGTAAAATTGTGCTGCCACCTATCTACAGTAATGTCCCACAAAGTGTTCCACCTTCCAAATTGGCTTATCAGAAAGTTTGCTGACGCAACTTTTCGCATTGTTTAATTATGATAAAAAAATAATAAAATTCACTAAAAAGAAATCAAAATTTTTGTAAAATCTGACATAGATATAAAATTGTACCCTAATATGTCTATATGTATATTTGTATGTGGCCGAGGCGTCTTGTTGTTGCCGTCGATATCAATTGTACAAAATTCACAAATTAAATGCCATTTGCGGCTTCATTCATGCCGATAAGGTGGAAATCATTTTAATGTGTTTTCAGTTTTTGGGTTCACGCACTCGCAGACGCGCGTGAAAAATGTTAAAAGTGAAAAATACGCGCATTCCCAATAAATCATAATTAAAACCAAATTTCTGCCGTCATGCTGCAGCGACCAAAGCCGAAAAAGTAATTGCAAATAGGTCATAAATTCAAATTACGTTTGATTTAACAAGTATTCAGCACACACACACAGACACCCACACACACACACACTCATTAAATATGCCAATCAATGATTCATTGTAGCATTCCACCTGCAGATCGAATTGCAGGCAATTAAAACGCAAAAAAAATTCCAATGAGCCAAAACCCAAGAGTGTGAAACCCAGACCTCCATAAAAAAGTTCAAAAAATTAGGTCAAACTGGGAAGGCAGCACAATTTGAAGGTCGCTATATGTAGCCAAAACGTTGTATACAATCGTTACCGTTAGCAAATTGTGAGTATCACCATTTATATGGACAGCGGGTCGCAATCATCAATCATCTTTCGCGTGAAGCATTAGTCCAGTAGACGGGGCCATACGACTAAGTGACCCCCAATAGGAATAGCAACAAAAATACCAACCCAAGAAAAACACCCTTCGAAAGCCGGAGAAATATTGCACAGAGCGGCCTGTCTTTCTGGCATACAAAAGGAAAATCAATAATAAATGATGTTAACTGCCAATTTTTGCCACATAAGCAGCGGCGAGCACACACAGGACACCAGTGAAATAGGCGCATTAAATTGCAAGGTCCTTTCAGTGGATGTCCTACTGCTACTGCCACTGCTCCTGTTCTCTGGCAATGCCAATACAATGCCAGAAAACAACAGAACGCCGAAGACGCACTTTAATCAGTCTGGCCGTAGGCGTAACAATGCGAGGGTTGCCAAATCCATTGTGGGACTTCGCAGATACCTGAAAACCTTTCATTATAAAAATTAGTTGGTATTTCAGTTCAGACTTCTAGGCAATTACACATAGAAGCACAGAGCTTTATATGAACTTGAAGTACAGCTATACTACAAACAGTTTCCAAACTTTGGCATCAAAATATCTGAAGCAACGCTCTTGCAGCTGTACAGGATTTACAATCTAATGATTCCACACACGCAATGTTCGTGTTCCCTGGCTTTTGTGATGCTACACACAGCTCCTGCCGCCAAATGGTTTGCTCTGTGGGGCTCTGTTCAGTTTTCGAAGCTGCCATACAAAAAATCATTGACAGAAAACAATGCTGCCAATTTGGCAGCAATTTCCCGTGTTCGGCATTCGGCGGCGACGACAAAATGCTTCAGGCACGGGCACAGGCACAGGAAATTGCACGCATAACTATTAAGTGGCATACTTTTGGGGTCCCCGCATTATCATTGGTCGTCGGCTCCATTGTCGGTTTGCCCTCAAATGAGCCTTAAAATCAAGCTCAAGCGTTTGGGGCGGCCACAAAATGCTTCGCTAGGCATGCGCTCAAATGGCTTAAAGCCGTAAATTGTTGGCATTCAGTTTACGTAAAAAAGTTGTAAGTTTCTAAGAAACGAAAGAGCTGTCTGTTACACGAACTGTTTGAGTGTTCCAAGAAAATATTGTTATGCAGTCTTTGCTGATTCAGTGAAAAGGAGCTATCATCACTCAGAGAGCTGAAGAGTCTTTAAAAGCTTTCGAACAATGCGACACCTGTTGCCCACCTCGAGGCGTTGTCTAATGGAGGCTAGCGTGATTTCTAACTGCACACAGTACAAGCATTTAGACTCGCCTCATGCAAATGCGCGAAACAAACGCCAGGCACGCAATTCGCCGCAGGTTGAGGCGAAATTAAATGCTACAAAATTGTAACGTTATGACATGAAATGCAATTGGCGAAATAAACAAAAGCGCTAAAGACATGTGAAACGGCAGTTGGAATGAGAAATAAAACCGTTTGTAACGCTCGCAAGAGCTACCTTGAATGCTGACCTCCGACCCCGAGCCCGAGCCCGGCCAAGTGTCGAGTGCCGTTGCGTCTGCTTCGTGCGGTGTCCGCCATCTTGAGATTCGCGCTAGCATGCAAAGTCATTAAACACAATGAAGCAAACGACAGGGCTCAGAAAGGAAGTTTCTACATAGCTGTAAAGGCTTTGTGCTCGTGATGTTGTCGTGTTTATCAGCCAGCCAGCCAGCCAGCCAGGATACAGCTATAGTTATGCCGTTATTGTTGTTGTTGCTGATGCCTTTTAGCATTTTGTGTAATTGTTTTGTAAAAATAAGTTGTAAAAGAAATATACGAGCTAGCTTGTACACAATAGTTGCGAAGTTGCCTGCGGTCTCCTTAGGTCGACTCGAGAGTCCTTTGTTTTTATTCATTTTTTGTTTTCCATTTATTTATTTTGCTGTTTGCTGACATAATTGATATGCCCCACACACAGTTTTACAGTGTGCTCTGTTGGCGAATTACTATAGTACATAAGGCAGCACGCACAGGCTCTCAGTGTAGGTGGCTTCCTGGCTTGGGCCTGAGCCTTGTGCACGCAAGCAGCTCCAGTTTCGCGATGTTCTAGCACTTTTGCGCACCTGGCAGAACATTTAGTTTAAATTTAACTCGCAGCGAACGAACTACGCGCGCCGCAGCAACTGCCGCCAAAAGGATTAAAACGCGAAAAGACCAAAAACGTAAAAACGTAAAGACAAAAAAAAATAGAAAAGCTGCACAAATATTTGCACACGTGTTATTTCTGTCGCCTGTTGTCATCATTAAAAGCGCATTTGGCGCTAATTGCAAGCTGTTGTGACCCAACACTGGTTAAGCTCGTCTCGTTCTCTTTTCCACTCGCTACAGTGCTCTACAGTGATAAATTACGGTTTATTTCGAGTGAGCGAATGCGTATGGCATTGCGAGCGTAGATAGAGCAGAAAATAGCTGACATTGACGCAAAGTCAATTTAGTCGACGCCGCTCCATGTCTACACCGCCATCTAAAACAACAACAATAACAGCAACAACTAAAGGAAAAGCAGCAGCAGCAGCAGCAGCAGCGGCAGCAGAGCGAGTAGAATCAGGAGCACTAGCTTCGTGATCGTCGCGATGAGTCGCCTGAGGCGTGAAAGCAGCCGTCAAAGTGTCATAACCGTTGAGCTAATCCAGTTCATAATTCAGTATCGCGCCAAGGAGACCCAGGAAAAGAAGAAAAGGTGCGACAACACATCTGTCATACGTATAACTTCCGGCCAGATAGTGTTATACAGTGTTATATACATATAATAAAAGTTTAAAGTTTGCGAACAATTATGTTGTGTGCCACTGAAGCGGAGCATGCCATGAAAACGGAATGGTATTATATTAAAGAACTGACTCCAAAATTTAGTAGTTACCAAAAAAAATAAAAAAATACCAAGCTAAACATAAAGCAGTAACCATGCAAAAGGAGTGAAGTATATTTGCGATAGCCGTCATAGAACTTGTCACCAGTTGGTCGGAAGTGCACAAATACCCACACATTTTATGGGCCACAGTAAAGGGGGGGCCGGGTGCCGGCACCAGCACACGGAGTTATGTAGCTTGGCCAGCTTGTGCCGGAAAAGAACCAACAAACCATGTTGAACTCTGCTGAAGCTGGTTTGGACGCTAAGAGTTCTAGTTTTCCGGAAACTCCACATAAAGGGCAGTTGATTGTTCAATTTTTGGAACCTTGCTCTAAAATTGGTGAACTTACTTGACTTTTGCGATTTTTAATTTTTACTTTGCGAAACAAAGAACAATATAGAACATAAACTGGAACCATATATTTTTTTCAACCACGCTATGTTCCAAAATAGTTTTTTTTTTAGATAGTTTATAATACAGCTAAACTGTGTTTAGTTTATCAAATTGTTCTAACGAAAGTACTGTGAAAATTAAAAGTTAACCAAGTTCGATAAAAAAGAATATTTGACCACATCAAGGCAAATCAAGGTACAAAAAGTTTCCGTCGTATTACATTTAATTTCAACAAATTGAACTGTTCTATTCCAAATTATAAAGGAATATGACAGCCGAGGTTCTGTGAAGAACCAGGATCAGGAACCGAACCTTAAAAGGACACATTGTTTGGAAAGCAAAACAACGAACAATTTTGATTTTAGTGATACAAACTAAAGAGATACTAAAGTGCAGTTTCTAGTACCGTTAGCCGTTCACAGCGAGACTTAGACAGAGCTAAGCGCTCACTGCGACTAATTAGCCATAATTAAATATGGCGCTAATTTGGTTAAGTCGCTTCGGCCTCGGAGATGCCAGCTTAAGTGCTTTGCAGCTTTGGGCCATAACGAGCAGCCGTTTTTATCATGATACTGTGTGTGTGTGTTTCCCTATTGTGTGTGCTTGTGTGTGTGTGTGTTGTTTGATTCTTGGAAAATAATAAGTATGTGTAAAAAAACCGCGGCATGTGTTGCCATAGAAATGCACTGATTGAGGCGGCAAGCTTCTTAGCATACCTCTGATCCACGCACCCATTCAAAAATTACCAATTAGTTTAGAATTTCGAATTGTTATCGCGCGCCAATTATGAGCATATAATGCTCAAAGGCTCCATGTGAGCTTTGCACCCAAGTCCTGGTCGAAGTCGAAGTGGAAGTTAAAGTTAAGGTCCTTAAAAGTGGCGTCCTCTTCGGTTCTTGTCGCACATTGCACGTTTGTTGTTGCACTCGCAAAGCAAAAACTTGGCATGCAATTAGCAAATTTGTTTGGTCAACGCCACGCCCACAACGAACACCAACTTCACACACGCACACACACACACACGAACACACTTACGCACACACACATGCACATGCAAAGCATGCAGTTTGTTTTTTGCCTTATAGCGATTTTCTTGCATCCAGTTAACATGTTCGAAATTGTCTATAACCAAATTTAATTTTCGTTCTTTTGAATGCAATAATCTACCCTTGCACGAATATGTACTAGAAATTGGTTTCCCGAGCACCCCCCCCCCCCCCCCATGTCCAACAACTTTTCCCCCTTCCTAACACAAAACTCGTTTAAGTTAAAATTTTGTTCTTTTATTTGTTCTTTGTTGTCTTTAACTTTTCATTTAAGTTTGTTTCTGTAACTTGAGCTTAACCAACACCAGCAGCAAAAAAAAAATGCAAAGTGAAATGAAAAAAAAAATTAATAAAATTGCGCTACTAACAATTTTTTGGTTTCCAATTGATTTTTTCTATGTTTCGATTAAGCGTTTTGGTAATTTTCTTTACTAATTAGCCAAAAAAAAAAAAAAATAAATAAAAAATAAAATTGATTAAACTCAACATGAAGCTGGACTAATACATTTTTTCTCTTCAACCCTCCTATTCCCAAAACCAAACCCCACCACTCCCCCGTAGGCGCCTGGCCGACGAGGATGATGAACTGTCCGAGGTGCAGCCGGATGCGGTGCCGCCCGAGGTGCGCGAATGGTTGGCCTCGACCTTCACGCGCCAAATGGCCACCACTCGCAACAGAAGTGACGAGAAGCCCAGATTCCGTTCGGTCGCCCATGCCATACGCGCCGGCATCTTTGTGGATCGCATCTACAGGCGTGTATCCAGCTCGACGCTGATGCAGTTTCCACCCGATGTCGTCAAATTGCTAAAGGTGAGTACACTTAACGGCTCCTTAGTTCTCCCAGGCGATTATCAAACACGACCTGTATTATGTATTTCAATGATTTAGAAAATTATATTGTTTTTTAAACTATTTTTAAACTATTTTCAACAATATCGCCTGAGCTTCAAACTCATCAATCTATCAATTGCATTTTCATATATCTTTAAACGTGATTCTCTAAAAACAGTTGATACAAGCTCTTTATTTTTCATCTGATCGAATTAAAACTCATTTTCATAGTGAAAGATAAGGGAAATTTGAAATTTCACGCTGGAATGGAAAATCTAGACTGTCCAAATGTGAAGAAGGCGCAAACCACCTTTGTTTATATAATCAAATTTTCGTTCTCAATCGAATAAGTATTCTAAGGAAACAATATTTGACCTTGTTAAGCATTTTAGATCAATGAACATATTTCTAATTAAATAGGATACTGTGGTCAAAACTTGGTGGCACGCCTCGCACCACACCCAGAAATCACTCACAAAGTATTTTATGCAATATTCTTTGTGAAGTTTTCTGAAAAGAAATATGAAGTTCGCTAAAGCTCGAAGCCTGCAACATTTAACCTTTGATTTCTTGCCCTTTCAATAAAATGAGCTGAATGCTTGTTTACAAATAAGTAAATCATGGAAATGCGCGTAAACAAATTTCACGGCGTCGCGTCCTCCGCTGTAAATATTGTTCAGTTGCCAAACCGAAACATTCTTAATTGAATGAAATAACATAGTTCAAATCGAGAAGAAATAAAAAGTTGCAGTGAACAGTTTGGCGACCTTGGTGATGCATTTTCCCAGCTACTACAGCTAAATTCAGCTCCCTAGCGTAAGCTTAAATAAGCTTTAATAATAGTATATAATAATGCTATTATTATGCTCATTTTATTAATATTTAGTTTCCGCAATCGACTTACGTGACTTTCAAGCCAATTGGTTTAAAAACACTTCCATAACTGTCTTCCACTAATTTTCCACACTTACGGGTGGAATTTTAGCATAAATAAGTGAATCAATACCAAAACATTTGTTTTTAATCGTTCGTGGTCTCAAGAGAATTGATTGGAATCAACAGTTCAACCAGTTTTGTCTCTTTGAAAGCAGCTCTTAGTCTGAAAATAGACTAAGATTATTTTAATTTTTACAAAGATCTTTGAAAATGAGTTAGAAAATGAGTAATTAAAAAAGTCGCATACTACAGTCCGGAAAATTTCCACTGATTTTGACTGATAAGGGTGAAATTTCTGAAATCGCTGTTTCTTAATTTTTATGTAAATAAGTGTGAAACCAATCTGTCGAAATTTGAACCTTCGCCCATACAACCTTTGAGATCTGTTTGCAATCCAGAAGGGTTGGGTTTTGCAAAAAGTGTGAAACACGTCGCAAATAAATTTTCCCAAAGATCCCTCCTCCTTCTAAGAGGATCTTCAATATTTAAATTTCAACTCAAGATCGGGTAAAAATTGTTATTTAAAGGTGTGAACAGTGTGAACAGTATGAAGAAAAGGTATGTTTGGGGTATATGGGTTATTAATGAAGCGGTAAAGCGAAGCTGATTACAGGATAGATTTAGAAAGCTTTTCTGTTCATGTATATGAAATTTTAACCGCATACATTTTTTTAACGCATCTTTTAAATAGAACCTTGACGACTGGACATTTGATGTGTTTGCATTGACCGAGGCGGCCAGCGGTCAGGTGATTAAGTATGTGGCCTATGATCTGCTCAATCGATATGGGGCCATGCACAAGTTTAAGATAGCCCCAGGCGTTTTGGAGACGTTTCTGCATCGTGTGGAGGAGGGCTACTGTCGCTTCCGCAATCCATATCACAACAATCTTCATGCGGTGGATGTGATGCACACGATGCACTATTGCCTGTGCAACACGGGTCTCATGAACTGGCTAACGGACCTGGAGATCTTCGCCTCGCTGCTGGCGGCTCTGCTGCACGACTTTGAGCACACGGGCACCACCAACAATTTTCACGTTATGTCCGGCTCGGAGACGGCGCTGCTCTATAATGATCGGGCCGTGCTGGAGAATCATCATGTTAGCGCCAGTTTTCGGCTAATGAGGGAGGACGACGCCAATATACTGTCGCACTTGTCGCGCGAGGAGTATAAGGAGCTGCGCACCCTCATCATTGATATGGTGCTGGCCACCGACATGACCTATCACTTTCAGCAGTTGAAGATTATGCGCCAGCTGCTGACATTGCAGGAGCCGACCATAGACAAATCGAAGGCGCTGTCCTTGGTGCTGCACTGCTGTGATATCTCCCATCCAGCGAAACATTGGGATGTCCACCATCGCTGGACGATGCTGCTGCTGGAGGAGTTCTTTCGCCAGGGCGATCTCGAGAAGGAGCTGGGCCTACCGTTCAGTCCGCTTTGCGATCGCAAGAATACGCTCGTGGCCGAATCTCAAATCGGCTTCATCGATTTCATTGTGGAACCCAGCATGACCATCATGTCCGACATGCTCGAGCATATTCTAACGCCCATTGCCCCGGCGATTAAAAGCAAGCCGGGACCCTTGGTCGAGGAGAGCGCCACTGGCGCTGATATTGATTCCGATGAGCCGAAAAAAACAAATGCCTGCATCATGACGCGCAAAAGCCTAGCTGCCAGTGCAGTCAAGTTCTTAATTAACAAGCCCTGGCTCGCCTGTCTCTCCGAAAATAAAAAGATCTGGAAGGAGCAAGCCATCAAAGGTAGGTCTACCTTATCATCTGGCTGCAGACCTGGCCTTTGGCGCTTAGACTCGCAAATTAATTCGATTTTGATTAGCCCTCAAATTGCCTTTTAGTCGCTTGCCGTAGTTAATTTGGGCATGTCCTTCGCCTTTGATCTTTTACCATTGAGTTTTGAACAGCATTTCATTATACAAACTGAAACCTTTTACGCAGAGCTCTTAGATCGACGAAGAAAAAGCACCATATAAAGCTAGTCAAGACCTAGAAACTCCACAAAATACTCAAAACCACATAAGTCCGCGATTCGGGAAATTGAAATCTGCGTAAATATGGCCGAAAAGCTGCTTACATCCTTTAGCTAGTCCGATTCGTATTTTTTTTTTGGACTTTGGACTTGGCAATCTATTTGATGCCATATTTGGAATTGTATTTTATGTATTTTAAATTTTTCACACCAGAAAAATTTCAGAATTTGATAATAAAAATCCTCGATATATCGCTGTGTACTAACTTATCCACAAGTCCTTTCTTTCTCTCTTAAACGTCATTTTATATAGGGGAGAATATTACTGTGATTTGATTGTGATTTGGACTTGAAATTAACTTAAAAATATCATGAGAATTGTAGTCTTAATTGCTTTAGTATTGAAACGAGCTTAATCTCAGTTAACTTACTTATTTTTGAGGAAGAAGTGTGGACATTGTATTGCATGAAAATGCCTAGCTGGGTTTATTATGTGCAGGACATCCAAAAGCTACCTTCGATCCTGAAGATTATATTAAACTAGAGAGTAACCTCGACTAATCCTTTATACGATTCCCTTTCAGATGCCGAGGCACGTGCGCTGGTCGCCGCTGCCGAAGCTGCAGCTGAAGCCGAGGATAACCCCGCTGCGGAAACGGTGGCCGGGGAAGAGAAGGAAGCGGCTGCCGATAGCGCTGCTGCCAACTAAATGTCCTCGAGAAGCGTCTAAATAAGTAACCCCTAAGCGATATGCAATAGATAAGAGATAAGAGATAACAGATACATACAATACAATCTCTGCACAGATAATAATACCAACAACAACAATAACAACTAAGTAGCGACTATATAACTACATACATAATTCGAAAATTGTATAAAATATGTTGATTAACCAATATTGATATAAATAACAAAATATCGGCTATATGTGCAGTTTCGTAGCGCACTATTTTTACGTTAGTAATTGATCAATCAAAAATCAAATAATATCACATAAAAGGAAAAATAAGAAAATTTATGAATGTACTATATGAAATATTGTATTATTTGTTGCAACTAGTTTGTTAAAAATGCTTAGCAAATTTGAAAGCATAAACAAATATTAGCGTAAAGCACGAATCGGAAGCGTTTTTACATTTTGGTCACAATTTTGTAAATAGCTGGCATTTGTAGGAGATTATTTCGTTTTTATTAGTAACAACAACAACAACAATTAATAAGCATTTACTTAGCTTAGTTCATAGATTGAAAAATATTTACTTATACTGCTTTAGAGCAAACTCTATTCTTACCCATTACTTATTTTATATTTTTCTTAAGTTTTCAACGAGTTTGGAATTTATTATATAATTATTTGTTATGACATTTCTGTATGCAAAATATTTTATTAAAAATGTATTTTTTATAACTTTTTGTTTTTCGTTTGAATACTAAACTTTGCTCAATTTTGGAGTTACGAACGGAAGCGAGGACGCTAAGGGCTGCCTAGATGTTAAGTACCTAAACTAAAAAATACCTGAAAAATTAACTAGCTATACAACTTGTGTTAATATCTAAAAGACCTCTAACAGACTATCTAAACCAAAAATGAAATCTTTACTTGAATTTCCCTCTACACATATGCACAGGCTACCTACTCGATGCATACCCTATATCGTATGTACGTATGTATATGAATGTTAAGTATAATTATAAAGCATACTCGTAATGGCACACTTCATCCAAAAGTGTTGTATACCATAAGCATATTTATTTTTATACGTGAACAAGGCTTATGTTTACAAAAAACGAAAAACCAAAAACAAAAAATAATAACATAAAAACATAATGACTACCACAGTTTATATATGTTATAGGATTCTTTTCTTTAAGTTCTTGTCTGTGTTTTTCTCGTATTCGAAGAGGAATCCAAACTAAAATGTTTTAAACGTTTTTCAAAATGTCTGATAGCGGGACCATTCTTTTAAGATTTACCATTGCCCTTTGCACAGCGACAGACAGCGACGGTGGCAAAAGACGAGCGGGCGATAAGAAATAATGGGAATTTCCCTTACCTGGGAACAGTTATTGTGCGCTCCTTGGCTTGGTGTATCGGGGCGGGGTAAAGGGCAGTGGTAAATGTGCTTAGCGGTAAGGTACCAAATTATCAGCTGAAATTGGGATCATAGCTTTATTAAGGTAGTAAATACTTGTAATTAACTACTGTAGTTGGTAACAATGCATATGTGCTATGCCATATGCCATGTGAACCGTATAAAACCATACAGTTAGTTACTTGCAAACATACATATTTATATACAAACATATTTAATCTCGTACTTAGCTACAGCAAATACACAATATAGCATACCATACCATACCATACCATACCATACCAAATATTAAAACATATACATATGCATAAGCCACAAATACGAATACATATTATGTATATATAATATTAAAAGTATGTGTATCGAACAAATTGAACGCTCAAAGCGATTAGGCAATACAGTTATAGTCGGCTATAGTCAGTTTCTATTTGTATCTATGTAGAACTCTGTACAAAATTAAGAGGTGAACGATGTTAGAACGGGCATAAGATTTAGGGCACAGTCCAATTTAAAGTCTGTGCATATGTCTCAGTTGTTTGGCTAATTGGTAGAAGCTAATTGAAAACGCTATGAAAAAGATAAATGAATAAAGAATATTGTTATGAAATCTGTTACCAACATAGCGTACAATACATTCAAGCGTACATATGTCTTAACGTTACTAGCGAATGTAGTTTTGTAGCAACAATAAATATTTAACGCGCATATATACACCCATATTGTATTCCTAACATAATAATAACAATAACAATAACAATTCGATAATATATAATACATACATACATAAGTTATGCACGAATTTTTGATCAAAATTCTGATAAGAGTTATTACCTTGGTGACACATTATGTAGCTTTCAGGAAAATGATCCGATTAAAATTCCTATCGTTAACTTTTATAAAATTTTCAATCTTCTGAAAGATCACAAATGATCATTTCCGTTTGACGTTCTTTTTAGAAAAGTGCAAGCCATAATTATAATAAAGTATGTATAAATATATGAGTTGAAAGCAATCATTACATTTAAAGAATAAACTTCTTAATGCATATAAAGAAAACCAGACCGGACTAACAAAATGTAGGTTTTGTGTAAATAAATGTGCACAGAGGCTGTCGTGCAACATTCAAAATGTATAATCCATTTTTAACCAGCACAACACTAAATACACTCCTATAGCAAACATGCTGCACGCTAAACTGTAAATAATTTTGTTTCATTTATAACTAAAGTAATACAAACGTTTTTTCGCATAAACGTCTCTAAAAGGTTTACAAGCAAAGTAAATTTTTTAATTTCTATCTAAGTTAAACTCAAAATGTTTATTATGCATATTAATCGGCTGGTTTATGAAAGTATTTAGATGGCTGAGGTGTGTGCTTATTACGAAATACCTTCAAGAAATTATAATAACAACATATAACTTTTAATATACTAATAAAAATATAATTAAACCTATTACTGCGTTTTTAAAATTATCTTGGATTTTCAGTTAAAATGTTAGACTATCGATACTTGTGGCATCGAAAATCGATTACAATAACAGCATGCTGAAAGTCTGTTACCAAAATCTGCATGCTTATTCAGCAGAGCAGAACCATATGAGTATAACATAGCCCAAGAACAGCTGGTTGCTTGTGAACGAAACATGTGAACGATATTGTGTACACGTTGCGTGCTTACTGTCAGTTAATTGTAAGTAGCTGCACAAGTAAAAGCATTTTTTCGCTAGAGTTTCCTATAAAAATGTCGATACAAATACCAATAAGATGCAATGCATTGTGTGCATAAAATTTAACGCTAATGCGGCGTTAAAAAATTGATTAGACCACTATTGTTAGCAACAACGCAGTCAACTACTCCATTGTGTACGTGAATATGTGTGTGTATGAGTGAAGTTTTTGCTAATGGCGTTGCCATGCACGCAGCGGCAAATTGAAGACGATGTTGTTGTTGTTGCTAATATTTGTTATTTGTGCAAAGGCCATGATTAATGTTTAATGGGCAAAACGTTTCGGTCAAGTGACAGTGACACACTTATCTTAAACTGGACTATCAATCCAAACCGCCTGACCATAAAGCGGGCCCCGCCCCATTCAATATTTTTTTCCAGTTTCCTTTTACCAAATTAAGCAATAGTGCGGCCCCACGAGCACCTTGACACGCCTTAGCGACGCCACCGTCCACCCACCGACTGTCGTGCTCGGACTTAATTAATTTTGCAATAATAATCTGAGCGCCATCGCTTTGTAAATAAACAGGCCAGCGGAATCTTATCGCGTACGCCACGTTGCGGGGTATCCGGACAGCATCTTTATCATTGGGTCGTTTTTTTTAAATAAATACTATACGTAACTGTAGAATTAGAGGGCACAAAATGCAAGCACACCTCAGCAGACAGGAGAGATCTGAATCGGGCTGTGCTCGATTTATTTATTATATTTTTATACATGGGACCACCAAGCCTAGGTTTATCAAAGCATAAAGAAACACAATTTATATGTTTTTCAGACTTGATTTAAAAACACATGTATATTGTTTGTATTTGCAGATTATACTTTCTTGTTCGGCGCGTGGTTGCAGGCAGCAGCAGTTATTGTTGAACGATACTCCAGCGCCATGCTCATAAAAAACGCCTCAAGTAGTCAACGAAACCGAGCAAGTGCCAAAAATCGCAGAAATTTTAAAGCGTGAGCACCCACTCCGGCCCAAGTCGAGTGTAGCAAGAGCTACTTTTGGCCCGCAATCCAAGTGAAGCAAGCGAAGAGAGAGAGAGAGGCGAAGACCAAACTAGTCAGACGCTAGGCAGTTGCATTTATTTTTGATCTTAAGCGACTCACCATCAACCATGGGCAACAAAAACTCGTGCTGTGCGTATTCGAGTCCACAGTCGGATCGCAAATCGAAGGATATACCGCCGGTGTTTGAGGAGAGGCATCAGCTACCGCACACATCCCAACATCAGCTAGACGGTCACCATGGATCTGGTAGCGCTACGATGTCCGTGCATCATCATCAACATCAGCAGGGCAGCAATGCGGATAACTTTGAGAATCAACAGAATCTGCAGCACATCTCGGAGCGTGAGGCGCTCGAGGGTGAAGAGGATCCTTCTGTGGATCCCACAGCAGCCACCATGTTTCTGGAGCGCTCCAAAGTCGAAAATGGCGGCATTTCACGTAAGCGCTCACAGAATCAAATCGCACAACAAAACAGCAGCATAGGAGGCGGCGGAGCTCACACACCTGGCGCCAACAGCTCTGGCGGCGGCATTGGAGGTGGTCTCAAGAAGAGCTCCTCCTGTTCCACCATTTATTTGGATGACAGCACTGTGTCCCAACCGAATCTAAAGAACACCGTCAAATGCGTTTCTCTAGCAATTTATTATCACATCAAGAATCGTCAGTCGGATCGACGTTTGGACATATTCGACGAGAAGCTGCATCCATTAACACACGACCATGTGCCCGACAACTATGACACACTAAATCCTGAGCATCGCCAGATCTACAAGTTTGTGCGCACGCTCTTCAATGCCGCCCAACTAACGGCCGAGTGTGCCATCATAACGTTAGTCTATCTGGAACGTTTGCTCACCTACGCGGAACTTGATGTGGGGCCATGCAACTGGAAGCGCATGGTTTTGGGTATGTTATCCGAGATGCGCGATATTCACGAAATTCTCCTTATCAGTCGATGAAGAATATAATCATATATTGTCTGGTAGCATTTATTAAACATTTTCATCCCTTTTGATTTATTATGATGATTTATTATTCGATTTCTGCAACTCCAGCTATACAGTTCATGATTATAGTCTGAAAGGAAAAAGTTCATTGCTGGACATCGCCTTTACCAATTTACGATTTTTTGATTTTCTTATTCATATTGTTTGCATTTCAGGTGCCATACTGCTTGCATCTAAGGTGTGGGATGACCAGGCAGTGTGGAACGTGGACTACTGCCAGATACTCAAGGATATTACGGTCGAGGATATGAACGAGTTGGAGCGTCAGTTTCTGGAGCTCTTGCAGTTCAACATTAATGTGCCCTCTTCCGTTTATGCCAAATATTATTTTGATTTGCGCACGCTTGCCGAGGCGAACGAGTTAAATTTTCCCACTGAGCCGCTATCAAAGGAGCGCGCGCAAAAACTGGAGGCCATGTCGCGTGTTATGCAGGACAAGGTGACAGCCGAGGCGCTTAAGAATGGCATTAAGAAATGGTCCTCAATGGACAACGTCAGTCAGGGCGGTCCGCGGCGAAGCGTGGCCATATTATCGTGATTTATGTTAGCTTATTAAAAACTTAAATCTATAAACAATTCTGTAGAAACCGTAGCGATTCCGTACTGTCCTTTCCACAAAAACTGAAACGATCGCGCCTGCAAGTGTATCACAATTTGTTTAATTTGTACTACATTTCGAGGAACTTAAATTTATACATTTCGCAAGACTTCAAAAACACTGTCATTTATTAAGTGTATTATCGTTAAAAAACTACGTGAGTTTTATTTTAGCAAAATTCACCAAATTTGACTAGCATCTAACAAAAAAGCACATCCAAAACAAAAAAATTTACTAAAAACAAAAGAAAAAACGAAAGTCTTTCACACACACTCACACCAAGTCTCGAATTAAGGACCACTTTTTATATATATACATTGGTATAGAATACTTGTTCTAGCATATTTGTATATTATTGTAGGCGAAACTACCGATTGCAGTCAAGGATTTGGATGATTTTAACTTATGCCTACAACTACAACAGCGCGTAACCAATTGCCAAAAATATTAAAGAGAAAAATAAACATATAAACATAAACAACAAAGTAAACTCAAAGAAATTGCACTGTATAAAATGCTTGAATATTAAATATTGTAATTTGTAACTGGTTTAGTCACAACAATAGCAAATCGAATTAATCTCAATGGATTCCAACGTGACTAAACCAAAATGAATTTTAGCAACTGCGCCCCCAAAACAAAAACACTGAAAAGAACTAAAAACAAAACATTATTTTTGTACATTTGTTACGAATTTTTCGGTTTTCCTTAATTTCAATTATGTGATTTCGTATAGATTTGTCTTAGGTCTTATATATATATACTTAGAATGAATAATCGAGAACGATCGCTAACGGCTTCCTTGGCCACAATGCAAACTATGCTTAAGGCGCAGCACAATTATGGGGCGTAGCCTGCGTCAAAATAGATTTCTGTTTTGGTTCATACTAACATAAAACAGCGCAATATTAACCCAAGATTTGTGAGTACATTAATATTTAGTCACATAAGGATACGAATTATATGCAAATGTATTTTATTTTGTAATTTATTTTACGATAACGCGAAATAAAACAAATCACAAACTAAATTTCTTAGAACTAATTTAACGGAAAATTATTTGTATCAGACCTAAACGAAATTTTGTACCTAATGGCCAACAGGTAAAAACAAAAAAAAAAGCCGGCCGCTTCAACAGCCAATTAGGGCGAATTTTGTGTGTTATATGGAAACCTTATTTTATAATGAGTTAAGAATTTACCCCAGTCGATCTCATATTTAACCAAAGGTATTTACATACATTAAGTAAATTACTTATTGTATTTTTACGAAAGAAGGCAAATAAACAAAATGAATGGTCTTTTTGCGTATATTATATACGATATTATTGACATATCGATATATTTGTCTATACGATATACAGCTCATTAAAGTCAATCATTTTTTTTACTATATAAACAGTAATTTATATGTGTACAACTATTTTAAGCACACGCATATTATTTTTTCCATTATATTAACCAACTAATTCTTTTACCAACCATACTAAGCCCAATTTAAAAAATGTATTAACATCGATATCATATCTATGGCGAACAGTAGTTACCATGCAGATTATATCAAAAGGTAATTTTTTAAATATCGAAGTTTCGATAACTCGCTAGAACCATCCCTAATTCTGCTCTCCTCGCTCTTCATCTTTTGTGCACAAAAAATGCTGATATAAAAAAGTGAAATAATATGCGTAAACGCGGTGCAAAATGTTGGCAAAAACAAGATAGCCAAAGTGCGTGCGGTATGAAATTTTGACGTTGTTGGTGTCCGTCTTCAGCCTCCATTAGGAAGAATTGTATGCGTGTGGTGCTGGACGCCTGCTGCTGCAACATACACAAGCAAGAAAAAAGAGGAGTGGTGGGCAAGTCGAAAGAACTCGGTTTTCTGGTCTGACCGCTGTAAGTAAAATGTGCATATGCATACGCATGCATGTATGTGTATGTGCATTCATATATTTAATCCTAACCGCGAAGTCAAGTAGCGTGCTGTGTGTATATAATGGTTGTTCAACTATAATGTTGCCATATTTCAGCTTAAAATTTTTACCGCCTTTTTATACCCAAGCACAAGCTCCTGAAAGCAGCGCGCAGCCAGTCAATAAGAACAACGCAATCGCACACAAACGTACTCACATACACGCAAAAACGACACACAGTTTCTGTACCTCTCCCTCTCAAACACCATCTCTTTCTCTCTTTGCTTTTTCTCTGCTTCTCCCACGAGAAACAGGAACGCCGAACACGATACAAGAGCTCTGCACGAATGCACAGCATGGGTAGTTCGAAACGATGTAGAATTGGTGCTAATGTATGTACATAAGTAACAAAAATAATTGTTGTCTATATACCTCTAACACCTATTCATTTATAAATTTCCTCTTTTTTAAATATTAATATATATACATTAGTAAAATAACAATAATCTATCGGATACGATGACTCAAACACAAGGTGTTCAAGCAGATGTTTTTATCAACTGTACTGCTGTTACTTAATTTGCTTGGTTATATGAAAATTTATTATTTGCTTAAGACAATTAACAAAATGTTATTTATTTTGGAAATATTACATTTTTTAGTCAATTGCTTTAAACATGTTGGGGAAGTTTATAAAATAAAATTGAACATATTGAAAATTCCGTTCGCAGGAACGTGGTATGTCAATTGTTTGTGCTCACTGTGTGTTCGTGCAGGGCACGAAACGAATGCGCCTCACGAAGAACTTTACATCGCGCTTCTGCTTCTGCTGCCTCCGCGTCTCATTCAATTTTCAGTTTGCTTTGCTCTGTACACCGTACACCACCGCCTCTCACCCGCGCGGCGTTTTGATTTTTCTACTACTGTTGCTGCTGTGCTGCTAAAGTTTTTTCCACATACACGCACCGCAACCACTACAATCAAGTAATTTTTCATACATACATACATATAATGGCGTCATAAGAACATATTTTAGCGAATGTTTATGCAAAAATGCACACAAGTAATTGGTTGGGGTAGTGAGGCTTTATAGTGAAAAGTGCTCTTGAAAGCGAGTGGAAATAATCTGATTGGAAAAATAGTGTACATTTGTGAAATTCTAATACAATATTATCAAATGACTGCGGTCGACATCAGTGTGTGTGTGAGAGTGTGAGCAACTTATGCATGCTTATGTGTGTACGTTCGAATGAGATACGTGAGCTGCTGTGCGCTTATGTATTGTATCTGTGAGAACGTGTGTGTGACTTCGTAATGTATATATATACACATACCGAGTTCCCATTAACGTCATCATCGTGTCATTTTCTTGTTTGCTCTGCGACGCAGGGTTGCATTTTCGAAAAATTAATTTTTCGTATTAATAAATGCAAATGCAAGTGAGCTTTGATTGTATGCGTGTATATATGATATGTGAATATCTTATTCGAAAATTACATTTTTAGATTTGTGGGTACCATATGTTACATTAAGTTAAAGTTTCTGATTATTAGTCTATGCATCAGAATACCATTATAGTTTTTTTTCTATTCGAGTTTTCTTTTTATTTATTTTTTAAATGTATATTCTATTTTATTAAACAATTATGAAATGCACACTAATTGCCTGTAATGAAAATACATATGTATCTCTCTCACGCCTCTCCCTGCTCAGCGAAAAATTGAGCGACAACCAAACAAAATTAAAAATAAAAAGCCGAGAGACGAGGCAACGACAGAAATAATTATAACTATAACTCGAGTTCGACATAGAATGTGGGCAAAACGCAAAACTTGTATGCGCCGCCTGTACTGTTCTCTTTTCGTTTTGGTTCGCTCGTCGCGCGCCCGCCTTAGCTTTCATTTTTTCTCGTTTTGCCTGTGCCAGCCTTTTTCGCTTTATTTTGTACTTACGCTTTGCGATTCAATTCGTTTTTATTGGTTTTCCGCTTTAGGCGGTTGAAATTGTACGTAGCGTCAACGTGCAAATCGTCAGAGGGGTGTGTATGAGGAAACGGTGGAGCGTTGTTCAATGAATACTGAGAGGCAATGTAAGTGTGAGAGTGAGAGGCAGGAACGGCGTTCGAAAGAGCGAGAGCGGCAGCGAACGTCGTGTGAGCGAACAACGAAACAACAAATAAAGCAAAATATAAAAGTGCACAAAGCAAGGAAGAAGAGGCATGGGCCAGGCCACACAATGAAGAGACGATTGCGGGCCAAGAAACCAGTGAGAGAGGCAGCAGAGAGAATAAAATACAACTTCTTTTATTTTTTTTTTGTTGGCAGAGGAGCCAAAAGCAAACTAAAGCAGAGAGCTTCAACATCTAGAAGACGGGCAATGCACGCACATACCGCAATAGATGTAGTACATACACAAACACATACGTACCTACATATGCATGTGTACACGTACTTATAGTACATATAATTAATTTGATTTGTTAGCATTAGATATGAGTGATAAATTAATAATAGTGAACGTTTTAAGATGTTAAAATATATTTAATTACTTTTTGATATTTGGTACACAATTATTCCGAGTATATACATATGTATGTACATATATGTATGTATGTCTGCTTACTATTAAAAATATGCACATATTACACGGGCTCCAATTTCAATCATGTTAGCCCTGCCAATTGTCTGTCGCCCCCTGCCGTTAATTGCGACGCAGCTTTCATCTGTGTGTACAGGCACACACATATACACTTATATGTACACATCTGTTGTATGTGTGTGCTTTTGCATATTGACTGCAAATAATTTTCACTTGATTTGCTTTTGCTGCCTTCCCTGCTTTCTGGTGTTCCGTGCGTGGTGGCGGCAAACTTTAATAGTGGGAAGGGGAGTGCAACTGTACCGCGCGGTCTGTTTGATTATTTCGCGTAAACATAAACACAAAACAAACTGTTGCTCACCGCTGCTGTTATTGTTGCCTCTCTTTTTGCAGGTGGCCCGAACGTAACGAAGTACTGATTGAAAATGCATCAAGCGCGGCAGCCGGTTAATTTTAAAGTACATTTAATATATAAATTCTGCTCCGTGTGAGACAGAAAGACGACTATTAAAAGGCAGATCGCGAGATATTGCATAACGTAAGTTAAATGGTCGGTTTGCCGATTGTAATTAACTACATTATACTAGTTTTAAAAATACTATGAATTTAACTTGGAGTACAGTTTGCTATTATATTATCAAAACCATAATTTTATCTTATGCAATAATTTTATCTTCGACCACAAAGTTATACTTTGACATATAAAAAGGATCCAATCATTTTAAAATATATATGTTTATTATTGTATTACCTATTTAATGTTCCTTGTTTTAATTTAAATCGATGAAAATTATCTATTTTTGTTGATATTTGTGATATCTTAGAGTAAAGCTTTATTAGCCTTTTTCTCGTGACTGTGCCGCCCATTTTCCCGGGCCCAGGCAGCACAAATTCGAGTTACATACAATAAAATATATGTATTACATATGTACCTATATATATTCCTACCTCACCATATAAAAAGTGGCGCCCTTTTTGTGCTACATGAACTCTCCCACACCCCCTCTCTCTCTCGCACATATTTGTATTGTGTTTGTGTGTCCTCTGCTTAGCTGAATTATTTGCTGGACCACGGAAAACAATCAAATGGAAAGACGCAAAGAGAGTGAGAGAGTACAGCTTTGAGAGCGGGAAGTATGCTGCCTAAGTGCTTGCTATAGCTCAGGACCTAAGCAAACAATGTACTCTCCGCTACCCGCTATTCATCCATCCCCCACTCGTGCGCGCGCGCCTCGTTTCTCTCTGTATGCCGTGCATTTATTTAACCCCCCGCAGGCAGCTCTAGTTTTTCATACACATACACAAACACTTACGCTCCAAAGCGCGTTGTCTTTAATCGATTTGTACTTCTTGATATTTACATCAGCCACCTGCCTCCTCTCACACTTACACTTAGACTCTTCCTCCCATACTCTCCACGCACGCTCTCACCATTTCTATCAAATGCTTGTATTCTCTGATTGGATATCTAAATCCTGAATCCTGCTAAAGGGAGGCATATCGACGGAGCCATACTTCACGCCCATAACTCCACTCCCTTTTCTTATGTCTGCTTCGATATTTATTTGCGTGTGCGTGTCTTTTGCTTTTACAATTTATATAAAGTTATTTCATTGTGTGTGCAGAAGAACGCTCAGCTTTTGTGCTTAAGCCTCTTTAATTTAGTAATGGGTAATATTTTTTAGTTTATCAGCATAAAATCAATATCTGCTCAGCCGCATTTTTAAACATTTTTACGTATGAGTATATGATTCTGATGTAAATGGGTCTGGGTGTATGTACGTTCGTGTATGCTGCTCAACTGTACTCGTACGTTGAAGGGTTAACGTTCGCCAGCCGCCAATGCACCAGTTTAACATTAGTTCATGTTACAACAACAACAACTACAAAAAGAGTTACGCCTAACTCTCAAAATGTTGTCACACTGTTTACTGTTCTCGTTGTTCTGTCTAGCCAATTGAAAGAATGTAAATAGAAAGAATGTTACAGAGTTAATTTAAATGTCTGCCTAAACACGCTGATGCTGCATATAATAACTATTGCATCTTTGATAGATTTTAGATACAACAGATTTAAATTTTTTTTTTTTAAACTACAATTATATTGCTTTTCTGGATAAAAAATGTTTACATTTAATTTGGTTTTGTAGCCTATTTCTATTTTTGTAGCTATAATTAGTTAATTTTCTGCAGTTTGAAGTGTGAAAAAGCGTATATTAGTTTTGTTGAATATCCGTCTGTTTGTTAAACATAATTTGTTTCGCCACTGAAGTTAGATACTTGAAACCTGGAATGTTTATCCGCTTCAAAAAGATACAATTGTTGGGCGACGCCTAATAGAGAAGGGCGTACTTCGAAAATCTATACCTGCTATGGTCTTACAGTTACAGTCTCAAAATTTGACAGGTAAACTACACATGATCTGCTCTATACGTCGTAATTTCGTAATCAGTAATTAGACTGTACAGGGTATTGAGCTGTCGGTTGCCACCGATTGCAATGACCCTTTGTGGCTTTTTCTTACTGAACTCTGCAATGTTTACTACTTCTAGGTTAAACTACCAGGACTCGGACTGCAGTCGGATATACCAACTATAAGAAAAAGTACATGGGCATGTCCTAGAACAGAAAAGAAGAATAAGCTACATGGTAATTTTGCCTAGCGCTCCTCTGCCTTTGATCCCCGCTATTGTCCAATTTCAATAACCAGAGCCAACAAATTCCACTTGACTTTTTGTAGCCACGACGGCCAGCGAAAGCAGTCGACAGCAGCAACAACGACAACAATATGTAGGCTGCTTCAACCACAGCTACAGCAGCAGCAACACAACAACAACTACAACTTCAACTACAACAACAATAACAACAACTGTTTAAGAAGCAGCAGCAACAATCAACACGAGAACAACAAGAATTAAAAAAAGAGAGAGGCAACATTATTTGTGTCTAGTACTCCTTAAATGCAGCACGTGAGCGCTGCCAGTTCGGCACCTTCGGTGGTTTCAGCACCGGTGGTGACCACTGGCGGTGGCACCACCATCACTTTGGGCGGACCGCCGCCATTGCCCAACAGCAAATCAGATCATAAAGAGGACGGCAACAAGCCGCCACACGGCATTGAAATGTATAAAGTGAACATTGAGGATATATCACAGTTATTTACGTATCACGAGGTCTTTGGCAAAATCCATGGCGATGTGGTGAATCATGTGGCGGCGGTGCATGGCAGCCAGCTGCCACCGCCGCAGCTGCCACCGCCACCGCCACTACCGCCGCAGACGACGCATTCGGCTAGCGCAGCTGCAGCAGCAGCGGCGGCGACCACAAATAATGCAGCCGTCGCTGCTGTAATGGCTTCGGCCAATGCAGCAGCCGCGGCTGCAGCGGCCGCCTCAGTAGCGGCCACAGCCCAACAGCAACAGCAGCAACAGCAAGCCCCAGCGACAAGCACAAATGCTGGATCACAACAGGGCAGCGCCACGGTGACCACGACTAGCTCCGGCAGCAACGGGGGGAATGGGGGCAACAACAACAACTCGACAACGACGACGACGGGTGAGTTGCTAATGCCGAAAATGGAGGGCGGCATTCATGGCGTCGATGGGCAATCGAGCGTTGCGTTGGCGCCGGATGGCACGCCCATAGCGACTGGTACGCATGTGTGCGACATTTGTGGCAAGATGTTCCAGTTTCGCTATCAGCTGATTGTGCACCGTCGCTACCACAGCGAGCGCAAGCCGTTCATGTGTCAGGTATGCGGTCAGGGTTTTACCACATCGCAGGATTTGACCCGGCATGGGAAGATCCACATTGGCGGTCCCATGTTCACTTGCATTGTGTGCTTCAATGTGTTTGCCAATAATACGAGTCTGGAGCGCCATATGAAAAGGCATTCAACGGACAAGCCATTCGCCTGCACCATTTGCCAAAAGACTTTCGCACGCAAAGAGCATCTGGACAATCATTTTCGTTCGCATACGGGCGAAACACCGTTCCGTTGTCAGTACTGCGCCAAGACGTTTACGCGCAAGGAGCACATGGTTAATCATGTGCGCAAACACACGGGTGAGACGCCACATCGTTGCGATATTTGTAAGAAGTCCTTCACGCGCAAGGAACACTATGTTAACCACTACATGTGGCACACTGGTGAGTGTGATTTGGTGACCGGGGGCGGACAATGCGAGCGGCGAGCGCCACGACCACAAAAAACCAATTACCAAAAACAGCAAAAAAAAATTTAATAATTAAAAATCAAACAGAAAATCGATAACCGATTATCAAAACCAAATTTTCCAGTAGAGTACAAAAAAACAACCCAATCAGCTACAGATAATATCAACAGCCATCACATCACACCAACCAAATCAAAATCAATCAATTGATCAATCAAATCAAATCTCAATCAATCAAGTAACCGCAACTCATCGTGCGTAATTCCCCTCGTCTGCTTCCCTCTTCCCACTGTCTTTACATTGCTTGTGCTTCCTATATATAAGCCTCCTTATATGTAGCCCTTCAGCTTCCCTGCATTTTGTACTCACAACCTCACCACACCACACTCACAAAACGAACATTTTTGCCTTTGCTTCCGAAAGTACATTTAAGAGCTGAATAACTATCGATAGTAAGCACCACTTAATATTAATACAGTCCATAAAGCAAGAAGTATTTTCTACTATTTTTTTTTAATGATGTAAATATCATTTAGGAGAGGTTAAAATTATGCAATTTTAAGAAATTTTGAATGCATTTAAAAAAAATACGATATTTTATATTTTCGAAAATATTTGTTTAAAACGTATCGATTGATAATTAAGAATTCAAACGAATAATTTTTTTGTAGAGTTTATTCAATCTGATGAAATTTCTTAAAGTCTAAACATCATACGATTTTAATTGATGCTGTCGATTGCTGTTAAGCTCAGTACATTTTCAATCTTCTCGCTCAATACTCGCTCATACCGCTCATAACAATCCTACCCCCCAAGCCAACATCACACACACACACACACACTCACACTCTCAAATCACAATCATTCACTCATCAATCCACTCAATCCACTCCTCCAATTGCTCCCGTTATTGAAATCGTCTTGGATTCTTCCTACTTACTTCGTGTAGTTTGCCTGTGCTCCACTTCCTTAGTATCCCAGTTTGTAAACACTCTCCCTCTCTGCTGTACAGAGGGTGCTTGAAAATAAAGAAGCGTTCGTTGTTGCTGCTTGTCGATTGCCAACGTCCTGTGCCTGTGCCTACGGCGTTCATTTTGCGACAGAAGACAAACAAAGATAACACTTTACACCTAGTGGGCTGGAGAGATTCTCCCATTCCTCCAACACACATGCATTTAATTTAGGGTTAGATTTTGGCGTCGAACCCGGTTTCATTCACCAGACGAACTTTACGTTCACGCACACATTTGCATTTTGCATTAGCGCAGAAAATCTAGAACTGGAAAGCTTTCAATGGAATGTGCCATTAGGGATACTCAGTATTTAATATATATAATTATAACCCAAATCCAATTGTTTTCCAGCTCTAGTTAGAGTATCAGGCACAAACAAATGCACTCAAACAAACACGCACACAACTACATCCTCATACACATACGCTTCACATGACCAAAAACCACGCCCACCGACCATGCGCCACCCACAAAGCCGAGCCTCCGTTCGCTTCGTTCGAACCCAACGCAAGCCACGGCCAGTTTCACACACACATAGCGGTGCCGGGGGTTTCTTTTTTTTTTCTTGTGATTTTTTTAAATTTGTATTTTTAGAAATTAGTTTTGTTTTAAATATTTTGATTTGTATTATTTGGTGGGTCATTTAAAATTTGCTACAAATGTCTAGAGCATAATACGAGAATATGATCGCGTTGAAAAACATATTTAAATGCTTGCGCTAACCAGAAAAAATCTCCCCACCCTATACTTTCTGTTCTCTGTTCTGTGTACCACCAACAAACAGGTCAAACACCGCATCAGTGCGATGTCTGCGGCAAGAAATACACGCGCAAGGAGCACCTAGCCAACCATATGCGCTCCCACACCAACGAGACGCCGTTTCGTTGCGAAATCTGCGGCAAGAGCTTTAGTCGCAAGGAGCATTTCACCAATCACATACTCTGGCATACAGGTAAAGAGACAAAACGGAACCAACCAACCAAGAACCAACCAACCAGCCCAACGCATAATCCGACCACAACACAAATACACTCTCTAAGCCAAGTCCATTGCATTTTACCGCTAAATTTCGTACAGCCCCCATCAGTGTCCAAATTGGACCGGAAGACCCCACAGTCATACACAACCACAAACACATGCGCGATTGGTGCACGAGCAGCGATAACGAACCATAAGGGATGGGGGCGTTATAACAACAACAAAATAACAACAATTTAATTATTAATCAAATGATTTAGAGGGTTGCGAATCCATCAGAAATTCACAATTTTATGGGACTATTTCATTGCATGAGTGAGTTATTGATAAATCAAAATCACTGCAATTTCATTGTCAATCACAGATATTGATTCAAATGCTGAATTCTATTCTATTTATTTTGAGTACTGTGACTGAAACTTAAATCAATGCTATATGTAGAATTGAATTTGAATAACAGAATTATCTCATTGTCAATCACTGATCAAAACTAAATTTTGTATGCTTATTTTAAGTATCGTAATTCGATAAAAGAAACAAAACAATTGTCAATCTCAGTGATTGAAGCTTCAACATTAATTACAATTTACTTGATTATTACATTGATTGATGTAATCATTTTAAATTCAATAAGCTTTATTTAAGTATAATGAGTCGTTCATATCAACAAAACAACAGTACAGTAGCCATAGTCAATCACGCTGATTGAAAATTATGATGATTGACTTTATATGTAAAGCTTAATAACTCCTACTAAAATTCATTTACTGCTCGATAACTTGATTTTAAAATTCATCTCTACTAAATTTATTTTTGTATAAAAATATGACTCAAACCATTTGATCAAATCACTCTTTTGTAACTAGAGTTTTTTGTATTAAATTGTGTATGATATAAAGAATTTTTTCAAAGAGACATGTAAAGACCACAGTTATATACAGCTATATTAAATACAGGGTACAGTATTATCCCAGTAAATCACTAAATAGTTCATATACTGTGACTGATAACATGAGATGGCGATGATGGATTATTCCTATTCAATATTTGACCAATGAAACCGCAGTGATTGAAAAGTAATCAAACTGATATCTGAATTAGCAGGCACTAAGCACAAAAATTGAACTCATCTGGAGTTATGTTGTTGTATTAGGGGAACACCCAATCGGAACGAGACTTTAACAATGACAAGAACTGAAAACTGATGACGAATATCTTTTGCTAATATGGTTCGTTTGTGAATGATTACTAATCTGTAATGTTATTGTACGATTCTTACCTTTTACCACGCAAGCAGGCGAGACGCCGCATCGGTGCGACTTCTGCTCCAAGACGTTTACGCGCAAGGAGCATTTGTTAAATCACGTGCGCCAGCACACGGGAGAGTCGCCGCATCGCTGCTCCTACTGCATGAAGACGTTTACGCGCAAGGAGCATCTGGTGAATCATATACGCCAGCACACGGGTGAGACACCGTTCAAGTGCACGTACTGCACGAAAGCGTTCACACGCAAAGATCACATGGTTAATCATGTACGGCAACATACAGGCGAATCGCCGCACAAGTGCACATACTGCACCAAGACGTTTACGCGCAAGGAGCACCTCACGAATCATGTGCGACAGCACACGGGCGATTCGCCGCACCGTTGCAGCTACTGCAAGAAGACCTTCACCCGCAAGGAGCATTTGACGAATCATGTGCGCCTGCACACTGGAGATTCGCCGCACAAATGCGAATACTGTCAGAAGACGTTCACGCGCAAGGAGCATCTCAATAACCATATGCGCCAGCACTCGAGCGACAATCCCCACTGTTGCAATGTGTGCAACAAGCCCTTCACACGCAAGGAGCATTTGATTAATCATATGTCCCGTTGCCACACCGGCGATCGTCCTTTCACCTGCGAGACGTGCGGTAAATCGTTTCCCCTCAAGGGTAATCTGCTGTTCCATCAGCGCAGCCACACCAAGGGCCAGGAGTGCGAGCGTCCGTTTGCCTGCGAGAAGTGCCCCAAGAATTTCATATGCAAAGGTGAGTAGCCTTATGTGCAGCAGAGTGTAGTACGCGAGACGTGGCGTCAGCATAGTAGTCTTCCCAGTCCAGCCGCATTTCTATTATCAACCAACCAATCCCCTTCCTCTAACCCACAGTGCAGCGAAAAATCTGTGTTAAGGTCAGCGCAATTTCATCTTATGTTTATTCATTCCTTTAAGTTTTTTTAAATCATATTCATATCTTGAAATACTTGTTATATCTTCCTGTTATCAATTTTCTTTCTGATTAGTCGCTTTTGTATAAACTAAATTTCATGGCGGGAAGTATGTGAATAGCTTTCTATAGGTAATCAAATAATATACACTGCTTAGAGCTTTAGTTATCTTCATAAACAACATCGAATATTATTAAACATTGCATTATAAGTTCATTTAATTATTCAAAAAGTTATCTAGTAAATGGTCAAAGTTGTTTTAGGATGATCTAAAACTATATATTTTTATATAAAGGGGTATTTAATTAAGGAGCATTATATCTTATTTCATATTTATTTATTTTTATTTTGAAACTTGGGGCTTCCATTTTTTTTTTTGTGCATTTAGTCATTATCACCAACAAAAATAAGCACGCAACCAATTTTAGCCTAGCTCAAAATATATGCTATAAAGATAAGTTTTTATAATGTACCTTTTATTTTGATCATAAGTGTAAATATAATCTAATCAATAGTTTGGTTAGTTGGGTTTTGTCAAGTATTCGCTGCACTGTGCGCTTGGTTGAGTTGCCCCAAGTCCCCCTCACCCCTAACTGAAAAATAAATAACAATGTAAGAAAAACGCCCGCCCGCCCGCTCGCTCGCCTTGGTTTGGTTTGGTTCGGAGTGGCTCGACTTTTCGGCTGCTTAAGTCGGAAGAGCCGCCACCCTTGGTTTTTTGTTGTCGAAATTCGATCTCTCCTTGTCGGCAGATATCTTCATGTCGCTTCCATTGTCCGTTTCGCAGGTCACTTGGTCTCGCACATGCGCTCCCATTCGGGCGAGAAACCGCACGCGTGCACACTGTGCAGCAAGGCTTTCGTCGAGCGCGGCAATTTGAAGCGCCACATGAAGATGAATCACCCGGATGCTATGATGCCGCCACCACCCGTGCATCCGCATCCGCAAATACCGGCTGGTGTGCTGACCCAAGTCAAGCAGGAAGTGAAACCGATCATAAGTGAGTCGGACACAGAACACACGAAACAAGACACGCGACTGTGTCTGCCTACGCTCGTTCAATTGCCATACTGACCGCACCTTCCCCCTTTGCAGTTCCCCATCACTCGGCGACGACCACGATGCACACCATTCAGCAGATAACAGCGGGCGCAGCAGCGGCTGGCGCCGGTGCCGTCCAGTTAACGCCTGGCTTGGTGCCGCTTGTCACCAGCACGCTCATCTCGCACAATGCCCAGCAGTCGCAGAAGCAGCAGCAGGCGGCCGCAGCAGTTGCCGCACAACAGCAGGCGGCGGCAGCAGCCGCTGCCCAGCAACAGGCGGCGGCGGCTCAACAACAAGCGGCAGCAGCAGCGCATCAGCAACATCAGCAACAAGTGGCCGCACAGCAGCAACAACAGCAACAGCAGGCGGCAGTCGCTGCACATCAGCAGCAGCAACAGCAACTGCAGCAGCAACAGTTGCTGCAATTGTCCATACAGCATGCGGCGCATCATCACCAGCAGCAGCATCAACAGCAGCAGCAACAGCAGCAGCAACATCATCAACAGCAACAACAACAACAGTCGCATCCACAGGCGCCGCCTCAGCAACAACAGCAGCAGCAGCCACCACCACAGGTGCCAATTGCATTGATAAGTGATCCAAGCGCGCTGGCGCGTGCCGCGATGCAACTGCAGCATCTGCCCACAAATGTGGAGCAACATCCGGTGGTTTACTAACAGTAGCCTCTGCTGCCTGGCTACCCGACTACGGCGGCGGCGGCCACAACAGCCACAACACAGTGGTAAAGCACACAAAATCCGGCGGCCGATCGAAGCAACTGAAGGCAACAACAACAACACACATCCACATAAGCAGCTAGTTATACATATAAAACATATTCATTTTATATAGTTTATAAAGCCGCGCGCTGGTTACGCCTTGAACCCGAAAATGTGTCTCCCCTTACCTATTACCCAACTCTCCAGTCAGGCGCCTGCTTGCGCAACGTGCAATACAAGAAAAAAAACATCTCATAGTTTCCCTTCATTGTTCTCTTACCGATCTTTTTAGGCGCTTAGCGTCTATATAATATATTTTTCACGTCTCTGTTACATTTATGAAATGTACGCGTAACGACGGCGCTAGGGGTGGCTGTTAGCTGTGCTATCGGCCAAGTTAGCGAGAGTTCATCAATGGGTTCAAAAAGTTGTAATCAGTTTTTTTTTTAGTTCGGCGCCTGTATTTTTAACATTATGTTTCATTAAGTTATGCGTAGGAAGTGAGAGAGAGAGACATTCATATATACTTACAAGGCATCCTCATACCATACAACTATCATAAATATATATATATTTATATATATCAATTTTACATACTTTGTATATAAACTGCAGCAAAACTTTAAGAAATCGTCGGAAAATTTTGTATTATTTTGTGCATTTTGTAAGACAAAGTATGTAACGAAACAGCTTAAACAGTTATGCATACATTTACATATAAACTACACAAATATTATGCTAATAGCAGCGCCCAGTTAATATATATCAAACCACCCTCGTAACCTTCAGCCCCGTTAACGTTTAAGTCCGACAAATTGTTGCCTATGGATGGAAAACTTTGTTATATAGGGCAAGGCGTATTAGAGCAGTTAGCTAACAAGAGAGTTGAAGAGGAATAATCGTAGGCTAAGTCAAGAACTAACGAGAGATGAGAAACGCAAGAAGAAAATTATATATTATTATATTTAATGTTAGTTGAACTACTAAGAAGAATTAAGATTGATTATAATGAGACAAAAGAGCGAAAGTGAATTAGTTTTTAGTTACATCTACGAAATGTGTGTGTAGAGTAGCGCACGCGCTATAATTATAATTACGATTATGATATGACAAGAAAACTAAAACATGAAGTTATAACCTCCTCCCCACTACACACTATTAAAGTTAACAACAAACATAATAATAATAAAGCTAGGCACAACTCTACAATTAAATATAACAATTACTGTGCTTATGTTGAAAACAGCAACAAAATATAGAAGAAGCAAGCCCCAAGCGCCACAAGCAACAACATATCTGCTTTAAATTTTACACAAACAAAAAAGGAAAGAAAAAACGAAAAAAAAAAAATAATAATATTAGATGAGTCAAGTTTATTAATATTTAAACACACTCTCACACACATAATGCTTCCTTTTAAATGCAACATTTTATTAATTTAATATTTTAATTAAACCTTATAATTTAAATTAACCAGAAAAACTGTACATGTACACAAATAAAACATCATACACAAAAAAAAAAACAATAAAGTATTTTTTGGTTTTACTTTGATTTGTTCATTAAAGAAGGAAAGAGAAATAAAAAATACATTTCGTGTTTTTAAGGCATTTATTGGCAGCGACAGAAGTTTATAAATATGTACTAAGAATGCAGGGAACAATTTAAAATTGTAAAAAAAAAAACATAAACAAAACAAAAACAAATGTGCGCAAGAATTAAATTATTTAAGCAAGCAAAGTAAAAAACATTTGCGAAGTTTTCACAGATTTCGGATTGCATAACGAATCGCTTTAGTCTTATGTATTTTTATAGGGGAAAATACAGAGTCAAAATAAAAAAAACATTGTGAAAACTTCGAATAAATGTGGAGAGACACACACACACAAGCAAATATGTTTATGTAGTTGTTTTAGCCGTGTTAGTTTTTGGTGTTTTTTAAAATAGATTGGTGATGTGTATAATAGAGCGCAGTATATAAAATGCATATAGAGTATATATATTATATATTATACGATTATTAACTAATATATTAAATGATCAACTGTATTTGTAGCATGCGAATGGCAATTTTAAAGTATGTACCATCAACAAACTCAAATTGTGTTGCAATATTTAATAAACAAACATATTAATTTGTAAGTTGCGTATTGCATAAATCGATTATAGTTTAACACACATAATTTACACAATAATTATTATTATTAACAATAAGCTGCAGTGTCGAAAAATGTTTCCTAAAACGCAGCCAATTGAAGCAACAACAAAGAAATGAAAAGAACAGAAGAAACAAAAATTAAAGCATAAATCAATAACAATACTAAGTAATTAGAAACAATAATGTACTATAATGCAGATACAATATATACACTATATATACCTACAATATATGCCTATACCGACAAATGAAATTGAATGAATAATATTACATTATACAGACAACATAGAATATATTGTAAAAGTTAAATCTAACTAAATACATACAAATTAATGACGTAGTAGGCACCAAAAAATAAATAAAAAATGAAAATAAAAATTAAGCAGCTACGCTAATAAGCTTATGCTGCATATTATAACAATTTTTAAACAAATTTCGTTGGGCAACGACTACAAAATTTAGTTAATATTTCTAAAAAACTTCGCATATAAAACTAATTTTAAAATTATTATGCTAGTTAGGAAGTACGATAGATAAACGATTCTCCACATTATTTTACCATACGTATGAATTTGGGCTATATTTTATTTGCAGGTGGGATAAGTTATATGTTTGGCTTTAAGCACGACAGCTTAGCGGTGTTTACACCTGGTAAAACAGATTTCAGATTTTTTTTACCTGTTAAGTAACGTTCCTTAAATTTTCTTGAATTATCTGCATATATAATATATATTGCTTGAATTATCTAATTCTTGTACGAGCAGGAAAATTCGTAACATTACATATAATTTAATTAGCTTAATACATTGTACAAAAAGCTCGCAATGTGTAATTACAGTTGAAAAAATGATAATACGGTAAATTCAAATACTAAAAATACTTGCATATTCTGGCCGACTATCGGCTGAAAAGTTACAGCTACGATATTCGCCGTCATCGCCTTGCTAATGTCGCATCTCTAATTGAAGACAGCAAGCTAAGTAGGTAGGTGGGCCAGCCTGCCAGGAAAACCACCCCTAAGGAAGGCACGTTTAGGTAGCAAGGTCTCTGAAATTATGGACCCTGGACAGCTGGCCAGGCTGTAATTGTTTGGCAGTGTCTAAAATGCGTTGCGCCTGCCAACAGCTAAGCGACAGTACCAGAAATTGTAGCCCAGCCCACAAATGACCACAAAACCAGAAACAGGTAAGTTGAGCAGCCTCGAGAAGGCATCGCTATGATTTGAACTCCAGTATGAACTGGTCTTACTTCCCAGAGCCAAAGCCCACATCTCTGCTGCAGCTAAATGATGACGTTCTGGCCTTGATAGTGGCCCAATTAAATGTGTACCAACAGTTTGAGCTAACCCAGCTGCACAGCCGCCTGAGGAGCATTGTCCAGTCACTGTGGCGCACGCGCGTGCACAATGTGGTGCTGCAAGATGAGCTGCTATGTCGTGCGTCCTCGCGTCACTTTCAAGCATTTATGCTGGCACTGGCGCCGCATCTGGAGCGTCTCAGCTGCCATCAGCTGGATGTGAGAAGATTGCGAATGCTAAACGAGCACTGTTTGCCGGGTGTAAGTAGCCTGGAGTGGCTGGGCGGTGACCATCAGCCGCGACGTGGCCAAGTGCGATTCGTGGACGAGGATGTGCGTTTGTTGAAGCGTGTGTTTCCCTCGCTGCGCAAGCTAAAATTGCGTGGCTGCCAGGTGACGGGCAAGTATCTGCACGAATTGGAGCTGCTCAACGAGCTGTGCCTGGACGACTGTCAGTATCTGGAGTCACAGTACTTTCGCGACATCTTCCGGCAGCTTAAACTGCGCAAGTTTGACATTATGGAGGACTGCGATGAAGTGAACTGCTGTGATTTGATTGACGTGCAGCTGTGCCCCACATTGGAGCACATCAAGATAGCCGATTATCATCTCTGCATGGAATCGGACATAACACAACAGTTGCTGCGCCTGCCACTCCTACACAAGCTCTCCATATACTCAAAGAATTTTGTCTTCGACGTGCTGGCGCGCATAGCGCGACCCAGCAATGCCGCAGCTGGCGGCATCAAGCAAATCGAAGGCTTTCGCTTTAGCGGACTTCTTCACGACTATGAACGCTTCTTTCGGGAGCTAAGCAATCTACGCCATCTGCGCAGATTGGAGGTGCACGGACAGTCGGAGGAAGGACAGCTTCAGTGCCTCAGCGATCAAATGCTGTGCCCACTGGCCGCTCAGCTGCCAGAGCTATGCGAGCTGCACCTGTGCGGCTATCAGCTGGAGAGCCCAGCGGGTCTACTGCAATTTGTGATCAACTGCCGCCAGCTGCGCATCTTGGATCTGACACGATCTCGTTGCATTGGCAACGCATTCATCGGGCGTTGTCTGGCGGTGCTGTCCAAGCAAAGCTGGCGCACACAGCCGCTAGAATTGTGGATCAGACAGAGCGACATTAATGCCAGCTGTGTGCAAGTAAGCGTGGATATACTATTTGATTATCTATATACTATTGATTATTTTATTCGCTTTGTAGAATCCCCGCTATTTGATCAGCGAAAGATCGCTGAGAATTGATACCAAACGGATGATACCGAACATTGATTACATGTCTAGTGTGCTCAAGTTTAGCTTTGTAAGATGATTTGTCTGTTACCTGTGCCCCAACTGTGCCTGACTTTACATATGCCCTGTATGATAATCTGATATATATATTTACTTAAGACTGAATGAAACACGGAACGCTTTTTTAATCTGGTGACGATTACATTACTCTTTCTCGCTTCAGCTAAAATTACAAGTGGGTAAGCGCAGTATAGTTAAATGCCTAGTAAAGAGTCTAAATATTTTGGGTTTTAAAAGATATCTACACTCAAAAGTTATACGATGCTGCTTACAATTTTATTAAATTTATATATATGAATATTTGGTCGAATCGAATTTAAAAAAAATTAGAATATTATAACGTTTATATATCCCCAAATGCTGCTAAAGGTTTAAAGGTAAATCGGAACGGATGGTAATTAAAATCATTTTATAGACAATTGCTAGTGGAATTTTAAAAACCACATCTTGGCGTATATTATTATGAAAACTAGGCCGATTTTAACGCGGAACACCTTCTAAAAAGCAATATTTCTTTATGTTATATACGTATAATCTTTATATTGACAGTTACTATAAAAGTTGTAACAATGTTGCGCATATAAAAATATACTTATGTTTAAGGCATCATATAACCAAAATACATACAGACATGCAGTTAAGTATAGAACTTGTGTATACAGTAGCTGGATGTTGTTGTTGTTGTTGTTGTTGCGGTTGTTGTTATAGCTGTCCTCCTGCTTTTTATCAGATCAACGCCATCGGACATTGCGTTCAAGTGATTGGAACGTGGCTCTTATCAGTGCACGGGCCCCAACGGGCGAACCCACGAAAAGTTGGAAAACACAAAAAGTTGTTAATTTTAGTTGTTGCAGCTCGGTTGCCCAGTTGCCGATATGTTTGCTGGCCAGGTTAGAGTTGAAGCGATAACGACGGAGCTGAGCTGAGCTGAGCGGTGCGCGTGGTGCGAGTGACGGGTGGCGAGTAGCAAGTGACGGGTGGTGGCAGTTGCGTGCCGCTTCCATTTCGGGGAATGGGTCGTCTCTGGCCTGCTCTGGGCCACTAAATCGTTAAAAGATAACCCTTGCCGCGATTATGGAGCTGTTGAACCAGGCCAACTGCAATAAAATGCCACTAAGTACAAACATTAAAATTAAAGCTGAATGGTCGGTACACTGTTCAAATTTTGTGCTGTGCCCAAACTCCGAAGCCATTGACCGATCCTCCAGATATGGATAGAAAGCAAAAGTGCTACCTCACAAGCTAAGCTGATTACATTGTCTGGCCGTAGATGTAGACTAATCGATGCGATCGGTTCGATTCATTTCCTTAATGATTCCGCCGAAAGTATGCAAACATTATTTTGCTCAGTGCATCAATTAAGTTTCTTAGGTGACAGCAGTATCAATTCGAGTCTCGACTTGTACTCTGCCTGCGCGTACTTCGCCACGCTGCATAATCATTCTGAGTTTTCTTTTAATTTTTCTGTTTGTTAAGTACTAATATAGGAACATGCTCCTTTAAGTCGTCAGTCGTTATCAAGTCGGCGTTTAAAGCGCATCGTGCTTGTATTGAACGCACATCGAGATCCGGAAAATCTGCTGATCCAGTGCTCTTGTACGATTCGAAATAAAATACAAAAAAAATAATAATGAAAGACTCGAAGTCAATGGTATTTTGGCCTTATCAGTGAGAACAGTGTGCTATCAAAGCTGTACAACGATAACCCTTATGGACCTTTGAGATTAGTCTCCGCCAGACAGACGGTCAATCAAAGACAAAAGGGAACACCTTGCGCTTGTGTCAAAAAAAGAAACGTGATTCATTTTTCGTGACGAACCATCCAAAATTTCTTCAATAAAAAAATTAGCGGGGTAAGTCGCCATATACCCTTTAATATGAAAAATCGTTCAATAAAGCTTGCGTTCGAATAAGACAGAAATGCTTAATACGATCCTATCAAATCCATTTAATGAACCTTTTAAGCTTTTAATTTCGAGTCTGTTTGTTGTGTTATAATTAAAGAAGCCATATAAATATTTCCCTTTAGTATTTTTGCGATCATATGTTTCAATATCTAGTCACACATCGTTTAATACGAAAGTTTAATTTCCGACCGATTATACATTAAGGAACTAAGTTATTTGTTCGTAGTGAGGCTTGTAATTGCTGAGTTTAATAAAGATATGATAAATCTGCAAACTTAGCAAATGTTTTGTATTTTCGTTTAATTCTAGTTTCCAATTCTAATTCCAATTCAATTTCAGTTCGATTCGCTAGCCTGGTTAAACTTCGTCTAATTTTGTAAAATTTCCAATAGAGCAAGTTGGCTCTTCAAAACTCAATAAATTTACATATTTTTTTTTTGTTATGGAAATTCATAAAATGTTCGCATATCGATTACCAAAGATTCTTATCAAATAATCTTATCAGGTTATCAGGCTGTATTTTTCTCAGACGATTAGAGTTGGTCCACAATGACCTTAATGAACTTAAAATCTAAGCCGTAAGAGCTGGAGATTTGAAAGATTACGATATTATTTCCAATTATTGAGGAAAGGAAGTTTAAATGTGAAATATTCGTAAATTGTGAAACTCTGTAATTGCCAAGTCGATAATCAGCTTTTTTATGTAAAAACGGGAGATATTTATACATATTATTATATTTGAGAGATTTAAGATCATTAGCGTTTGCAGTTTGCCAAGTCGACGGGCTTATACTCCCGGGCAGCCGGACAGAGGGGCGTGGTTATATCACCTAAGCGTGTCAAAGAAGAATGTTTGTTATATATGTATATTAGAACTAGTCTGGTCATAAAAAGGGGAGCAATAAAGAGGCTTGGGCGAGAATTAGTTGCAGTCATTATGAATAGCTCAATAAAATCGAATGAACTGAAAATGATTTATGCAGGCAACTTGCATAACTTAGAACATTAAATGCTATTGATAATTGCTATTGATTTAACATTAGCAACTAAGAAATTGTTCACAATGTTATTAACTTGCTTACATGTATCGATTGCAGAACCAGTTAACTTTTACGTTTTATAACTGAACGAATTTAATACGGAGCCCGCTAGTAAATTCTAGACTTATTGCAGTCACAACCTCCGTGCTCTGAATGATATGATCGGAAAAAATCGCATTGCCCTTACCAGTCTGGTGGGTCTACTGCTCGCCTCTTTGGGTCTAATATCTGTTCTTAATTTAGAGCGCATACAACGTCGCGCCTTGGAGTGGGTAAGTTATGGGCCGGAGTCTAATAGAATCCACGGATTAAGCCTCAAATCGTCCACATATTCTGCAGTTCATGGTGCTCAAGCCCAACTCGATGCTGAGCAGCCTCTGGCAAAAGCCCAGCTTAGACATAACTGCCAGTGTTTACATCTTCAACTGGACGAATGCGGAACAGTTTAGCAATCCGAATGTCAAGCCGCGCTTTGAGGAGTTGGGGCCCTACTCCTTCACGGAGAAGCAGGAAAAGCTGAATGTGGTCTGGCACCCGGAGAATTCCACTGTCTCCTATCTGCGCCGCAGCCACTTCTACTTCGATGAAGCAGCTAGCGCGGGCAATCTTACGGACTCCATTGTGGCCCCCAATATGCTGAGTGTTGGTATCGTCAACAAAGTCCAGAACTGGAACCCGATGCTGCGCACGCTGATGCTGATGGCGCTGAACATGAATGGTAATGAGGCAACATTCGTGAGATCTGCCGATGACTGGCTCTTCAATGGCTTCGATACTCCGTTGATAAAGATGAGCAAAATGATACCCAATAACATGATGCCGGACTTGTATTTCCCTTACGAACGGATAGGCTACGGTTATCCGGTAGGACACTCTTCGAAACGTAATAACCAGCTCCTCTATTATTTACTTCTGTTTTATTTCCCCCAGCGCAACGGCAGCACCCAGATCTACGGGCATCATAATGTCCATACTGGCCAGCAGGACTTTAGTAAATTGGGCCAAATAGCTCGCTGGCGATACGACAATGTTTCAGCTGGCTATCCCAGTTGCAAGTTGAGGGGTAGTACAGGCGAATTTCATCCCACTCCGCTGCGCCAGGGCGAGCCGATTTCATACTTTATACCCGATCTTTGTCGTGAGATGCAATTGGACTATGCGGGCACAGCGCTTTTTCAGGGTATCGAGGTTTACGTCTACAAGGGCACAGCAAGAAATTTAGCAAATGGTAAGTGCCATTTCCGTAGGATTCAATATATTGCAAGACTTTCATGGAATCTCCATCCAATTTGTAGGCACTGATAATCCGGAGAACAGCTGCTACTGTACGGGTAGCTGCAGGGAGGTGCGCTCTGGCCTGTTGAATGTATCCTCCTGCTGGTACGATGTGCCCGTTTTCGCCTCCTTGCCACATTTCTATAATGCCGATCCCTATTATGCGGAAGCCGTGGAAGGCATGAAGCCCGACAAGGATCGCCATGAGATGAGCGTTATGCTAGAGCCCACCACTGGCATACTGCTGGACATCAAGGCGCGGCTAATGATCAGTCTCCTGGTAGAACCGCGTAGAGAATCGTAAGTGGAGCTGACAATTCCTACAGCGAATAATAACCAAAAGACTTACCGCCTTCTAGCGTCTTCCGCAAGTCACGTCGGACTTTCTTTCCCCTCTGTTGGGTTGACTATAGGTTGCGAATTTCGTCCGATCTGCTATTCTATCTGAAACTGTTGCCGATCTCTGCCATCGTGGCTAAAGTCTGCGGTTTTGTAGCTATAGCCTTGGGCCTAGGGCTGATGCTTTGGTATCCGCGACAGATCCTTCGGCACAAGCGGTACATGCGAAAGATCGATATCACTAACCTGGAAACTCGCATCCAAGCAGCGAGTATGGAGGTTAAGACCCATACGGCCGAGGGGTCCCCACTACTCGTGGGATTACAGTATGTGGCGCCGGCAGGTGGTGGGGCTTGTGCAAGCTGAGAGCATCTGATTCGAATGTTATGTGATAAGGATACATTTCTAGGGTTTATTATGCTAAGGTCTAAGTAATAAGCGTGTTATACATCGACGAATATTTTTCGGTGTTTTCAAAGTGAAGCTAATAAAATGGAATATTAAATATTATTTTATACCATCTTCATTCAAGAAGGTCCAAGAAAATATTTCGATGTACATTTTATATTGGAGGACATATCAGTAAATTTATTGTTCCAATCAGGAATTCCCATTTTAGATGTCACTTTTCTGCGTTGATCATCAACCAGTTACTCAGTAAGGAAAAACAGTCCTATATAGAGAAATATTGATGAGGTAGGAGATGCGAAGAAAGTCCGACAAAAATCGTAAGTTAATTATGGATCTTAATTAGTATCACACAAGTAAAACTCTTTGCTGTTGAAGAAATCTTAACTGTACCCATTAATCAACAAACCTAAAATGAAACTTGCCAATCATTTATTGATAAGCATTTTAAATACAATACTGTACTTATATATGTACATAATAGAGTGTGTGGTCTGATAAATGTTTACATTCCAATGTTTAATTATATGCTGTTCAATGAACACGGCGAAAAAAATAATTCGTTAATAGTATTAAGTAAAATCGAATTGTGACCGTTTAAAATCTACATTGAGCCTATGTACAGTAGTATAACCGTTTCAAAGAGATGGAACCGGTTTTTTCATGGATGGTCAACAAGCACAGCCAGAGAGCGATAGAGATGGAAAGAGATAAGTGAGAGAGCGGGAGCTCTTGAACAATGCGTACTCTCTGTTGCTGCTGGCACGCTCAATTGCTGCTCTGCATACCCTGCCACCTATCAGTTCAGTGGAATGTTATATTTTGTAGAACATGCATTCATGTACAATAATTACCTATCAACTTGCGACATTCGTGTTCATGTATTGGTAAGTTCGTCGGGTCCGAAGAAGAAGTAAGATACAAGAACCAAGCGCAGTGGCATATAATACTTAAGTGCTTTACCGTATAATCCCATAACCGTGCACAATAATATTGTGAACAGCACTCACTGTTCTAGTTATATTTATTAGACAATATCCATATTTGTAGGGTATTATAAAGTCGACCAGCTGATTAAAAATGAGTTCCTGCTTGCTTTTAATGAAAAATGTATAATTGCTGCTTGGTGGCACTCTGAAAACAAAAAATAGTTTCAGTCGCAGAACAGGCGCAGTGCCGCTCAGACACGAAGATCTAAAGTCGTGTGGCTATTTGGCCGAGTTCAAGATCAAGTTAACGGTGCGTCGTTGTCTACTGATTAAAACTAATGCGTGCGAGTGAGACAAAAGTATGCAAGAAATAGACGCCGCAATACAAACACAAATGCAGTAAAATCAGAAAGCGCATTTAAAGAAACGTTTCGAATGATACTGTCGCAATGAATATTTATGTTCGTGTAATTAAAATTGATACCAATTGAAAAGTATTAGAAAACGAAAACAAAGCATGCGATTGAAAAATGGCATGTGCTACGAAGCATAAGAAGAAGCAGTAGAAGTGACAAGTGCAAAAAGTGTTAAGCAAAGTCGCAGACGCAGAAAATAAAACAACCGCCTAAGAGCTAAAAAGTAAGAAAAAACCCTACGCATATACTAATTTGTTGTTGCTGAGAGCCAGTTAGTGTGTGAGAGTGTATGTGTGAGAGCGTGCTCGGCAGAGAGTACAAGGCGCGGGCGCAAGAGCGTTTATTGCACAGCGCTGGCTCAACAATCGTTCCTGTTAATATCGCTTTTAAAACATTAAACAAATATACATATACGGCTGTTTATTGTTGTTTATGTCATTTGATTGAAGTTGCTTTTCGCAAGCCAAAACGTGACGCATCGTTAGTGAGTTTGCAGATTAAGCAAACAAAAAATTCAGATACGGACTCAAGGAACATAGTACATATGTTCATTTTGGCACATTGCACTGTGGTTTGGTCTATTTATAGGTGGATAATAGCAACAAGAACAACAACTAAAGCATATAAACGTAGCAAAACCGCATAACATGTCAACAGGTTGCGGAAGTGATGCGCACGACAACTCAAGGATTCCTGTGCAAGTAATAATAACCTATTCTTTTTTTTTTGAATTATCCATTAATTATGTTAATGATTGGCGTTGTTTTCAATTTAACTGCCTTGCCCAGCAACAGCTCGATACAAAGTTTTCGCCCCTATTCATGACTAAGTGTTAAATTCGCGTGATTATTCTGTTGCCACAAGTGATTTCGCACTTTGCTATGAAAAAAATTCATAATCTGTTTAAAAACGCGTAAAGTAATCAGAGCACCAAAAAAGAGGCGACGTTGGGCGTTTCTGTAAAACGGAGTGCAGTTACCTGAACATTGAAAAACTGGTTTTTCCCAATGTTTATTTAACCTTGCTACGTGTGCATCAATAACAAACGAACGCACATACATATGTATGGAATGTTTAAATTATATTGCTCCACCATTAACAGGCCTTAACGGCAGTATAGTAAAAATAGCAACTTTTGACTCCCACTCCTATAAAAAAAATCGAACCGGTTTAGAGCCTGACCTGCCTGAAACAATGAAAAGCAATAGCATTGAAACTTTCTATAAGTGTATTACTGGTGAGCTGTTCGAATTCTCTTATTTTTATTATTAAGTATTAAGGGCAACATACCACAACGTAAAACACATTGTAATATTTGCAATTGCGACGCAGTATAGCTTCGCATCGCTGTGCTTCGATTCGTGATCCGTTTTAATATTAACACGGCCTCTCTAATGTGCCACTCTTTTAACGCTCTTAAAGTTACTTGACGAGCCTTTGACGCCTTTAATAGCAATAACGATAAGCTGTAGCTCGCCCAAGCACATATACATGTACATATGTACTGGACTTTAACACTCTCTTTTTTTGGCTTATCTCTTTGCGTGTGTGTGCAGGCAGCGTCAACGACTGAGGCGACGAGAATATACAAACGCTTAGCGTCAGTGCAGCGCAGCAAGAGCAAGAGAACAGGCGAACAACGAGCGAGCAGAGATTCCTGCACAACTACAACCGCAACAAGAGTAACAGAAAAGGGCTCTAATACAGGCAAGGCCAGAGACGTTGGCAGTAATCGTCATCGAAAATCGCAACAGCAACAACAACAGCTAGAGATGACATCACGTTCGCGTCACTGGGTCTGGCGGCTGGGCATTGTCATCTTGGGCGCTTGCTGCATAGCCGGTGGCGTTTATCTGCTGCGCAACTGGATTGACATATTTACGCGCATGCGCGGCAAGGTAAGTTGTATGATTCTTGCCGTATTGCTATCAGGTCTTATATAATCACAAAGTTTCTGTCTTGTTACATCTGTCATTGCTCGTTGACTCAAATTCCATCTCTAGACATAAGGGAATCATGTTCTTCCATTTCAGCCAATTTGCCAAAACGATGAGAGGTCAACTGCGCGTGAACCTCGCTCATTAGCATACAATTAGTGTAGTGTTGGCGAAGGGTATTGGGGGGGTTTACCAGTTGTCTGATTCCAAATCAATTGAAATCAATTTCCACAAAGACACCAAGAATTGAAAGTGTGCAGGTGTTCATAAAAAAATAGATAAGATAGTTTTATATGGACACATTACACTACGGTCTATAATTTGGCAAGTGACTAAGCGACTTAGTTGAAAGTCTCGAGCAGCTGGTAGCTGGTATTTTGTTCCATATCGATTGATATATCAGAATCGTTCATTGTGACATGAATCACTGGAACAGCTGCAAGGGTAATCGGGTCTCTGATCTATTTTGCAATTATGTTCCCAGCGGAAATATTTACGTGCGCTACTCTGAATAAACAAACAATTTCAGTTTTTCCCGTAACAACGACTTTTATCTTATCAGCAACCATTTATCAATAGAGTTAACTGCCATTGGGCGATTAGAAACGAGGCCTGAATCGCTTGTTTTTTTGCTGTTTTCTGTGTTTTTTTTTTTGTGTATGTGTGTGTGTGTGTGTTAGTTTTTGTGCATTTCCTGCACACTACATTCATAAAAGGCTTTACGTGTTACATATAAAATCAGCCCTTGACCAAACACCTGTTTAACCGACTTCTATATCAGTGAAACCCAGCAATCCGACGATCCGACCATTTAAACTGGGGCATATTTAAACGTGCCATTATCACACTGCGCGCACACACACAACACACCAATCGTTTTTTATCAGTTAGTCATTTCCTGAACTCGAAAATATTGAATACATAACTAAAAGAAAGAAAATGTAGTTCTAGATTATAGCCACAAACTTAAATTGCAAAATGGCCGCTTCGGATTTATTCCAAGTGCTATACGCCTAGAATCTTACCAAACGATTATTACATGCCGTGATGGATTATTGATGGGCCGCCGGGCAAGGCTGATAACGTGACACTCACATGACATTTGACTAAACGATCGGGAAATTGTATAGATAGCCAACAAAGTTGCGAGAGGTTGATCAAAACATTTTCAATTCAAGACGCCGATTGTAAATAATATTTTATTATTTTGAATTATTTTATTCAAGTTAAAGAATGTAGCTGTAAGTGGGTTGTATAATTATCTAGCATACGCCCCCAAGTCACGTGGCCAGTTTTCGCAGACACTTTGGTCGGGCTTATGGGCCATGGGTAGCTCTTCTCCTTGACCTCAGTCGCCGACGAAACGCGTTTTTATATGTAAATGTGCCGCATCCAGAGCATTTTCATTGGTAGGCTCTACATTCTTACATTTACTCTCTTACATTTTTTATATAATTTATACATTTAAGTTTACTGAGCCTTCCGTTTAAGCAATCATCTATAATTTACCATAATTGATCGCCTTTTCATATGATCAATGACAATTTCAGGAAATGGCACTCAGCCCCACGTCGCCAGCGTATGAAGGCTGGAAAGTGTCGCCGCTGCCGCTTAACTTTGATGTTTATCTATTTAACTGGACTAATCCGGAGGACTTATACCAGGGCTCTGCGAAGAAACCGCACTTTGTACAACTGGGACCTTATCGGTTTCGGGAGAAACCTGATAAGGTGGACATCGATTGGCACAATCACAATGCTTCAGTGTCCTTTCGCAAGAAAGCCTATTTCTTTTTTGATGCTGCCGGTAGCAATGGCACCCTGCAGGATGTGGTGACCTCGGTCAATACAGTCGCGCACGTAAGTTCTGGTATTAAGATGTTAAAATTTAGAGTTTCACTAATGATATTCTTTCCAACAGGCTGGTGCTCGACGTTTACACCAATTGAACTCGTTTTTTCAATTTATGGCATCGACAACGCTGAGCTCCACGCAGAAGGTCAGTGAGACGCGCACCGCCGAGGAGTGGTTATTCAAGGGTTTCGTGAATTCGTTAGTGACGCTGGGCAAAATACTTAGTCCGGATGACGTGCCCTACGATCGGATTGGTTATCAGTATGAGCGCAATGGAAGCAATAGCTTTGATGGTGACATCAACATGTTTACTGGGGCCGATGACATTAGTAAAATGGGCCAAATCTATTCGTGGAATAATAAGACGCATACAGGCGCGTTTGATGGTGCCTGTGGCAAGGTTATGGGCTCAATGGGTGAATTTTTTCCGCCCAATTTGAGCACCAATGACAGTGTCTATTTATATATGCCCAAAATGTGCCGCGCCGTGCCACTGGACTTTACGGAAACAATCAGCGTCCATGGTGTCACTGCATACAAATTCAGTGGCACCAGACACGCTGTGGACAATGGCACTATGTATCCGGACACCAGTTGCCTGTGCGTGGACGGCAAATGCAATCCGTCTGGTGTTATTTATGTTGGACGCTGTAACTTCAACACATCCATCTACATGTCTTATCCACATTTTTATCTGGCCGACCCTAGTTATCTGGACGCTTTGGATGGCCTACAGCCGGAAAAGGAGAAGCATGAGTTCTTCATGGCACTGGAGCCCAACGCTGGCGTACCCATGGATGTGGGTGGTGGCTTCCAGGCCAATTATCTGATGGAGCCGGTGCCGGGCGTTGCGTAAGTTTAACATTCACTTAATGGCAAGACAGACGCTAACCAGCTTATTCCATTTACCATTTTAGTCTGTATGCGCGCGTGCCACGCGTTATGCTACCACTTATGTGGGCCGAGGAGCGTGTTCGTGTCACCGAGGAAATCGCTGCAAGCATTGGTCTGGTTCCACTCATTGTAATGCTTGGTCAGATATTTACGGGCATACTGCTTGCCGGCGGCCTTATTTGTACCTGCTGGTATCCAACGCGCCAGTTGACGCGTCTCTGCCATACCGACGACCCCAAAGCCAAGGCGTCGATGCTTCGTCCGCTCACCACGTTTGGCGCTGGCGTCAGTGCGGCTAGCACAGCACCAGCTGTGCAGCAGCTTTTCCGCCAGAATGCCAACCAAAACGATCGTGTGGGCGTGCGTCTGTTAGATTACAGGCGCAGCTCGGGCATTGAAGATGGCGATGACGAGAGCAGCGGCGGCAACACGTCTAGAGATCGCCTAATCGAGAGCCGCTCAACAGATGTGATAATTAGTTAATGTACATATATCGTTGCATCTTGCATTTTCAATATATTGCCTTAGGGGAGCCAAAGACATACTCCGCGCCACGTCTCGCCATTAAAACTCAACAGATGTTAGTTAATTGATGTTGCCTTTTACCGAGTTGCCTCATCATCCATAGCATTAAATACGTACTATCCCTCCACATACACACATATCCATTCGTACAAACATCCATCATGCTCATATAATTTCATCACACAAAACAGCACCAACATACAAACGCATGCTGCAGGAGTATAGAGAGAGATTGATAAGATTATTTATTAATTAGTGCCAAAAAGTGAAAGATAGCCTAAACAAAAGTCATTGACTATTTTAGTTGCCTAACTTAACTGTATATAAGTGATTATCCTAGCTCCAAAGCTATCAATCCCCTTGTATAAATTTAAACTGCGCACGTCCAAAGTATTTTTATATTATATATTTATATTCATGTATAAATTTAATGCATATTGTTTTAGTTAGCTTTTATACACAACGCGGCTCCAATTCGCGTTCGCATTCAAATGAAGTGATACAAAGTTTAAACGCAAAGAGCATTCTCCAGTGAATACACGCGTAACATAAAAAACAAAGTAAATAAAACTGAAATAAAAAAGATAACAAAAAAAAAAACAAAAACAGCAAGAGTACGTTTATACGCTCTGAAGCCAGCTGGAGAAGGCCCAGAAGCACAGGCTGACGAAACTGAAGCTAACCAACGAATTGAAGGTGCCAGCGCCACTGCCTGTGTTTCCCAAATTTAGCTTCGAAGACAGCTCCTCTGGCACATCCAAATAGACACGATCCAAGCCAAAACTGAAGATTAGCTTGCGCAGCTGCGCCACATCTACGTAGTCGTTGTCTGAGGACCAAATGGTCAAAGTGCTCTCATTCGTTTCATTCACAGCGGATACCAGATTGTGTAGTTGTGAAACGCTGTTTGCTGCAATTCCGGCACGCACTGGAAAAGTAATGGCCTGCCCGGTAGAGGTCACATTGTTGTCATTGATGGCCTGCAGCATTGCATTGCACTGGTCCTGAGTGTACTCGCCCTCTCGGTAATTTGCGCCCCATCTGGTAGTCCAGCCAATGGAGAGTACGGCCTGTTTGTAGCGCATGCATCCGGCAAAGAAGCGTGACGGATCCACTGGCACTGAGTTGTTTTGCTCCACAGGTCCACTGATAATGTCTGCGTTTATCCAAATGGGATAGGCCATCTATGTATACTCATTATAGTGGATTGGATTCCTTTTATATTGTAAGGCCATGCTCACCTTTGGTATGATCTCATCCAGAATGCCCAACGAACCCTCAAATACTTCGATAGACTTAAAGTCCAGCTTTACGCCCTTTTCGGCACCCTCGTGGAGCTCGTTGTGCGCCTTAATTTGAAGCAAAAAGTCCTCCAACGTCAAATCCGATATGTTTATAGGCGGATGCGCCATCACAGGCAAATCTGGTCCCTCGCCATTCAGCTGGCCGAGCACGATGTCCGCCTCAATCATATCAATTTCACCTTCAAAGGGGAACATTGGTTAATTCAAGTGAAGGTTAACAGCTCTGGCTTATTGTTATCGAGAATGCTCACCACTTAGCGCGTCGGCCAATAGCTGCTGACTGTTGACGGCATGCGCCCAGCTAATGGCGGTTAGGTTGGCCGCCTTGGCGATGAGTTTGCCCTTGTCAAAACGGACCATGTCTACTGTCGCATTATGTTCCTGATCCTGCAGTACAATTTCAGCGGGCGAATTCTGCGGCGACTGTAGTGTTGCCAGCTCGTAATAATAGATGCTGTTGTTTAAAGCTGCTCCATTGATTTTAACCACAAAGTGTGCTATTTAAATCAATTTTTTATTACAATAAAAACAACTGGACAGTGACAATGCGAAATATATGTGTAAGTATAACGAGAGACGTTTCTTACCTTTGGCAAAGCAATTTGGAATCGACGCTCACAGAGAATGTCACATGAATTGTTTACACACAAATAGAGTTCAATTTTCTCTGTGTACATGTATAGTTTGAGGAAATGTGTGTGTGTGTGTGTGTGTGTGTGTGTATAGATATATATGTGTGTGTGTGTGCGTGCCTACCAGTGACGGTTTATAATATAACTTTTATTAGGCCGCTGCTTTCTGGAGCAATTTGAACGAATGCCACTGCAGTAAAAATGAAACTGCGTGCCATATTAATGAAGATAATGCAATTTACGATGGACTATGATAAGCTACTGCAGCTGAAAATAATGAAATCTGACAGCTATAGAGCGCAGGCGCAGTATGGTGCAATTAAATACTTTTTAAAAAGTTTAAACGTTACCAAGCATGCAAATCAGAACTGCAAGTGACAATGACCCTTGGTGGGGCCGGTGTGGATCTCTGCTATTAATTGCCATGTTCTTGCCCGTCCTAACCTTGCGAAATAAAACCATTACCCTTTATTGATCAGTAAATAATATAATTGCGATAAGAAAATCAATTGATTAAGATTGAAGTATTTTCATCGTCTTATCGTTGACTTTTGGTCATTTAATTAAAATCAATTAATTGTTCTGTCTTTAATAATTTGCCACATTAACTTATTAAATAATGTGTGTTAATTTTAATAAATAAAAGTGTTTAATTTTGTCTAAATATTTTTAAACTTAAACGTACGCTTACCGCGAACTATAACGAATCAAATGGCATAGGTTCTTGATAATACCGATAACTCATTGTAGCGATACTTGTGTTGGAAAATCATTTATATCGATAACGGAAAATAAATAAGTTAATGCAGTAAATTACGATAGCGTTTAAACAATTGAGCAGATTTTATTTTCGAGGGTAGCTACTACAATCATTGGCAAGTGACTGTTAATGATAATAAAAAGCATATCTTGTGAGAATTTAATTTTCATTAAATATGTCTCATCACTGATTGCGCCCAACCATCGAAAAACGTTGAATGTTAAGAATCTGTTATTTTTTGCTAAAGTCAATGTTATGGAACCAGTCAGCAGCTGCTAATTTCAAATTCTATCAAATAACTGTTAAGCAAATGTATAACTTTTTGCTGCTGTAAAGGGGCTGTTAAAAAAATACCAACTAAAAAAATAAATGAAAACACCACAGAAACTGGTGTCGGTGTGCCGTTGGTATTACGTGTGCTGCTTAGCTTTCAATTTCATTTTATCTATTTACAAGCGCACAATCAAAGACTAGTAGCCGCCTGATAAGAGCCGGCCCAATTGGACACACTTGTCGGTCAAGCACATAGAAAGTTACAAATTTCCAAAAATGGTCGATGTTATCAAGAAAGGTGCTCTGCTTCTAATGAACCAGAAGTGCTATGACAACTACTTCCTGGATTACAATTTCCTCGATGGTAAGTTATACTGCTCGGTTAGTCACAAATGGTTATCATTTTACTTGCAGTGCCGTGCTTCAAGGCGCTGCTGAGCAAGGGTCTTGGTATCGCCATTATCGCCGGCTCGGTGCTGGTGAAAGTGCCACAGGTACTTAAAATCCTCAATAGCAAATCTGGCGAAGGCATTAATCTATTGGGCGTTATGCTGGATCTGCTGGCCATTACATTCCATATGTCGTACAACTTTATGAACGGATATCCATTCAGTTCCTGGGGCGACAACACTTTTCTGGCCCTGCAGACGGTGGCCATCGCTGCGCTTGTGTTGTTCTTTGGTGGGCGAAAGCTGCAATCGTTCTTATTCCTGTTTGCCTATGCTGCTCTACTGTATGTCCTTAATTCGGGCATGACAACCATAAAGGTGCTTCTCACCATACAAAGCTGCAACATTCCGATTCTACTTGTTGGCAAGCTCTCGCAGGCGCTGACCAACTACAAGGCCGGCTCTACGGGCCAATTGTCAGCGGCCACGGTCATAATGATGTTTGCCGGATCGCTGGCGCGTATATTTACATCTATACAAGAGACTGGCGATCAGATGATTATCATCACATTCTGCGCGTCTACTTTTGCTAATGGCGTGATTCTCGCGCAACTACTGTATTACTGGGACAAGCCGGTGCCTGGTGCCGCCAAAAAGGAGGCTGCAAAGGTCAAGAAACCTAAGAGTAAGAAGGATGACTGAGATGTGATTCCTTAGCGTTAGGGTTTAACACTTTCTCGACATGATTGAACAAATATTAAAACTAAATAAATGTATTAGCAAATTTAATTAGAACGTAATGTACGTAGTCCACTCTTGTTTAACAACCGACAGCAGCGTTTCGCAGATTAGCTTTTGTCATTTTCAAAATGCTTCTGGACTAGATCCAAGGCTCTGAAGCGATGCGATATTTTGTTCTTTTCCGACTTGGGCAGTTCCGCATAGGTTTGTTCGTACCCTTTGGGCTGAAACACTGGATCCCTGTAAGCATAGCAAATGACCATATTAATTCTAGAAGTTTTCTAGTATGGCACTGTTACACGCACCAGCCAAAGTCGCGCGGACCACGTGGCTCCACAATGACGCCCTCGGTAATGCCTTGAAAGAGCTTTGGCTCGGCCCCGCTGTTTTCACAATAGGCAAAAGTACATACGGCACGCGCAGATTTATCTTCCCAGCCACTTAGCAGTCGATACAGACCCTCCGGCTTCAGTTTGTCCAGAAACCATTTAATATACGGACCCGGCAGACCCTCCAGCGCATTGAAGCACAGGCTAGTGTCCTCTATGAGCACCGGTCCGTTTACTTGAAGCGCCGCTTCCTTGCATTTTTTTAACGCAATTTCTTCAATCTCACCCTGCAGCTCAGGCAAATCCACTTTCTTCGAGATTACCGTGCGTGGAAAATTGGGCCCAAGTATGGCGATCAGTTCCTCCAGTTTTTTGGCATTGCCCGTAACAAAGGTAATTGGTTTCGGCATGCTGCGGTATTGTTGTCACCAATTTAAGCAATTTGTCCGCCGTTTTCACTTGTCAACAAATCAGTGCGTCTGACGCCCGCACCTCCCCCCCCCCACAGACAATTCGATAAATTGTGCCATCAGCTGTTCGCGGGGCCGATAAAGCAGGGTCGTTATGCTTTTGAATTAGCAAATGGAGCCAAATATAAGCTATAAACTGTTGTTGAGGAATTGTCAAAGACTCAAACCATATTATCGCTCGTTTTATCAAAACAAATCTATCACTCTAACCCAGAAAAGAAACTATACCAATATATATTTTCCGAAGAGACAGTTTCTATGGGTCGGCATCCGCATATTGTCACGCTAATGAACTTTAATTTAATCTTAACGGGACCTTTAAACTGCCGCTGCTCCACTACGCGGCTAATTTACACAATGAGAAGATTTGTACGGAAAACACTTGTATGACTTTCGGTAAGTGTAACCATCGCCATTATTTCCACATTAAAAACATGTTTTAAGTTTAAATACAAAAAAGGGTTTAAACGTACTGACTCGGCCTGTTCTGATCCGATAAAGACTAAAAAATATTAACGCAAGCATTTTTGTGTTGCTGCTGTCCGTCCGTCTTACTTTAAAATATTTTTGAAACTAAGTTTTCAAACATGAAAATCTTGCCTATCTGAAATAAATGTGTGATCTGAAAGCAAAACAAGTTTAAATGTATGTAAAATATTTAATACTTAAGCATAACAATCTAAACTTTTTTCAAATACAAAAATATACTATATACTCGACTATACAAAGAACACACGACATTCGAATGAGATTGCTTAAGGAACTAAAGAAAAGCGCCCCAGCCAATGTACATGGCAGCGAGGTTATCCACTTTGGTGGCCTCGTTGATTAAGAAGTTTACCTGTCCCTCTGTGGACAGGGGTATGCTGTTAGCCTGCTGTCGCTTGACCTGCGGAAACGGATGGAATTTGAGTAGTTGTCTTGGTTAGGGCTCAAAATACTACTCACATGTCCCTGCAGACGCTCCGCAATGCGCTGCACGTCGTTGGTGACTTTGGGATCGGTCAGTTCAGCACCGTTTTTGCTCTTGTTGCTAGCTGTTGAGGGTAGTCGACTCTGGACGCCCAGATCGTAGACAAATGGGCGCAGCATGGACATAAGCGTCTTAGTCTCTTGCTTAAGAAGACGCAGCGTTATCTCACAGCACTTGCGGAAGCTACCCTCTACGCCCAGCGGTCCCATAGCCGTAATCATGTTGTTGGTAAGGCGGAATGGCACCACCTCGGGATAGGCAAAAGCTTCGCCTTGATTGAATAAACAATTAAAATCCACGTGGACCGCATCGCCATTGCGTTCATCAAAGAGTATATTTTCACCGTGTCGATCGCCTAGGCCTAGTATGTAGCCCACCATGGACATGACGGCCACGGTGCGTATATACGAGTTGCGTGCCTCATACCAGCTGTGGGGCGTGGTAAAGCGCTGAAGCAGCCACTCCTGAAAGACGGGCGGATGGGCCGGCAACAGCTGCTTCAGGAACACTTCACGCTTGCGCTCCATCGGCTCCATTTGTGGCACCGCCAGCTGTTGCAGTTGTCGGCCGCTCATCACTTGTCCACGCTGCATATACAATGCAATGCAAATCCCACGATACGAATTGAGATTTGGGAGCCATTCGAGCAGACCACATTCCTCATTAAACGGCAGCACGGCATAGGTGCGTATGTGCAGGCGACGCTGGCGGGCACGCGCGTCCTGGTGGAGGTAGCGCTTCATTAGACTATTGAACTCCATTAGACGCGCGTCCTTACGCAGGTCGTCCTTAGGCTTGACCATTATATCATAGTCCTGCCCATCACTGCAGCGGATAGTCAGTTTTTTGGGCCGCGCTGCTGAGCGTAACACAAGCACCTTCTCCTGAAAACCAGTTATATAAATGTGTCGATACGGAAACCAATTGCTTGCTGGCAATGTGCTGGCGCCAGGACTGGGCGAAGGAGTATTATCCTGCGCCGAACTAATGTTAAATGTCGGCTGCATATATTTCTCAAAGGGCAGCAGTATGTTGGAGAAGTTCGCCTGGCTGCACAGCAACGGTAATCGTTTGTCCAGATCGCTAAGCTTATAGCTGCGATCAAGTGTCACCTCCTTGTTAGTGACGCAGATCAGCCGGTCGGTTAGCGTATTAAAGTCGCTCAATAAACGTTGAAATGTGGAGTTCTGTAGTCGCTCATCGGTGAGTATCAGCTTGCAACGCTTGACTCGATTGACAGCAGCGGACTTAAAATGAGGCAGCAGCATCCAGAGCGACTGCTGCGGGTAGTCTCCAATCAGCTTGATGATCACGTTGCGAAGCACAGCAAACACTTCGGCCGAGGGATGACACAGGCGACTCAGCATTTGTGAGTACGCCGTATAGAACATGGCCGTGGGCAACGCCGAGCAGCAGTTGTTCAGCAGATCATTCATTTTGCGCACCAGCTCGGCGTGGGAAGTGGTTGCTACAGCAGTGGCAGCTGTGTCCAGCCAGAGGCTGATAAGGCGCGGCATGGACTGATAGACATGATCGCTGCCATAGCGCAGAGATTTGGCATAGTTAAGCATGATTTGGAGCAGCAGCTCCTCATCTTCACGCGTTTGCGCATTGGTTGCTGCAACGGCGCGCGCCTCACGCATCTTCTCTAGGAACTGCGCCAGCTGCACGTAGCAGCGCTCCGATTGACGTTGAACCGCAATTGCCTCCTGGAAGTACTTGAGTATGGCGTCGGCGCAAAGGTTCATTGAGTCTGCATTGTACGTGGCCTGCAGGTATTTGCCCTCAAAGTAAAGCTGGCGCTGCTCGCCGCTGAGCTGCTTGATGTTGCCCTCGCATTGCTTCCCAATGACTGAGAGCTGTTCCTCCAGGTAGTTCATTGCCAGCACCTGATCGCCCTTCTGCCACAACAGCTTGGCGCGCTCCAGAAAAAGTCGGCTTGGCCTGTACTCCTCGGCCTTCATCAAATACAAGTGAGCCCGCTGCAGCTGACCTGCATTTCGATTAATCTGGGCGCTGTTAAGCCAGAGCTGCGCCAGCTGCGTTCGTAGCTGGGCCTGCAGTGGTGGACGCTCACCCAGACGATGCTTTAGCTCCGCCAGTAAATTCCGACGAAAGCTGTAAATGGGCTCTAGCACGCGCAGCTGTGGCTGTAGCACCTGTAACCTGGATTGCCAATCGGAAAAGTAGCTGCGCATTAGCTGCGCCTGCTGCTGCTCCTCATCCTGCGAAAGCGCTGATAGCTGCGCCACCAGCTGCTGGGAGCCCTGCAGCTCGCGAAGCATGTGCAGCTTCAGCACATCATCGTAGGCATGCGCATAGGAATGCTGCTGCAGGGATGAACAACTGCGCAGCTGCTCCAGCACTGAGCAGCGCATATTATCAAGTAGCGAATCAAACTCTATGTTGGTGGTCGCAGGATGTCTTAGGGCCAGGCAGGCCTGGGCGCATTGGGCATGCCAGTTGGGTTTGTAGCGACTTTGCTGCTGTTGCTGCAGCTGCAGTTCCTCCAATTCATCATAGCTGCCTAGGCGCCAGAGGAGTTCCGCTTTACATTCGTTGAAATACTGATCCGTATGCCGATCTGACAGACGCTGCGCGAGACCATCGGCAATGAGTAGCGCCGTCTTGGGCGTGTCCATGCGCAAATAGGCATCGATGATGGCCCGTATGTGCTCTGGCTGCAGTGGATCCGTGCTGGAAAGCAGTTGCTCATAGCAGGTGATCATATCCTGCTGTCTTTCGACCAAACGGTTTACTAGAATCTCCTGTGTGACGCTCATATCGTAGCTGCGGGTCTGCACTGCGCCCTCCACAGAATCGGCGTCCATGAGCCGCCCATAGAGCTCTACGAGGAATGTGAACTGTTCAAGCAAACGCGCCGCCTTGTCGCCCTCCTCTATATAGGCCTCCAGATAGCGGAGAGCTCGCGCATACTCGCCACAGTTGTAACTGGTGCGTGCTACGCGCAGCTTGTCAATGCGTTGCAGGAACTCATAGATGGCTCCATAATTGGCATCCACATTTTGGGGAGGCTTGCCGGCCATGCTTAGCCCATGCAAGCGCTGCCATTCGCGCAGCCAACGTTGTAGGAAGTCCAACAGCTCCGCGCACAGTTTTCCAGCCAAACGTGACTGATCCTCAGCACTGGAACCCACCTGGGGACCATCATTAGCTGACTTAGTAGAAGCTCTATATTTTCTTGATTCGAAGAGCTTGTAGCCGCCAGTATTATTGGATGTTGGCATTAGCTCGCCAGGGGTCTTAGCTGCTGTAGCTACTCGCTGAGACAGCTCTTCATTAGCCTGCAGCACCGTCTGGAATTCTTCTTCAATGTGTCCACGCTGCTCTGCATTGCACTCAAGAAGCGCATGTAACAGGATATAGGGATAAAATGTGCTCAACATGTTCGAGTCGCGCCTTATGCAGGGCTTATATGAGCTCAGCAAATGCCGGGTCTCCGCGGACTGCACGTAGTCCACGAGCCGCGCAGCCCAGAGAAATGCCCACAGCTCGTAGGAGTTCTGCGTGTAGTGGCTGCCAAAGAGTGGCTGCTGTGTCAGCGTGCTGGGGCGCTGAGAGCATGTATAGCAGGAATTAAGTAATGGTTCCATGATCTCGCGCATTCGCAGCGGCAGCGATTGCCAAAGCTGTATTTTCTTTTGCTCCTTGGGCGCAATTCCGCAAACGGCGAGCGTCTCCTGTATGGCCAGCGAAAAGCTGTCAACGTGCTTAGTCTTTTGCTGGAACTGATAACCGCGACAGAGTGCCGTTAAGGCCAGCACCGTAAAGTCGTCAGTTAGAACGCTCAGCGGCAGCTGCTGCGGACTGGCAAAGTTGTAATTAGATGGCAAATAACTGGCATCGATGGCACCCAACTCTCCCAGGCACTTGGCCGAGGCCAGCTGCAGCGAACGATCATCGTGCTGGCTGCCAGACATTAGCACATTGACTATCTGCTCCATTAGCGGTTCCATCGGCAGCTCGTGCAGTATCATGTGATTCAGTTGGATTCGACGGCGGCCAAACAGCTCGGCCAGATGCTCTAGTCCATAGACGCGCACCTGCAAGCACTCGTTAGTGATTTGTTTATGTAAAAAGCGCAATTGATCAAGCAGTGGGGCCTCCTCTTCGCCTGTCATAGCGCCACCAAGACATAGCTGGGCCGTGTGACGCTTGATACATTCACGTATTGGCGCCGATACATGTTCCAAGCGTTCCAGGAAATATAAATCTATAATTAAGATAGATAAACAAATACGAACAGGATGGGAATAAATCAGCTACGCACCTTGTATAAAACTGCCAAGCATGGAAGCATTGCGTAGAATGACGAACTCGTAGAGCTCATTCACCTGCTCCACACTGTACTCAAGCAGCGGTTGCAGCGTGGCCACAATGCGTCCTAAGGAAGGACCTAGTTCCTGTATATTCACAACATGCAGAAAGATGTGCCAAATCTTCAGGCAAATGCGCTGCAGACTCGGCTCTTGTAGTGTATGCACAAAACTCAACATGGCTATGATCTTAAAGCGAAACTGAGTGACATGTTGTGGGCCCACAAAGCGCAGTATCTGGCCCAGACTATACAGTGTTTCCTCTTTAAGTGGCTTCTCGAACGATGGTTCCGACAAGCAACTCTCAAAATAGGTGATGACACCGAGTATTCGTTCCGCTATAAACGTGGAGAACTGAGCATTCGTCGCCTGGGTGGAAAGACTCTCGTTGCCAATGCTGAGCTGCAACAGGCTTTGGAAGGATCGCATCACAAAGGTCGGGTTGCGATTGAAATAGATGAGCAACTCGGCAACAGTTTGCTAAAAAAAAAAAATAGACTTGCATATGGGTTTGCTTAAGTACATTTACAGTTTTGTAAGCCTACCTTCACGTCGGCATTCATAAGTTGCTCCACAGTTGACTGCGTGCAGCTGGCGACCAACTCAATGCACCGATTAGCCAGCTCTGGCGGTTCACTGAGATAAACGTGTGCATAGAGACGTAAAAAGGACGTGGCAAATAGCGAAGCAACAGGCTTATGCAGCTGCTTAGCTATCAGTACAAAGACACCCTTGCAGCGTGGCTCCTTAATACAATAGGGCAGAACTAAGGTGGTCAGAAGGCGGTGATATTTACAGGTGAACTCCTGCACGCACGAGAAGCCCAACATCTTGGTCAGCTGCAAATTAAACAACGAATAAGAAGTACTCTTGGAATTTATATTCTAGGACTCACCGCTCTAAGTGAGCGTGTAAAGCGTACGCCTTCTGTTAAATACGCCTGTAGCGCCAGCTGAACAACCAAACCGAGCGCATCCCGCTTGTACCAGTTCCACAGAGTGAGCGTTTGCAAACCATGGCGCGCGCACATTTGGCATGCGGCGAGCACCGCCTCCTGGGCGACTAGTGAACGCGTGTGGACCAGAAAATAGAAGGTCATTTTGAACCAGTGAAACAACCAGAGCTCATCGATGTCCTTATGTGCCGCGCAAACGACCAGACACAAAAGCTTTCGCTGCTCAGACTCAGTCTGTTCCTCCAATGGCTTAGATAGAGTTCCCACGATCCAATCGAGCACTAGCGTTGCCAACTGCTGCATGAAATCTGTGGATTGGGCTGCTAGCACTGGCACTAGCCGCTCAAAGCTCTGCTCATTGAGTGACTGCAGATTGGACGCCTCCTTCAGCAGACGCAGGCAGAGTGACGGCTCCAGGTTGACCAAATCCAAATGATGTGCAATGAAGGCGCATTTCGGCATAAAGAGAATTGACTCGGCGAGGACCGTTAAGCTGGAGGTATTCAACGGCTTGACAGGTAAACTGCTCGGTTTGCAAGTGCCCAAATAAATGCCAGGCAATGTGGCAGGCAGTGCGTCGCACTTACGACAGTGCATTACAATACGTTCCCTGATCTTAAAGACATGCGCCGCTCCCGGCTGTTGGGTGCAAAGCAACAAGCGCATAACAGCGGCCAGCGTGTGACCATCTTCTGTTTGTTTCAGTTTTGGTAGCGCCTGCTGCAAATGTGCGGCTTTTATGTAACCTGCCACATAAAGCTGAGGCAGATGCTCACAGATCAGCTCCGTTATGTCTGGATGCTCAGAATTAAGCAGTGCTAAATATTGTTGTGCAAAGAAGCTCTGCACTTGTGTGTGCGCGCTAGAAGGCGTCTCCAGACGAAGCGTGGCCAGGGCAAGTAAGCACTGACTCCTCTTTTCTTGATGGTCTGACTGTAGTGTACGTTGCAGCACGCCCAGCAGCTGTTGTTGTGTATGCGGCTTCAATTGAAGCCGTAGGCAACAGGACTGCAGTAGAAGTGCACAGATTTCTACAAATTCCGGCTGGTCTGAACACTGTGATTCCTCCAAAAGCTGCAAACTCAAATGATTCCAATTGGTGTTGGCATCTGCATGCAGTGAAAATTCGTAGTGCTGGGGCAGCTGAGACAGCAGCGCGGCATTGAGCGCCTCATCGCTAGCAACCACCAGCTCTTGTTGCTTTCCGAACAGCAAAAGGTGCTCTATTTGCTTTAACGCCCGCAGCACGGCCAGCAATTCAGGCAGCCTTTCGGGTGTCGGTTTGGTCAGTAGTTGAACAAGACTGTGGCTGAGGCTAAACAAGATCTTGTCACGCATTGCAGTCTGCTTAGCGGCAACCACAGCAAGCAACGACAGTAGGGCCGTGGGCTGACCGCGCCACTGACGCAGCACAAGCTGCGATGTGTTCTGGGGTAAAACTAAATTGGCCTCCAACATCTGCTGCTGTAAGTAGTTGCACAACGTCTGCAGAAGATTGTCACGCCAGTCGGTGACAGGCAGCCTCAGCACCTCATGCAAAAGTTGACAGCATAGCTCAAGGCTATCAAGATCAGACATCTGTTGCTCCATGAAGACTCGCAGCAATTCCTGTGTGTGTGTCGCCAGTTGCTGCAGTTGTGTTTGCGTCATGCATTTGGCTTGCCAGCGGCTGGACAGGGACCACATAAGCACCACAGCCCGCAGCGTTATGGATGCATAATGTGCAACATTCAAGTTGCTTGACCAACTTGCCATGGACTGTGCTTGTAGCACGGAATGACAGTAACTCAGACAGGTGAGCTTGGTATCCATATTGCACTCTTTGAGCGTTAGTAGAGCCTGTTGCAGGCTTCCAGCAAACAGTTCGCTATGTGTGGCACGTCCAATCTGATGTGCTTCTAGCAGCACCAGCAATAGGTACTTGGCGTAGGCATCCGCTTGCTCCAGCTGCAATTGGATGACTTGGAACGCACACTGTTCATCAAATTCCTGCAGAACACTGACATCGCAGCAAAAGATATGCAAATTCAAAGTGCGCAACTCCTTCGAATTCTTGTTGGGATTATTGTAGTCAAAGGCGCTCATTTGATCATATAGCTGTTGCAGAGCTTGCACGTAGGCCTCAACAAGACTTTCATACAGCTTGGGATGATTGGACCAACAGGATACGAGCAGTTTCTGCTGTAGCTGCACGTTCTTCAAACACAGTCTAATGACATCGATTAATATTTATTCAAATTAAGCTGAACTCCACTTACCCTTCATCCGCACACTCACTTAAACAGCCGGCGAGTTTGTTTAAAAGCCAGAGCAGGAAGGTGTCCTGAAATTTGTTTTTCAACTCGCGCACCGACGAGCAGCTGATAAGGCTCGGATCCTGACAAAGAATGTCGTCGACCACATTGTATACGGCTGACAGGTTGCCTTGGTTGCGATTCACCAAATTGTACAACAATTTCCACATATCCTTACGCCGGCCTGACATTTTGCTCAATTAATATACTAATTTAAATAAGAAAATGCGAGGGACAGTATTTGCTCGCAGCATGTCAGCGTTGCCAGACCGCCAAATACCAACTGTTGCTTGGTTGTTAAGCTCAGTACGCAAAAAACTAACTATATTGAATAAATACCAGATAAGATATTATGAAAACTACACATTTTCACGACTTTTAAGATAAGCGCACAGCGTTGTATTCTTGACAATAGAGGCGAGATTGAAAATTAGACGTAAGAAAAGTTATCCGGATTACGCACGAATCGGTACAGACACTAACTAAGTGATACAGACTAAGGATATCTACATGGTTGAGAGCTATTGGGAACTTTAGAAAGCTCCTGTAATAATTTTAACTACAAAAAATAATCATTTGGCTTTTTTTATTCAAATACTCAGATTTGATATCAGATATATGTAAATCATAAACTAAACCTCCTAAACTATCTACACATTTTAATAAATATTTTTTCCACACGGAAATCGTCACGAGAATGTAATGTATTAGAAGTTATACAAGGGCCTCAGCAGAGCCAAAGACCAGAAATATAATCCAGCCGATCAAGTTAATGCCTGCTGCCGCACTAAAAACCATCGGCCAGCTCTGCGTTAGTTCCAGTATGTGCCCAGCTAGGTAAACTCCCAGAAAGCCGGGTATGGCGCCAACTGTGTTCATCAGGCCAAAAACACTTCCGGAATGTAACGGCGCCAAATCCTGAGGGTTCACAGTAACCGCATTGTTGTGAAAGCCCGTGCCGCCAATGATGATAGTCATACAAATCAATGCCGTGTGAAAGTTCGTGGTGCGGCTCATTATGAAAAGCGCTACGTTCTGTGCCGCAAAGCAACAGCTCTGTATAAGTTTGCGCACTGTCGTCGTGGACCATTCTCTGGCTATGAGTCGTGTAGTCAAGTACTTAGCGAAGAACGTGCATGGTGGCAGTGCTAGCCATGGTATCATGTTAACCACCCAGCCCTTTGCATGGGGAAATCCATCGTGGAAGTATGTTGGCAGCCAGGAGAGCAGCACAAAGAAACAGTTCATCTCACAGGCATGCGTCAGCACGCACGCCCAAAAGGGCAGCCGGCTAAAGAAGCACAGCCAGGGCACAGATGCCTCCGCGGGCGCCTTATTGACGCACAGTCGCGCAGGCATAGAGATGTTGATGATTCGATTGCGCTCGCCGGCCATCGCATAGTAACGTAACACCAGAGCCCAGGCGAACCCCATCAAGCCAATGACTCGGAAAACATACGACCAGCCAAAGTAATCCAGCACAAAGGAGCCCATGATGCCCGTCAGCAGAGTGCCCATCGCCGAACCGGAAGTGAGCAGACCAAAGAAGCTACTGCGCTCATTTTGACATAAATTCTGCAAGCAAAAATAATACACAATATTTATAAAAGTACATAGATATGTTAAAGAATACACCTACCTGACTAGTCAAGCTAATCATGCTAGGAAAGTGTACGCCCTGCAGGGCACCATTAAGGATTCGAATGGTAACAATGATGGGTATCGCGTAACCCTTGACTGATGCTGCCGACCAGATAATTGTGGGCATTAGAAATGTGATAATGGACCAGCCGAGTGCAGCAAACAATATAACACGCTGCCCGCCGAAGCGATCGCTGAAATAGCCGCCCATCACTTGGGTCAGGGTGTAGCCCCAGAAAAAGGAGCTGAGCACAGTGCCGGAATCGGTTTTACTCCACTTTTGAGCGGCCGCTACGGCTGGCACCAGCAGCGGCATCGTTGTGCGCGTTGAATACAGCATACAAGTGCCTGTCAAAAGCGTGATGAACCAAACGCGTTTCTCATGCCTGCGAATATGCATCATTTTCAAAAGGAAATTCAATAATTGAGCTCGGCAATTGACACTGGAATAATTACCTGTTCCAAATGCTTTGGGTGTCCACTAGTTCGCCGCGCAGCAGCGAATACTTTAGTTTCTCGTCCATGCTGTGCGTATGGTTAGTGATAATGGATTGTTGTTTTTACTACTTATATTAAACGCCCCTCACGTCACACATTTTAACTTTAGCAGCTGTGGAGCTTGCCGCTTAAGCATTTCTATTGTTGGCGCACCAAAACTTATATTCGATTTGTGTTTATTTACACAAAACAAATTCTTTACTTGCGTACATATGCTGGCGTTGGCATTTACTTTTTACGTGGCCACTTCGCTGCTTGGGATTAAACGGCATTTGATGAACTTATAGTGTTAATGTATTCAGTTTGGTCGAAAATTCTGTGCGCTATTTTTCAGCAAGTTTTTAATGGGTAGTAGTATATATATATATACTATATAGTATATATATACATATGTATTGTATTGTGCAGTTAAGCTACAATAATTGCCTATTTAAAAATTATAAAAATATTGATTAAGATATTTAATTTACTTATTTTAAACTTTCTATTGAATCTAAATGCCTTAAGAAGGGCATATGTGCCCTTGCCAGATGTTTCTGAAGAACATGTGTTTAGCGCTGCCATTTAACATTGTTAGATATATAGACAGCAGTGTTGCCATACTGTAATTGGGCGCGTAATACAACTATTTGAATTGGCATACTTTGTGAAATGGAATTTTGCTGAATATAATTTATAACAAGCCTTTGATAATTAAAATAGAACCATAGCGTATGTTCATGATTTTATTTATTATTCCCTTATTATTAATTTAGTATATGTAGGTATTTAATTCATGTGTAGTAGAAGGATAAGACAAATAACGTGAAATAAATATTATAGCAAATCGCCGATCTAAACAGTTACTCGTCCAGCGTGAGATGCACATTAGCGGAGGGATGCAGGCCCAGTTCTTTAAGCGTGGCTTCGTTGTGCTCCATTTCAAGCGACTTGCGCGGAAAGGCACAGATCAGCTTGTAGCCCTCCAGTGGTATGTGCTTGTGCGTTTGCCGTATATACACACGCAATGTCTTCAGCTTGGTATCAGAGGGCCACCGCAATTGAATAACCTCTTCGCTGCCTGCGGCGTCGATAAGGCGCAGCTTCATAGCAGTTAGTTCCTCCGCTTGCGAGCCCAGTTGAGCTTCATAAGAAATGGCGGCGCCTTTGAGCTCGTCCTCGTCGAACTCCTCTAGGCTCTCACAGTCGCTGGCATTAGCATTCTTGGTTTCCGCAGCGCCGCCATTTTCATTCATAGAATTCTTGATAGCCAGCGCCAATTGCTCTTCCTCGCTGAGTTCCAATAGTTTGGCGCGCTTTTTGGGTGTACCAACGGTTGAAGAGGAGCACGAGGCAACGTCTTCCTGATCGTCGTCGTCATCAATTTGAATGGCTGCGCGTTTTGAGGTACTCGCCTCCTCTAGTGAAAAGTCGCGATGATCCCGCAGAAACTGCCGCAAATCCGGCATTACATTTTGCTGATTGGGCTCTGGGCTGCGCCAGACCTCTTCTCCAGTGCGTGGATCTATAACGCACAAATAGGGCAACTTAGCACAGTGATAGAAGGCGACAAAACGCCGACCCTCTGAGCTATCGTTATCCACCTGCCAGAGCACGAACTGACGTCGTACCAGCTGTTTTAGCTCCTTGATGCTCCAAACATCGCGATTCATCGTCTGCGACTGAAAATTGTCGCCTTGAACATTAACAAGTAGCCATCTTTCTCGCTTGCTGGCAAATTCACGCGCTGCTGCGAGCGAGCCTGAGTAGAGCAGGTCAGTTGGTGGCCGAAAGAGATCTCCAAGGCGGGACGAAGAGTTGCCGCTTGAGCGGCTTTGTAGCGACATAGCCTGTCCAGCCACAACCATTTGAGCAGAACGCTCCCGCCGTCGGCGGTGCGTGCTCGGATCTGAGTAAACTCCTGTGGCTTGAAGCTGCTCCTCCATTAGGGCACCCTCACGTGCGAAATCACGTAGGGGACAAACCTTAACCCGCTGCGTTACTCGGGATAAACGACTGGTATTACTGCTGCCAGACGCGAAGAAATTATCGTCCTCCGGTAGGAGAAGTTGTTCCCGTACTGGGGCAATGGGTGCACGCACCTCCTCTTCATTCTCAGCGGCTGCTGTACTGGACGTCGAAGCGCCAATGCCGGAACTGTTGCCACCCTGTTCAAAAAACAAGGCAACGGCTGCGGCAACGTCGTTGGCACAGGCGCCAAGGTAGTGTTTGGCCTCCTCTGCTGTGCAAGCAGTAACTTCCACCACGCGCTCGACTAGTTCGTCCACTGAAGCCGCATCGCCACTCGACATTGCGCTGCAGCTTGTCAAATGGACTTTATCGATTTCTCTAAAATAATTGCTTGCGGGTTATGTGGTTGACGCTTGAAGCAGACACTTTAAACAAAAACTTAAACTTTTATTAGATGTGAAATGCAAATGTATGCAAGCTAGTAGTGCTGTATAGCACTCGAAAATAGTGTGCAGTATTGCTTGAGATTAAGGAAGAAATCAATCGATGCTATCGATAAGTACATACAATAGAGAAGAGAATAACTGTGTAAGTGTTATTTTTGCTGCATTTGTTAAAAAAAAATATTTCATCAATTTTTGAAATGAGTCTCTCTCCCTCTATGTTTTTATGAATTAGGAGGCCCGAATTCTTTAGTCACGAAAAACCGAGTCACAGGTATAGCGATTATGCGCATCTCTAAGCACCAGTATCTGCGTCGATTGCACGCAAGAAAAGGTTCGCGATAAGAATTGTTAAAAATAATAAAAAATTCTATAAATTATGACTAATACGCGCGTAGTCTAAACAACCCGGTGCCGGAAGCTCTTATGCATGCGTAACGCATGAAAACGGCTTTAAGTTTTATCCACAAAAGCCATCTCTCAGGCTAGAATTAAAAATTCGCATATAAAGCAAAACAGTTCAAGTGCTCCTTTGTGCCTCCATATTTTAACGAAAGAATGTGCTGAGAGTGCAGTAGATTGCTGCGAGATTATTTTCAATCGTCATCATTGCTGCTGCTACTGTTGTCTTTGCATCAGTGCCTGATAATCGGAACCCACCCGCCGCCTGCTGACGTCGCAAAATGGTCTCGCTGATAAAAAACCAATTGCTCAAGCATTTGTCCATGTAAGTGTCAATATAAACGAGTTAGCATTAAATTGAATTGTAAACTCTATGCTAATTATGGCCTTGTAGAGGTCGGTCGGTTGCTCTGGCGCCAGTTGCTGAGGGAAATTAAATTGATTTTTCCAAGCTCTGCTTTTGCTCTGTTTCAATTACTGTTGTTCTCGTTGCTGTTGTCTAAATGCCGTTGTCCCTGAGTGTGTGTCTGTGTCCGCCACTGTTTATGTATGTGTATTTCTTGCAGCCTCTCAACAATTGCACGAAGGGGTGCGGGGTTTCTTTGGCGTGTACCTTTAAGCCCCCATAAGAACGGAAATTTTTTGCCCACTCCACCCCCTAAGAGTAACAAGTGAAAGGTCGCACCTCCCTCTCTCGTTCTCGTGTTTACAGCTGTTATCGAAAAGAAAACAATTAAAATTAAATGGGTCACCGGCTTTCGCATCCGTTTTTTTTAAATTTTGCTTAGACTACAATATGTTTTACTTAGTTTTTTACCCATATGCATATGCGTTTGTATAACTGTATACATAGATTGGATATTAGTTTTAGTCAGGTTAGCAAAAGTTCACAGTACCCATCGTAATGTTTTCTTTTTTCTTTGCGTGTTCTCTTGTTATTGTTGGTGTAAATGTATACACGTCTAAGAATTTATAAACATATTTGTATATATAAAACAATTTATCCTGATCAATGCACAGCCCAACCCGAAACAGCTGGGAAGCTGAGTTACCTTATTGGCACGAGATTTTGGGAAATTAAACGCACAAGATTGTAATTATCGTGAAAAATGGTTGTATGAAACTTTTTTGTAAAAATGGTTTTGTACAAATTTATGTAAAAGGCAGAAGGCAGCATCTGCTACCCATAAAGTGCATATACATATATATATATATATATATTCGTGGTTAGCATAAACAGACGATCGGATCAACGATTGTACGTTTCTCTGTCCGTCCGTTAGTCCGTATGTAAGAAGGCAACGATCTCAGAACCCATTGTGTAGTATTAGTGTATTATAAATTTCTGCATCATATGCAGTTAAGCTTCAAATAAAGCCAACTTGTTGCCTTCTCTCCAGTTTTGTTTGCCCCCTCGTTTAATAAAAATTATTAGAAGAGTAGATTCGACAAAGAAAGAACCCTCGAGTATGAAAAACGAATCAAAATTTTCTATAACTGTTTAAAACGATGTTTGTAATCCTTAATTCCCATATAGTTTAAGTATTTAATATTTATTGATTCACGTGAAACTCAGATATCTTTTGAAAAGCTAGAAACTGCAATTCGATCAATATTCAGATTTCAATTATGCATGCAAATGATTAATTTGAAATGGGTCAATTGATGGCAACTGACGGGTCACCAGTTGACGCCGAAGCTGACTTTGGCGTCACTTGTTTTCTCAAATGAGTGTTGACAGTTTTGGGCGCAACCATGTTGAAATAAACATCTTGGTACAATCTTAATTATGCATTGTTAATATCTATCGGTTTTTATCTCAACTTAATAGCTACACGAAAAATCTTTCATCGGACAAAATCAATTTGAGCACATTTCGAGGTGAGGGTGAGCTGTCGAACCTTGAATTGGATGAGCGTGTGCTCACCGAGCTATTGGAACTGCCCAGTTGGCTGCGCCTGACATCAGCCTGGTGCAATCATGTTTCATTTCGAATCAGCTGGACCAAGCTTAAAAGCGTGCCCATAACATTGGTAAGTTAACAGTTCGTATATGATCTGAACAATTTGGTAATCTCTTTCTCCATTTCGAATAGACGCTCGACGAGGTGCGCATTACCATCGAGACCTGCAATCCCACAAGCCGCGATGCTGGCGTAGGAAACGCTACCGCCGCAGCGCTTCCGCAAGTGCCTCAGGGTAAATACAGCTTCATTCACAAGGTCGTTGACGGCATCACCATTGTGGTGAACACGGTCAATGTGAATTTTGTGAGTGCTGCATTCACCGCCTCCGTGCAAATGTCGCGCATACGCGTGGAGTCCAAGACGCCGAAGTGGGTTAACGCCGATTTGCGTTTGACGCGCCTTAAGGATGCCCATAAGGGCATCATATTAATATTTAAAGAGCTCTCTTGGCAAACGGTGCGTATCGAGGCCAGCTCCACTCAGGACAAATCCCTGACTCCGCTGCGTTTGCTGACGAACCATGCGCGTTGCCGTATTACCATTCGCAAACGTCTAGCGGATTGCACTTTGTTGGCTTCGCGACTGGTCCTTATATTGGATGATCTGCTGTGGGTGCTGACCGATTCGCAGCTGAAGGCTGCGCTGCATTTCGTCGACTCACTTTCGGGATTAATCAAGGCAGCCACACATGCCACACAAAAGACGAAGGCCGCGCGCAAACTTCAGGTTCGTAGAATTGGAAAATGTATGCATTCGGCTAATAACTAATATTGGTCGCCTTCGCTTAGACTCTGCCTGAATACCAGGCGCAGGTGGCACAGCAACAGAATCGCCTCTCGGAATCGGTACACACGACAACGGCCCAGCGAATGTTCAATGCATTCGATGTACGCGAAACCTCGTATCATTTCTTTAGTCAACGCATTGATTTGCACTTGTGCGATGATGAAGGCGATGGACGTTCGAGTTATCCTGACTTGGACAAGGGCGGCGCCTTGCAGGTATCTGTGACTGCGTTTCAAGTGGATTACTATCCCTATCACTTGGCCAAATCGGATCGATCGCACTGGGCCAAGTACAAGGAGGCGTCGGTGGCGCCTGCGCTGTGGCTTAAAGAATCGCTAAATGCTTTCCGTGAGGCAGTGCTTAATCTCAGTCAGCCCAATCGACCGGCCACCCATGCACCGCTGAACCGGAGCGCGCCCGCTTCACCAATTATGTTGAACGCTTCGCTACTGGGCTCACAATACGGAAGCGGTGGCCCCGGCTCCAATGGCAGCAGCACGCCCACTGCAGCAGCGGCTGCCGGCGGCTCGGGCTCCGGTTCAGGCTCGCTTGGCGGCTCGGGCAATGCCTCGGCTAGTAGTCAGTACACACAAGCAGCCCAGCAGCGCAGTACTCTAGAAAATTTGGCCAAGCTGATGAGCTCCTGCTTCATACTGAGAATCGAAGATTTTACGTTGTATCGCGTGACAACGTCGGGCAAAAAGCAAATGCCCAAAGAGTTTGTCTCAGGTATGAACCAATTAGCATACTTCATTTCTCCACATTAAAAAAGTAAACACACACATATATACATACATTCAATTTTCAACTTTTAATAGTTGCAGCGGGACAATAATGATATATAAGATTACTGTACTATATAACATAAAGCGCGCTTTTTTTAGTACAACAGAATATACATTAATATTTAAAGCATCACACAGACTCACCCACAGACATGTCAAACCTACGCTTACACCGCTTAACTAATGAATTTTCGCAAATTTCTCTTTCTCTTGTTCTGTGCTTTGTTCCTTTTGTTGTTTTGTTGTACTTTTAACACAATTCACATGTTTTTATTCGCCGTCATGACATCCTCATCATCTAATTGTCACGTTTGTAAAACGCTTTTGTTGTTTGTTGTGCCTGTTTTTGTCATTCTGTTGTTATTGTAGCACAACACAAAAGGAAAAACAAATCCTCAGGTGAATATCATGCAAGCATTGCGCTGTGGGCAATGGGCGGAATAAATAGATCAACCCTGAATTCGCTTAAACAAATTTGTATTTAGCGGTTTATGTGACAAACTCAATGTTTTTATTTCCAAAAAATATTTCTCCAATTCAAGTTGGGGTATAATTCAAAAAAATGATCCCATAAAACAATAAGATATTGTTTTATTTGAAAGTTGTTTCTTGGATTTGTTTTAATTTAAATATTTTACAATTAGGGCAATTATTATTATCTTAGGAGATTAACGAGTATGATCTATTGATTCTACCCTATGTCAAAATACTTTGTGTGTTTCATTTGTAGTCGGATTGGTTTCATCTCTTGTTCAATTCAACTGACAAATGCTTCTTATTGCAGGTGATAAGGATCGTTATTCGTTTCCCGCCGAGATGCCTATAGTGCACGCTGAGTACACATACTTTTACTATCCCGGTGATTTTGTTTTTCCGCGTAAGTATTTTATTCATTCTAAATGATCAATGATGCCAATTATTTGATTTTGGATATCTTGCAGTGCCGCCTTCAAAGATGTTTGTGCACATTAACCCGCTGCAAGTGCATTTTGATCTCAGCTCGATATTGTGGTTGAATTCGTTTGGCTTGAATCTGCACGAGAGTTTGCTTCGCACCAGCGTCGGCTCCCAGGCCACGTTGCAGGACCAGCCGCAGAGCTCGCGCGGCTCCATTGCTTCAAATGCCTCGAATGGCTCCAATGGTACACAGATGGCCGCTGCGCTCAACGTTGAACAGGAGCCAAATCTGATGTACATGGATGTCAAGGTGGAAGCCATAATGCCGCGCGTGGTCATGGAAGCGGCGCTGGATGCGCCCAACCAAAAGGATCGCCCTAAGTCAATGCAAATCCAAATCTCTCGCTTTGCCCTCACCAATATACGTGAAATGGGGAGCTCACGTGCGGATTTGGCTCAGGCGCTGCACTCACTGCAGGAGGGCTCGCTGGTCTTTGGCACCGGCTTTCCCTCCGTCGAGGGTGACATGTGCATTGTTACGGATCGTATTCTATCGCACGTGGCCGCCTCAGATGTGAGCATAATGTCGACACCCATGACACCAACGCAGACGCATTTACCGCGTTCCGCATCCACTCAGTGCCTGTCACGCTATGCCATGTGGTCGGAGCCGCGTGATGTCTGGTGCATTAAATTGGATCCCATATGGGTGGATTTTCTGGGCGCTCGCTCGCTAGGCCCCAATAAATCCATACCCTTTGTGGATGCGGTGCCCATTACGCTTTGGCTGCATGCCGGAGGTGCAGCTCAGGCACAGGCACAGTTGGAACTGGGCAGGCGTCAGAGCACTGCCAGCTCGCACATGGAGAGCATGGGACTAGCGCCACTGCCTTCGTTGCCACCATTGCCACGCAATCCGTTCCTTAGCGATGAGGATGTGCGCGTCGTGCAGCCACCGGCAACGAATGCTTCCACGCCCATCGAACGTTGCGCTGATGTTCATGCGATTGCACATATATCGAATTTGGTTAGCCTGCAAATCGATCACTATCAATTGTTGTTTCTGCTGCGTCTAGCCGAGGAGTTCAATGAAATGTCCACGTTCCTTAACTTGGACGCGGAACGCATCTTGCAAAAGGTTCGTCTACCGCACACGCATACACACACACACACACACACACACACACACACACACACTTTAATGACATATACAACTAACTTGGTGTTTCTTTCTTAACTTGGTACAGCAAAATCAACAAAAGTCTATTATATTTGGCTGTGTTGTGCCACAGATTGAGGTGACGCTTGTGATGCCATCGCCAACACCTGGTAAGGAATCGAGTGGTGGTGATGCTGAAAGTGTCTTACCCGATTCAGCTAGTTTGGGTGATGATTTACACATGAATAGTAAGAAATTTATTTCTTTTGTTGTCTCTCCTTAACAAATCTTTAGTTTTAAATTTAACGACTAAGCGCTAGTTAACGAAACTAACCAACGAATTGTTTCTACCTAGTGATCTGTTCGATCTATAGCAATAATTATCACCTAAAACAAAAACTAACAAAATCTCACAAGTAGTTTTCACTGATTCGTGCTTACTAGCTAGTCTAACTCACTGTCCTTAACCCCTAGTTAGGAACCTTTTCGTTTATATATATATATATATTTTTGCTTTTTATGCTGTACTTTCGCTTATTTACTATAAAGAAACTTTTTTAAATCGAAATATAGGATTTTTTGTAGGATTTCAAACCACTAATTATTAACATGTAATGGGTGTTTTTAAAGGCCTGATGGAAGTAATGGAACCAATTCTTCATCTCGAAAAAAACATTTTTTACAATCTTGTTATCACGTAATATTATCACGATATAAGAGTCACCGCGATATCAACCTTTGTATATATATATTGCGTATTTTGCGTATTGTGATAAAGTAAAATCGTCGTTGATTAAATAAATATTACAATTTTTAAAGAAATTATATTCTATTTGGCTTGCAAAAACACTTCCACATAAATAATCTCGCATGTTTTTAAACTAAACTAACGCAATAACTAATAAGTGCCTATAAAATATTATAAATTAATCGGAAACTCGTTACGATTCGTATAAAACAATCACAAATTTGACAGGCACAAATATAACATGGCCCACACCACCTCCGCTGGATCAGCTGAAAAGTAATACATTTGGAAGCGTAGAATCGCCATCCCCAGTGACCAATGATCCGCCCTTTGATAGTGGCATTCATACATCCAATCCCAATACACATGGGTAATCATAATTTCGTTAATCCACCTAGAAACCCACTAATTCGATTTATTTTTGTAGCTACAATGTGCAAATCCAGAGCACTCCTACTTTGGCTTCCTCAACGCCGAGTCAGGGCTCAAGGCCTGACACAGGCATCTCCATGCAATCGCAATCAATATCATCTGCCTCGAAGAGCTTAAAGAGCACAGTGCGACCTGGTGCTGGTACCGACGCTGTGCCCAGTATTACCAAAGAAATTAATTCGGGTCTGCTATCTATGAAGAAAGGCTTCTCCAGTTTTATGACTTCCATTGATTCGGCCATTAAATCGGGCACGCCCAATGACGATGCCAGTGATACCTTCTCTGTACAGAGTGACATAAGCTCCGATTCAGAGAACTTTGCCATTGTAATGGGCGACGACAAGACCATGGACTGCATGGATGTTATGTTCCGTCTCAATCCATTTACGACTGACAACAATATGAAGGCCTCTCCAGTTGAGGTAGCAAGCGAGGTGTACGAGGAACCTAGCAGCTATAAGACAAACATGTCCTCGCCCTCGGAGCCCTCAGAGGCAAGCACCTGGCGGCGACGGGATCTGGTCTCCATGGCCACCTTTAGGTTGCAATTGCACGCTACGTAGTTTGATAATTCAGCGATTTAATCGAATCTATATTTTAAAACATAGATTGACCACTGTGGAGCTTATACGCCAGCAGGAGGGTCATAAATCCTCGGTGCGTCTGCAAGTGGCTGCCATTTCTTGTGATGAGTGTGGCGCTATACCCTGGGATGAGTTGCAGGTTCGCAATATTTTAAGTTATCTTACTTTGATTTATGTTATATTATAATTTGGAGTGCCTATATTTTTTTTTATTATATGATTTGTGTTTTGTATATAAACAAATCATTTCGTTACGTTTTTTTAAATTCTCAAATATTTTCTTTGAAACTTTTGCCGACTCTAAATTAAGTGTTATTTGCTCAACTTTCCATAACGTATTCTGCATGCTCCGATCAATTTAAATATTAAAAAAAAATTAATTATACAATATTTAAAATAATTATGACTGTAAGATAAACTTCTCAGATAATCATTTTCTCATTATATTTTCTCTTTTCTCTAAAACCCGAATATGTTCTCATATAAAAAACGATCTCAATGTGTGCTAATTAAATACCAATATTGTGCTCAACGTATAATTTACTCTATAATCAACAACGAACACTTTGTAAATTAACTAACAACATCTACATGACACATTATATAAACAACAACGACAACAACAACCAACACTCTTCAACAACAAAACAGATCGCGCATCAAGCGAACAAGGTATAAAAAAGATCAACTACAAAATTTAAATTATTTTCTAAAAGCTAACTTTGGGTTTGTTTTGCTGCTTTTGTAAATACTTACTAATCAAATATTTTATGAATTTTTTTAATTTTATAGTTTTTAAAAATTTGTTTGTAGTAAATTTTGGTTGGCTTTTTGCCAGCGCTGTTGCAGTTTGAAAGCGTTTTTGGCCAATAGTTAAGGTTGTTACATTGTATTTGTTTATATGAATATGCTAGTTGGAACGGGTTACTTATAGTATATAATCAGTGAATTTACGCAAAAATCTTACAAATCTCAAATATAGGCAGCTTTTTAAAAATGTTTATTGGTTATTACGAATGTTTTAAGCATGCCTCTTCCATGCGCCTCTGTCCCTTAGTCGTTTCAGATATAGTATAGTTTGTACTCAATAGATTTTTTGTAGTGTTTAGTTTTGTTTTTCGTTTTTTCTTGGATTTTATCTTGCAAATTGGCTTGATTTTTCCTTCATTTAGGTTTAAAGGCGTTTAGCACCCAAACTGGGCAAATACGAATATTACTCATAACGAACACAACAAAGACAACACTAACAGGAACAATATATTTGGCTTCACAATTTTCAGGCTACTAGACCTCAATGCCAAATGAATAAATATCTTAGTCTTAATCACAAACAGTAAACTCAAAATTAACATTGCTTAGTAGACTATCCTTAACGTCATTTAACACACTTAAACCCTCTATCACACCCACACACACACACATATACAAAGCAGATTGCATGTGTGTGAGTGCTTGTTGCTTTACATGTTCGTAGTTGTATGCATGCAATTCTACTTACTAAAATTAGAGTATTATTATGTAGGGTATGGGTTCAAATTGATTGATGTTGTTGCACATTTACAGACAAAGTTTGGAGCGCGTTGTAAGTCTTGGAATCTGGCGCCATACAATCCAGAAGCGCCGCCCTGCATTAGACTGCGCCTCGAAGAGACACTTAACATGCCAAAGGAAATCGAAGGCATCATCGATCGCAAACGTATTCAAAGGTAAGTTTGTCTCCAGATTTAAGCTTATATTGTTTGAAATAAATATATATTTATTCAAAAATAGCTGGTTTACACATCATGCCGAGATACACGTTAAGGATATTAATATAGATTTGTCCATGAGCACAGTGATAGGTCTAGGTGATCTGGCTGAGGATGAGATTATTTCATCGCCCATGCCCCTTACGGTAGATTAGTTTTAAAGTCTAAAATGTTTGTAATAACTGATTTGTTTTACATTTTAAATAAGATAAATCTGGAAAACGTGCGTATAAATTTGCTGGAAGATCGACCGCCTGTCAATATTACTTCACCGGGCCCAGTGCCTATCAATCTGTGTATTGGTCGCATGCGTTTGGAGCGCGACAAGAGTGGCCAAATCAATATACAGCCCATAGGCGAGTATAAACCTTTATCATCCTGTTTGACATTTTTAAAAACTAGTTACATTTGCAGATACTAACATGACTTCTGAGCAGCATCAGGCATTAGGTAGCGTCTTCCGTGGAGTACCACGAGAACGTGATCGTGAGCTGCTTTCTATGCAGCTTGTCATGCAGCAAATGAAGCTCGACAATGAGCACATGCGAAAACAACTTGTCGATTCCAAAATCAACACAGATAATTATAGGTCGGTGTGTTGCGCTTTGGAATGATAAGCATTACAATTAATTTTAATTTTCAAATGCATAACAGGCAAAAGACTAAACAGGAAACAGATGTCTTACGGTCGTATTTAAAGGCAGCACAGGATGACATTAGCATATTGCTAGAAGAGAAGAAAGCATTGCTGGATACTATACGCTCACTGCAGGTGTGCTTGCATTATTTTCTTTCAATTTTACATTGCACTGATATACAAACCCACACTCATTTAACTGTCATCTCTATCTGTACACTTCTAAATGTTGTTTGTATGTTTTTGTCACTTTACACGTTTTGTACTTGTTGTTGTGCGTGAGAAGTTTAAACACGTTAGCGTTAAGAATAACACAAATAATAATGCAAGGACTAAAGGTCAGTCACTTATTGCACGCATGAACCTTGCTTTTGTAAAACATATACACTTAGCAACCAACTTGTATTTCCAACTGCAAACTTAAAAGGCCGCCACTAAATGCTCTTTTTCATTTATAGATACAACTGACCTCATCGAATATAAGCCGGAAGAATGATGGCAACAGGTAGCACAACTGCATGGACTGCATACAATGCTGCGGCGAGAACAACAACGCCTAAGTCTAGTATGCGAAGTCAATGCCAATGCTATCAAGCACGTCCTCGATATTTGTCATTTCGTTTTTATCATCAATCACTGCGTTGAGTTTAGCAGAAGACTGAGCCGTACTGAATACGGACACTATTCACGTTGCCGTTCGTCGTCATATACTTACGTACATAGTTAAACTATATACTATACTATTATAAACTATACTATACATATTTGTATTTGTTTTATTATTTTTAAGCTAGAAAATGACATTTGCTACTGTTCCAAAGAATGTTTTCCTTTTACAAAATGTTTCATTCTTATTTTTATTGTTTTTGTTTTATTATTATTGCTTAGACTTTTAAAGCAGCAATTTTTAAAGTATATATATACATATTTACATATATTTATAGTTCATTGTTAATTATTTTAAAACGAGAAAATCAAATGAATGTATTTCTACCTGTATATGTAACTAATGTAATTCTTCATTGATATTACGCCCAACTAAAACATTGTATATTTAATAGATATTGATAACACATTGTTGTGATTCATGATCATATCAAAATACTTAATTCTAGTATTTGTACGTATTATGTACTAATCTAATGTCTATGTGTATGTATTGCTGTTGTAATCGATGTGCTAAATAGCAAAACAATTGGCCAAATCTAAAAACTGATAAGTATTGAGGACTACCACTCCAAGTTATTTAAATTTTTTATTCAAATTCAATTCATTCCAATTTAATTAATTATCGTTTTACTTACACAGTATCTCAACACACAATACTAATCAACATGTTCTACTCTCAACTAAATCAAAAGTACCACATTATACATCCAATATAAAAACTCAAGTAAGTAACGCGTATACAAATTTTGAATTAATAGTTTACTTATTGCAAATTAAAATCAAATATTTATACAAAGCATATACATAAATACATATATGTATATAATGCGTTTGCTGCTTACGAATGTAAAAATGAACAATGTAATAATATTATATGTATTTGAAATATAATAGTGAGAACATGAATATATTGATTGTTATACATGCATTATATGAAAGTTTGCATATGTAGCTAGGCAAAACAAGATTAAGAAATTGAATTTGCAATAAATATTGAAAATCAATAAAATGTTAGATGTATTTTACTTGATTATATTATTATATTATTAAGATAAATCTATTTTCGGAACAGTCCATTGTGCTAACAACAAAATTTGCCTCCTATCGATTAAACTATCATAATAGCATCGTAGAATTATTAAAATATATAAATTCAATGGTAGTAGGCCTTGTTTCAAGACTGCTAATTGAGTTGGGAAAAAAGGTAACGCATCCCAATAAGGCGCTTATAATAATGGAGGCATGCAGGCTGAAAAAAGCGGATATTAAACGCATGTGGAGCCAGATAGTTACTCAAACGGGCATTGACAAATATACCTATGCAGAATGGCAGGAAAACTATGAAGAATTCTGGAAATGCATGCTGTCTACCTCGGAGCCGTACATAAGAATTCAAAGTGTAACTGCGGTTGACGTAAAAGATTAATAATATTTTCCTTACCGATCATTTCTGTGTATTTGTTTTTAGATAGAGCAACTAACACGAACACATGTCAACCAATTGCAGCTGCCAATAGCCAAAAGCAATCCTCCAGCTAAACCTCAACCCGCGAAGCAGAAACAGGCAAAAATACCTGGCGTGTCGGATTCCATATCTATGTTACGTATACCCCGCATAAAACCTGGACAACAGCCAACAAAGAGCAACTCTGATTCGCTTGGCTCGGTGAAGAATACACAGTCAGACTGGAAACCAGGACAAGAAAATATCCCGCAGCAGCATCAACATCAACAACAACCAAAACAACAGCAACAACAACCACAACAACAACAGCAACAACCACATCAGCAACATCCAGTTCCGCAGAAGGTTGGTTATTTAATCATTACGGTTTTAGGAAATTGGGAATTTTTTAATATGCAATATTTAAATTTATGTAGACTTCTAGACTAGCACAAGAACAAAGACAATTCATCCCAGTTCAACAGCCGAAGCAGGTGCTACAACAGCAACCACCGACACAGCACAATAAACAAGGTGTGGAAAAAAATCTCTTACAACAGTCACAGAATGATCCACAAGGAGAAGAAGAAGAAGAAGCAGAACAGAAACAACAACATTTTCAGCAACAGCGTAAACCGCAGCCTCATTGGCCTGGGAACTTGCAGTCAATGGAGCCAACGCAGCAAGCACAATCGAAAGATCAACTGCAACAACAATTTCCACTCTCGCACAAGATTCTGGAACAACAGATTAAAACCTATCCACGTTCGTGTCAGGAGAGATCACGTCCATATCAAAGGCAGCCACCCAATCGATCAAAGCCTAATCAGCCGATTATGAATGACCGGCTTAAAGCTCAAACCAACGAAGTACATATTCATTATAATTATTATTTATTTTATACAATAATTTTTCTTGTAGCCCCAGGGCGTCCCGCATAGATTGGTCCATGAGGTCTACGAGCGCCAGCGAGAAATGCTGTTTAAGCCCTTAGCTGAACAAGTCAAAACTATTAACAACATCAATGATAGCAGGGGCAAAATTGAGTCGGGCACCGATTGCGAATTAGAAAATAAGTTAATTGCCGATGCTTTAAAGCTGGCCAATAAAGTCGGTAAAGCGGATGATATCCCCAAAGCAAATAAAATCAGCCCAGAAACACCCTCAGATAATGGTGAGAAAATTTATGACTGGTTGCAGAGTTTCGATGACAAAGCTTCAAAAGCAATTGATCATAAGATAACAGATACTGCCGATTTTTTTAAAAACTTACCCAACCTTTCCACGGTGATTGGGAAAACGCCGCATGAACTAAAAGTGGCAATACAAAATGTAATTATCTGCGAAGGTATGGAAGACGACAAGCCCAATAATAAACGACAGAATCCGCAGGCGAATAAAAAAGAAATACAGTCAAACAATCTAAATGTGTCTAATTCAATTGCAATTCCCCTTCAATTTGAATTAAATAGCAATAAATGCAAAAAAAGGAGAAAAAGTTAAAGCTATTTGCTTAAACAAACTAAGAGATAACACTTTTAGATATGTTAGATCAATATTCGAAATAATTTATAATTCTGTAGGAAAAATATATTACATTCTATCCAGCAATTTATATTGTAAAGTCTATTTAAATTCCATAAAAAAAAACAGCTGTATGGTATTTAAATAAATTGTATTTAATATTAAAATTCGTTCGCAATTGCCAATTAGAGCAAAAAGAACATCGTGTGCAAGTTAAGGCTAAAAAACGGAGTAAATAGATCGATAAACAAAAATATAAGATCAAACGAATATTTTAAATATTTTACGAAATAGAATATTTTAAAAATTATTTTGACTATATGAAAATGACCATGAAACTATGCCTAGCATTTTATGTGATAAATCAAATACAAGTTTTTTTTCGAATTTGGGACTTTTTCCCTCCCTTTGTCCCGAGTGTACAGAAGGTTGATTTGTCCGACAACGATCCTTGAAAATAAGTGTAATCGCTTGATAAATCACACAACAGTTTTAAATTTTTCCTGTCTATCTTTAAAAGTAAGTTAAAACCTAATCAGAATATACTTTTACTTTCACAAGCAATATCTGACCTCCTTTTTAAGCCCCGGCTGGAGAGGATTGTCACATGGTACATATATCAGTTTCCCATATTTATCAACAATTTGCCAGTCAATTGGTAAGGACCAAATAACAGTTTATTATAGTAGTTAGTGTTTTAAAAATCTTTCTTTGCTATTTAAGCACTTTCTCGATACTCGTTTGCGGTCACACTGTACATGTGGTGAATATAATAATGGAGAAAACTTAGAAAAGGCTTGAAGTGAAGTATATAAAATCCGTTAATGGATTTGATGCTAAGAAAAACTGAGGTCCATCGCACGTGGAGCCAGATTTTGACCCAAACAGGCATCGAGAAGCATGTGGAGTGGCAGGAAAGTTACGAGGACTTCTGGAAATGCATGTTCTCCGATTCGGAACCGTATATTCGGATTCAAAGTGTTACGTAATGTTGAAACGCCAATTACATTTTTATTTCATGCTCTGTTTTATTTATGTAGCTAGGCAAGGGGTTACATCACGTTTTTCTCAAAAACGGGGTCGGTTCGAGAGTAAAAACGTTTTTGATGAGTTGTTTTGAATATCTCGGGTAAATAACGTCTGGTTTTGAAATGTCGTACCTGTTTGAATTCTTAGGGATCCCTTCTATCAATTGGCATTCAAGCAAATTAAATTTGTCATAAAGTCGTGCTTCGTGGGAAATCCATTCTTCGATGGAAAATTGAGAATCAAGGCTTTATCGGCAAACGCGTTAATTTGGTTTAAACTGCTTTCAACGTTTTTTTTTTCCAAATTGTAGATTATAAAATAACAAAATCGACAATTTTAGTATCCATTTTGGTGTTTTCGTAGTGTGCAAATCCTCTATCAAAATAGTTGGGAAATATTTAAACGTTTCTAGTCAGGTTATAGTATGGTAGATAATAATATAAGTTATTTCAAATTCACATTAAAATTTAATTTCATTATTTTAATTTAAATTATTGCATTTTTTCCGCAGAAATAAAAAAAATGCCAAAAAAATGCCGGCAACCAAAGCAGTTATCAAAGCCAAAGAAATTCAAATGGTTCAAACATTAAACACAAATAAGAAAAACATAAAATAGCATGATCAAGTTATTGGGCTCAACCAGCAGAAATCTCTAAAGCAGAAGCCACAGCAGAAAGATACAAATCGAAAAGGTCACTTTTTAATAAGCAGCTCCATACAGATTCTACGTTCCAAAAAGGTATTTATTGCTATTTATTATTACTACTATATTATTTATTTACCACATTTTTAAGAGACTAATAATATAGGCAAAAAGCATTTATGTGATACTACTAACAACCGTAATAAACATTGTGGATTTAAGAAGACACAATGGAAATTAAATTTAAAATCCAATTTTAAAAGTTCAAAAGTGAAATGGATCGAGATGTTAGGTATTGTTCTTTTGCTTATCACGAATGAATTACTTCAATTACTTATTTAATAATTTTCGGATTTCTGACGATTACTGTGACACATAAAAGAAGCATAATCTGTATTTGCTTTATAGGTAGGTAGTATAGGTAGTGTATTGAGTAGTCGACCATATATATCAACTGCTTGGCACGCATGGCAGCATAAGCAAGCAGTTTACAGGTTTCGCGCAAAGCAAGCAGTGCGCAGGAACATCTGTTAGAATTTAAAAAATAACCAATTACACTCCCTTTCCATTTCGACGTCAGATTTATGTCACAAAAGATCGTTTGCGGTGAAAGGCACACAAAACATGTAAAACACTTTACATAAATTGCATTAAAAGGACACAACAGAAGCAACAACAACAACAAATCGTTGCAAACAAACACTGCAATAACGTTGTAGGCAGCAAACCAAAATTGAATTTGCGGTTTTTGCGTTTGGGCCAAGTTGTAGTTGGCCAGACCTGGGACGGACAAACTGAACAAGTGGGTGTATTGTACCTATGTGAAGCCCGAAACACAAAAACTCGATGAGAACACGCAGCAAATAACTGTAAATGAAGCTAAAATGTGGTCAGTAACTGCGCCGACCGCACAATAAAAAAAGCGATTTCTGGTTGGGAGTGTCCGACTAGTGTCCGCAATATTTGGGGCTTAAACATAGAACACATATATCTTCATAAATGATCTGCGAATTATTATCAATACGGAAATGTACAGACGGACAGACAGACAGACAGACAGATAAAATCGGCTATTGATGCTGACGAAAAAATGTGTGTACCTTTTGGCGTGGAAGATGCCTCCTTTTGGTTCTTACACACATACGGGGTATAAAAATAAAAAAACCCGCGGGTACCATTTTAATAATGAGCTTCCTACTAGAATAACATTTTCACTCACATCAAAATGCGTAAGCCCTACTGCCTTGCCTGCAACATTTACATGGTTACAGTTTGCGCCTGGAAATGATGTGGCATGTGGTTAGTTGTGGCCACGCGCTGATGGCTGACTGACGGGATAAACTTTTTGCCACTGCCTGGCAACCGGTTAAAGTTGTCCCAACAGCAGATCAGCTAACTGGCCATGTTTAAATGTTTAAAACACAGCCAGACACAGGCTCGACAGTCAAACGTGCCAGCGACATGTACAACATTTTCCCAGCAGCATTTGCAGTTGCCTTAACTAGAGCAGCAGCGGCAGTATTAGCAGCAGGAGGTGCTGCAGTGCCAGGAAATGGATATGGTTTACACGGCACAAGATGGGGGGCTGTCAAGTTGGGGTTGCTAAATGTGTGTGCTTGTGATATTAGTTCTCATTCAAGGAGAAAAGCACTAACATTAAAGTTTAAACAGATGAACGAATTCTGGCTATTGATAGTTCAAGATATCTATGCTAAATTTAACACAATTTAACAACAAACTAAGAACTAAGAACCGAGAACGTTAGAATTCCCCAAAAATTGTGAACAAGTGAATTATCATAAAGTTTTTAGAAATGAACCTGTAACATCATCGTCCACCTCTCAAGTTAACAAAAAAGTTTCATTAAAAGGTATTTTCGCGATTTTCCACACTTGTGGGTGGAATTTCCCGAAACCCCGTTTTTGCGCGCAAGTTCAACACATAAGGTAATTTCACTCAGTCAGTCTGTCAGGAGAAACAGTTTTATTTTATTAGTGAGTGTCAGCACATGCCTTAAAGTTTTGTTTGTTCATTAAACTTTTTTGGACCTTATAGCCTGCTATATAAAGAAGATGCCACCATTGTAATCAGCGATGATTGACCCTGCCGTCATCACTGGTTTTGACTTTAACAACGGCCATTATACACACTCGCACACACTCTTACAAAGTTGACCAAGTTTTAATACCCGAAGCTGTCCGTGTTGCGCATATGTAATCCCATTAAAATCCAATAAGTTAAATTATTTCCATTATTATTATGTGAGCGCACTTTGTCGCTGGCTGTTCCAGCTCAACTTTGGTGTCCAGCGTCCTGTTTTCCCGTGTCCCGTGTCCTGGCCGATAACTGCTTCTGTGGGCGTTTATCTCGCATTGCTGGCGTGTCCGGCTGTCTGTGCGGCTTTTGCTGGCCAGTCGGCGGCACTTTTGACCAATATCTGCAACACTTCAAACTCATCCCGGCCATTATGTGGTTACGGCCATTGGCTTCTGTTGGCCATTAAATTGCATTACGGCCGACAATCATTGTCATTGTTGTTGCTGTTCTTGCGTCATGTAATTTCAGTAATTTCGTTGTCTGTTTTTGTCGTTGGCCTTTTTAATTACTTTGCATTTTGATGTGTGCTAATGCTTAAGCCACTCAGCTGTAATTCCACTTAAAACCACTTCTTGTAGGCCTATGAAATGTACTTACTTGTACTGGTTACCAAAACAGCTGGATCAAAGTATAAAGTATATTCTGTATTCAAGCGGGCTTAAACTCAACCGTCTCGTACCGAAATTCCACTTAATTTCTTAGCAGGAGCCGAATCTTCAGACAGTTGATAAAAAAACAGCCGAAGCGAAGCTCGAAACAAAATATATATTTTTCAAAGACAGTTCTGTTTGAAATATCAATATCAGATATATTTATATTTATAATAAAACTAGCTTGAAATTCTCTTGCTCGTCCAAGTTTTTTGCCTGTGCAAGTTAAACATATATTATTTTAGTCTTTATGATAGATTTTCAAAAAAAAATGTTGTATTTGCACACTATTAAGGGGCATGTGGAATGAATTAAAAACACAGAAGTTTATAAAGAAATTATTTATGCTGGTATTAAAACAAGCAAAAGGCTTAAGAACTCAAGAACTTTACTCAAAGTTCCGAAAACTGGGCAGCAAATAGTTAATGTAATTTTCTAGTTGTTATAAATCGATGAAAAGTGTCGAGTCAACGCAATACAAGTAGTAAAAATCAAAGCGGAAAAAACACACGCATAAGCAACCGAATAACAATAAAAATAAAGTTAAACTGTTGTGCGACAAATTTAGAAGTGGGCAAAATTCATCGTTAATATTTTTGGCTGCCAAATGGCGGACAACAGGAAGAAGGACTTTCGACTTGGCACCGTAAGGCTCTTATAACAAGCATACGCCGTGTATGCCAAGCAGTCAAATCCGAATTTCTAAAAACCAATAGAAAGGATGTGGAAGGCGGGCTGAATGGGGAGCGCTGTGGCAATGAGATGGCAATGGGAACAGAAATTTTATGGTTCGTGAACATGCGGCAAAAATTAGAAGAAGAAGCGATCCAAACTGAACACAAAACACACAACTGACAACGGAAATTGTGCGAACGGCGAAAAGCAAAATTGACGCAAAAATAACACGCCGAAAATATCAACAACAACAACAATAATAACATTGGCAACTGTAGTTGCACTGCCAGCAAATATAAAAAAACCAACAACAAGTGAACTTAAGTAAGTGTGCTCTAGTCGGGAGTGCCCGACTTGATGATACCCTTTACTCAGCGCCAAACTATCTTTACAAACATTTCAACTTCCTTCCAAATCCACATAAAAACACACGTTTTCGAATGACTCCGGTGTTCATACGGCGATCCTTCAAATATTTTAAGCGCATAAATATGGTAACATATAGAGAGTATTACCAAAGCTATACCTCCAAAAATGGAGTATTTTTTCTCAATTTTGCGAGCGAGGTATAAAAAAAAGTGTTCTTGATCAGTTAGTACACTAGGAGAACCTGTATGTCGAATTTGGTTTCTGCGAGAGAAGGTCGCTAAATTTTATCTGAAAATCGATACTTATTGATTTCGATAGATGATTCGGTGATAAACTTCATCATGAAATAGAAAAACCTACGCTCCAAACTTGAGCGTAGTTCATAAAGCGTCTGGTAAGGATGGACAGACGGATAGATAGACAGTTAGAATAAGTTAACTTTATGGGGAATATGCTTTTGTCTGTTGCATACATTTTGCAAAACCATAACACCCTTTTCTACCCATCACTAATGTGTAGAGGGTATACGAACAACAACACTAGGAAAACTGCGCAATAACAACAAACATAATATGACAATAGCACTGCATATGTATGTGTGCTTATGAATGTGTGCGTGAGTTTGTATGCTTAACAACTCGCCAATGTCTGTTGTTGTGCGGTTTTTCGGCCGCCCATAGTAACATCGACATGTGCGGGATATGCACAGATTGCATATCGAAAAGGTTGGCTTTAAAAATAAACAAACATAAAATCATAGGTTCCGCCTTTGTTAAACTTATTACCTAGGCCTATTTGCGCAATTGTGAACAGAGGTATGCAAAAAAGGTGAGAAACAGGTATTATCTTGTCACGAAATGTGCAATGCATAATAGAAGATGGCTCCGGCCCCCTTCAGTATCAGTATCAAAAACCGAGTTTCTGTGAAGCACTGCCACAAGGCTGTACATAGATTCGTGTTCTTATTGCAGGCACTATGTGTAAGATGAAGTTGGGCTGATCAGACCACTATATCATATAGCTTAGGACTGATGAACATAATTTTTTTAAATTTCTTGATCAAACTTGGTAAATAAGAGCTTTAAGGTGCCTCTTATATATATGAAAAGTCGTATAAGCATTGGAACTCTATTTCTTCCAATAACAGTGTTTATCCAATAGTAGCTTTGTCCCAGAATTTCAAACATCATTTCAGGTCGAATTGAAAAAATTTATGATTTCCTACTGGAAAGCGGTTCGATGTGCCTCGTTTGACTTGCTTGATTCATTTCGAGATATCAAATTTAATAAAATATGTTGTGAAAAATAATACTTTGGGTTTTTGTTAAACTTTTATTACTTTATGCCGTTTATAATTTGTGTAAATATTTCTTAAAATATTTACCAGGCATTTCTGCATGAAAATATCAGAATATTGTTCAATTTTAATTATCAAATTGCAAATTCGCAATGCAAATAATGTATATATGCATTTGCAATTTGTGAAGAGCAAAAAATAATAATAAAAAAAAATTTTGTAAAAATTGTTAAGCGGCTTGTAAGCCGCAATGCAAATACGGCTTTAATCAATTAAAAAATGTTGCGCTATGCCAAAAGTTTTATCTGTGCATGTGTGTGTGTGTGTGCTTTTGGTGTATTTGTGCGGCGGCTGTGAAAACAACAATAAAGCAAATCAAACACACACAGCACAACAAAAATACAAAAGCAACTACAACGAATAACGCTGTGAGCTTACACGGGGCGTATGAGCAACTTTTGTGGCCTGCCTGTCATGGCTAGGCTGCTTTTGCCAAAAATGTTTTTCGAGCTACGTTCTGCTGTTGTTGCTCTTGTTGTTCTGTGGTCTGTTGGCTCGACTTGACTTTTGGTTTTCGCAGAGCCTTTTCGAAGCTCTCGTGGCTTTGTTTGTCCTTGCCTAATGCTGCTCATCATCTCATTGTTCTTGTTGTTGTTGTTGTTGTTATTGTCGTTGACTGCGCTGAGTCTTATTTATGTGCCGTTGTTGTTGTTATTGTTGTTGTTTCTGCTGTATGCAAAGATAATAAGATAAATGTTCTCAAAGGACTGCACGACACTGTGCGCCATCGTTGCTTATGCAAAAGGGCATTTGCGCAAATGTTTCGTGATAATAAATATAACTCTGTGTGGCAGCAGCACTGCTGCTCTCAGGCCCCCTTCACCCTTCACCCCGCTCGCATAACACCCGCGTTTGGAAACTGAAAGAATAAAACAAAACAAAAATGGATATATATTTGTATTTATATAAATAGAAATAATCCAAAAATGTTGCATTTATTTCAGTTTCATGTCTGCGGCTTGGAAATATTTTTGGTGATTCTAATTTATGTTAATTTTGTTCATATTTTATTTTCTGTATGCTAATTGAAAAACACATTTAGCTATGCTATTGAAATATGGCTTATATTCTATAATTCTTATTCAAATATTCTAATACCCTGCACCTAAATCTAAAGTATTATAACCTAATAATATTTTATTAGGAATTTTTTTTATATGTATATATAAATAATATCAATACGTTGCTCCAATAAAAGAAAGTTAATACAACATAAAAGGCGAATCAGCAATCATCAGTTGAAAGGGATTGTGGCCTCAAACTGTTCTCATCGCCACTGAAATAGAGAAAGGAGGACGGACGGTTGTAGATTCAGAGATCCCTTTTTAATTTTTCTATAGTTACAGGGTACCTAATGCGAACATCATCAAAACAAATATGAGTTCTATCTATAATAGATATGTGCACCCATTAAAGTGCTCGCATTTTATTAGCTTTTCGGCACTCCACATCATTGGTACAAAGTTTAAACTTATCATTTTGTAGTTTTGCAGTGCTCTGCATAAATTTGCGAAAATCAAATTAAACAAACATTTTTGGGGGGCTAGTTTTGTAATGAATTTATAACAACATTTCTAAACATTTGCTAGCCATAAAAGCGAAAAACGAATTTGCATAATTGACATGCGCCCGACCCGACCCAAAAGCCGCACAACGAAATTTATTTTTACATGGGCTTAAATTTGTTACCCCTCTATGGTAGACCATATATAGAACAAGATAACGAATCACAGTTTAAAGTGTGCGGGGTATTTTATTTTGGTATTCGCTATTTTAGTTATAAAGTGGGTATTTATTTTACATAAATAACTGGCAAGAGATAGGCGTGCCTAATTAGAAGACATTGTCAAAGTTTCTAGAGAAATAATAGCAATGCTTAGCTATTTTAGAAAATAATTGCATTGCTTAGTTTTTTTAAAAATTCAATAGTCATTAATATTAGCCTTTTTTTCTTAAAATTTAAAATATCACTTTTAAGGTCATTTCCCCTCTGTGGGATATCAAAGATTCCACACAGAAATGTGTAAAACATATCTAACATGAATTTTTTACCAACATCTCTCAAAATGGGTTTGAACACTTTAAGAATAAAAAACCAAAAAGTCTTCTACAGTGCATTTTTCGGTTTTAAAAAATTTCTTAAGCGTAAAGTCGACCAGAGCCAAGTTAAAATTTTTCCTGTATCATAAAAGATAACGCAGTACATAAAACTGGCTCTTTGGACCGTTCGAAAATCATCAATCAGACATATCATAATACGTATGTATATATAATATCATTAGATAATTAGATAGACAGCTATTGTTCTATGGGCTCTATGTACACGCAGATGGACAACTGTAGGAATGATGGTCAGATATATGTTCCTGTCAAATAGATTAGTTGATCTTAAGTATATTCTGATTCCGATTATATTGAAACTTTATTTTAATTACTGCTAACTCATTTCTTTTAATAATTGTAATAATTTTAAATCGTATGTCCATCCTCTACTCTCCCTTTGTCTTGACTTTTTTGCTGCCCGTTAAACTTTTTTGTATGATTTTTTTTTGGTGTTTTGTTATTAATGACGGCATCAATGTGGTTTATAGTTTCGTAAAAACAATTATATTTTAATACATGCATTGTTTTATTAATATTTACCTAGAACGTTGCTTTAAGGCCTTAAATTAATTAAGAGACAGCACTTGTAAAAGACGTAGTTATTGTTCTTTTACGTTTCTTGTTTTTTGTCTTTTGATTTGTGATTCTTTTCTCTAAGTTCTGTTATTTTAAAAGCTTAGCATTCGCTCAAATCAAATCTGAACTATGAACGCATTAGATTCCCATCATCTTTGCCTTGATCAAGTCGTGAGGAGTTTAAGTCAAAGACAAAAGGCATAGTGGAGGCATAAGCATTTCCATAATTAAACGTACAACGCATAATGGCATCTTAATGGCTAATGAGTTTCGACGACCGAGGGTGGGGCTCTGAGTGAGGGGAATGGGAACTGAATTCCAACAGCATTTGCATTTCTTTTCATTTCCATGATGACGTGCAATGGAATTGAAAATTAAGTCATTAAGCTGAGCAATGGCCAGCTAGCCAACTGGCTAGCGCTGCGTATACGTAATATTAAAATGAAATACGAACAAAAGGAATAAGTAAAAGTGACCAGTTGAGAGCTCTGTGCCAAGAAATACCCTCTACTTAGATCACAAGTTCACTAACACACAATCAGGTGTTAAATTAAAACATAAAATCCAAATTTTATAACGAATGATCTTTTTCCCAGAGGAAACACATTCTTCTCTGCCTGGATTTGAAAAAGATTATCAACCGATTCAGCCGACTATCGTTGATATTTGGCTTTGAACCAAACAAATTCCAGTTCGGAATTCCAATTATTGTGTTATTATTAACCCAATCGTAAGCCGAACCGAAAAAACAACAAAACCGAATCACATATTTTTAAAAAAAAGTCGACTTCTTTGGGAGTCTCTGCCAGCTGCCAACTTTCGACGGATATCCAATTCTTTCATATGAAAATCTCTGCGGTTAACAATATTTTCGAGCAATTAAATCTTAATAATGTAATAGTTGAAGTGTTCGGTCGAACCGTGAGCTGCATTATCGAATCATTTTGTTGGGCTTGCAGCCATCGGTCTTCTACATTTTTTGGTAAACGCTTGCGTTCACGTTGGGATATATATGATAGCGTATACACAAAGAATGCAAAATAGTTGAACCAGATGGCCAACTGCCCTTATTAATACCCTTGTTTGCCATTTTTGATAAATACAGGGTGTAGAAAAAACAGCTGCCAAAGACAAATGATTCTTGTTTGGGCGTGCGTCAAGCGCAGCGTTCATGAAAATTTGCATACAATTATTTGCCCGTTAAGTCAAACGCGACGTGAAAATTCTCGCCAGCAATGAAAATGTGATTTGCTCTTGTGACAATTGTTATTTTTCACTCGCTTGATTTCTTTGTATTCCCGTACTCATTGAATGTTTGGCGGTTTCCATTTCGGACTCACCTCCACCCCGAGCAAGCCGTATTTTGCGTGCATTTCATTTAAATGATTAAGGCTTTTATGTTTTCTTTCGTTTTGTCTTATTTTTTTCGTCCGAAAGTGGCATATATTTTGCACTGTGCCTTCGTATTCACTTGAGCCTGAATCAGTCAGAGCGTCCCTTTGGTTATATTTTACACTCCATTGCCGGTGGGTCATGCGATGACCAATTGGTTTTATGGCCCAACTTTATGCTCATCTCTCGCTTTTTATATGTTTTATCCTTGGCAAAATTTCTTTTACGAGGCTTTTCGTTTCAGTTCATTTTGTTAATCAATTTGTGTAAGAAGTTTTTTAAAGGTTGCTGCAACAGATATGTCGTGATGCTCAGATTCGATACTCTGAATAGGGGCTTAAAAAAAAAGCTACTTAAAAAGCTTAAAGGAACCGATTCCAAGGCAGGAGGTTGGTTCAATCCGTGATCCGAATCATTGTCAATGTATATTTTGACCTTAAACTCGTAAGCTTGCTAAAATATTGCTACTTATGATTAATAAAATGACTCCATATACTTATTTCCAACCTTTTGCCCTCCAATTAGATTTTTCGTCTATAAAAAAATGTTAGCATCATCAATTCTATTCCTCGATTTAAATATTGTGAAATTGTTCTTTAAAGTGCTTAAACAGTTTTTGGCCAAATTTTGTTTCTTTCTGACTTTGTTGCATATATTTTTCTTGATGCGTAATTGAAAATGCGGTGCACCATTGATAAACTGCCAATGCACGGAACGAGCGAAGGATTCGTGATAAGTTTCTCTGACAGGGCCAATCATTTGGTAGCTCCTCCTGCTGATGCTTTCCCAAAGTTGTCCCCCCCATCCCTGCTGCTCTTGTGGTTGGCTACGTGTTTCGCGTTGCAATTTTCAGCTGAGCTCATGTGCAAACGAGCAATTTCGTTGGCAACATAAACGAGCCGAATCGAACGAGTTTCTTTTGCGAAAAGTGTAGCTGCTTTTGCTGCTGCTGCAGCATTTATTCAATCAATAAATTTTGAGCTTCAATTGAATCAAATGCGACTTATTCATGTCCCCCACTCCTCCTCTGACCCATAAAGCCATCTGACTGAAAACTGACCAGCAGCTGGAGTTATTAATTTTCCAATTAGAGCTACGGCAACCTGCCTAATTGCTGTCTTGTATACTTGAATGTATGTGATTGCGAAGCGGTCAATGGAATAACGCATTTTGTTTGGTTCATATTTCAGGCCGAATTCGTTGCCACAAAATGGCGCTTGTAATATGCAGTAACTCGCACTTCCGCCATGGTTAGTGTCTTGAAGCCGAAAAAAACTATCTTTCATTCAACCTTTGACCCGAATTTTTCATCTAAAAAGATTATCGGATGGTAAACAAAAACCATTTTTCACAAAACTTACATAGTGAGAAGGCTATTGGCCAATGAGTTCAGCTAACGCAACTTTTGTAGAATTGCAGGGTATCTCACAGTCATGGCAGCATTCACCTTTGTTTAATGCCACCGGTGTGCCTCGCATTACGCATACGCCACATGGGACGAAAGAGAGGAAGAGCGACTTTGTACTTAAGTATTTGTTCATAATATTATGGCAGGCGTTGCGGTTCATTTGGTTAATGCATGCAGCCAGATCCTATTATTCACGACTGCATTGTGTGTGCATGTGTGTGCTATTTGTTCATGCGCGCGCGTGTGTGTGTGTATGTGCGGTGCATATGCTATGCAAAGCTGCCTTTTGTTCAGCCTGCGTTTTTGTCTGCTTATAAGAGACAAGGCATTCGATAATGGCCTCCTGCCCAAATATGATTCATGCCACCAACGGAACAAACGCGCATTGTCTTTGTGGCCACAGAAACTCATCGGCTGCTGTCGTTTTGTGAGGCCCGGCAAGCGGCTTTTATAAAAGCTCAGTTCAGTTTCTATAGCTTCTTGCAGGCCACAACATTACTTGATTTTCCAGCTTGGTATGAAGCAGCTTATTAATTTGGATAAGATAAATATAAATATTTGTGCTAATGCTAATGCATTTGGAAAATCTTAGAGCATATGCCAATTAACAGCTTTAAGTGAATTTATTTAAGCTTATAGACTTTATTTCATTTCAATAAGCACTGAAAGCTGTTCAAAATCTGCCTACAGGTGAAAGTTTGCCTACAACTTGTATTATTTTAAATAATCTGTTTGGCTTTCAATTCAATTTCTATTATCATATCGTGAAAACGCATAAGCTTACTAAATTAACAGCAGATTCTATGCCTGACCGAAAAATAACTTATTTTAATTGAAAATAATTAATTGTTCTATTAAAAAGACTGACACCCAAATTTGAGCTTATATTTTGATAAATTGTTATGACTCTACAACTAAAAAAAAGAGCCCCAAAATCACTTTTACGTAATTAAGCTCATATAGGTTAATAAGCAGATGTGCATTTACACACGCTTGCACAGTCAGAGAGATAGAAAGAGAGAGAGACAGACAGGGAGGGAGAGGGAGGAAGAGAGAGATAGAGAAATAGAGAGAGTTAGAGAAAAACAACACAGCTTCACGGAATGCATAACTTTTTGTTTGTATACCTTATAGCTGTACGTAAAAGTAAAGAAGCTTATAGATTTACTTTCCAACTCTTTAAAAACTTACGAATATTCCATATGGTATCTAGAAGTTAGAAACTCACTACTGCGCAATCTTATGTAATTGCTTAAATCCGCTCAACGGGGAAAAAACCCAAAATTTCATTAAATAACATTCTATTAAAGCCAATCTGAAACTATATAAACTATTATGATACACTGCGTGTATCCTAACGAGGGTATCTCGTAGTCAAGCAATGCCGTCGAAAGTCCTTTTGCTTGGTTTTTTTTTTCTGTTGTGAGCTTTAGCAGCTGCTGTGTAAAAATAGTTACAATAAATAAAGGTTGCCGTGGCCGAGTGCTTGTGAATAATTACACATTACAAAAATTACAATAATTTTTAATTAACAAAAAAACTGGCGCTACGAGCGCAAGGCGAAAACCTGGCCAGGTAAAAGGAAAACTGCAAGTGAACATTTTTCAAGCCTAGACACATTTGTGCGTGTGTGTGTGCGTGTGTGTGTGTGTGCGTGTGTGCTACGCGTTTATAATTGCACATTATGCAAATTAAGTTATTTTTGTATTCTGAAAAAAAAAAACAAGAAAATAATAATAATAATATAATGCGCATATAGTACATGTAGAGACGCATTTAAAGTGGGAGCAAATGAAATTTGCACACGCAAATCCAATTAAACTTAATACGCAGCAAATGTAGCAAAATTTTTAATATAAAAGTCAAGAGGCTTAGCATTTGGCATTACCTTGAGCTCCTGCTGAGCTCTTCGCACCTGAGCGATTGCCGTTTGAAGCATTTTTTGTGCACTTCCCAGTTGCAACAAACGACGACAAGAGGCGGCGACTTTTAGCTTAGCTTCTGCTCCAACCACGCCCAGGCTCACGCAAGACTACGCCAGCACCTGCACATCCTTGGCTCAAGTAGCATTTGCTGCAAGCGGAGTGTGGCAACGGCAGGGGAGGAGTTGGGAGGGTGCTGGTCCATCACTAATTTTATCTATTTCTTGCACTTTGGCCAAAGCAATTGTCTTAGACATTTTCATCATGCAACTATCGGGAGGCGTTGGGTGGCGGGCAGAGCGACAGATACCCTTCGAGTGCAGCACAATCCTTACGTTTTCCGCCCGTTTTTGCTGCCGGAGTCTGCTTGAGCTTGTTGAAAATCAATTTCTTGCATCATTGTTTGCCAAGTGAAGTGCACTGGAAAATTTCTCAGAGCCATCAGGCCAGCAGCTGAGTCTGCCTCCCCCACCCATCCCTCTCAATAAGTGTGTGTGTGTGTGTGTGCCTTAAAAATCAACGTCATATTGAGTTGTGTGGAGGGCGATGAGTGCGCTGAGTGTAGTCAGAACCAAATGAAAGCAATTAAGCTGCTCAGCTAAAAAGCCAAGCGCCGAGCACAAGAAAATTCATTTTCATTCCTGATTACGGGATCTACCCCAACCCCAACCCCAACTCCAAACCCACCACGCTTTTTCTTGTGGAAAATGGCCAATCGGCAATCGGCAATGGCCAATTGTTCGGCGGCTGCTAGTAACGTAATGAACGGCATTAGCCAAGCCGCCTGACCACATAGACTACACCCGACAGTCCCTAATCGATGCCCTGCCACACCACACCACCCCACCCCATCCCACCCCGCCGCCCTTATTTGTGCTAAGCCGTGCGCGACCCGGCGCCGACATTTTTGTGCACTAATTTTGGGTGCACAACTAGCGAAAATTCTTTGGCCGGCAACAGACGACGACGGGCAATTTCGTTAGTATCCTTGGGATCCTGGACAAAGTTGTAATTTTATTTTCGAAATTCGTTTAGTTCTCTCTGTTTGCGCAAGAATCCGTTATTTTCTTTGTGCCAGGCTCTCTCGCACACACACACACACACACACACACATACACACGAAAATGAAGTTGAAAAGTATTTTTTCTTTTTTAAGTTTGGGGCGCGTTCGTTTAGTTTGGCCATGCGTAGCACGAGATCCCCTACTGTCAGTGGCCAGCGGCAGGGTTAGTGGGAGGGGGGGAGGGGGGAGGGTGGATGTAAGAAGGGAGTGGTGGTAGAGGGGGGTTCAGTGTTGTCTCAACCGCCATTGCTGTCATGTCATCATGTTGATGAAGCAACCGGATGATGAATGGACGTGCGGCACAGTGAAGCTTCAATTGATGCAATCAGCGTAAAGTGACAGTAGATTCTTTTTTTTGTGCTCCCCCGCCTCCTCCCAGCTGGTCTGGTGTTGTTGTTATTGTAATTGTTGCAGGTTTATGCCGCGGCTATCAATTGTCGGTTGTTATTTGTTGTTCTTATTAGCTGCGACTTGGTTAGTTTTTAGGATAAGTTGATTTGAAATTGTAATTGATCTTTTTATGTTTTTTTATTCATTTCTCTAATCAGTAGACAGACTTCTATGGTTTTTATTACCACAATTAGCTGACCCAACCAACCTGACCCAGCGCTGAAATGGTTTCACAAATATTTGGACTGTCTGCTATACATATACATATACATATGTAGTTAAGAACACACACATATACATACTGAGGTTGTACTCCCTTTTCTTTTAGCCGCACCACTGAATGTGTTCGTCTTTATGCAGTTTGTAATTTAAACCCAAAGCACAAAGTTTTAGTTTTAAACTATTAAAAATTTATTTTAGGTTTTGGGTAAATGTGAGTTCCTAATCTGTGTGTGTTATGGGACAACCAACATATCAACTTTGGTGCATCTACCTCCAAACAAAAGCTCACAATCTTTGTTATGGAAATAAGTCCAAGTATCTCGAATCTGGCTTTAGTAGTACAATTTGTTTGTTCTACAATGTATATGTAACCAGGTGGTGTTTCTCGGCTTTGCCCCGTCAATTTGCCATCTATTTACACTAGTTGGTATTTTTCAATCTTGTAAGGTTTTTTTGATTCAATTTTTAAACATAAATTACCTATTTCCCATTACCATATAGACAATATATTACAAAGATATTTTAAAATGATTTGGACGCATATCGAACATAAAGCCAGAAATTGACTTTGAAAGGCGTATCAGAAAATGTTAACAAATAATTGTTTGCAAATGAGTTAAAAGCCGATCGGATGCTAAAAAAAGTCTTTGATTGTAGAAAACGTCTTTTGCATATGCCAATTCATTTTCTGTATTGTTCAAATTCTTATTTTTTTGTTGAAAATATATTGAAAAACTAGTCCGAGATTCTTTCTGGTGGCTTTACAGGACTTTAAAGCCGAGTCGTCAGAGAATAAAATATTTTTATCATATTTTAATTTTCAATAAATACTTTATGTTTTCAACAGAAATGTTATTAAATAAATGGCAAGTCATCATATTTTTATGATCAAAGTAACTTACAATCCATATTGCATTTCCAGTTATCAATCATTTTTGTCGTCGCAAAGCATAAATTTAATATCAATTGAAATTTCCAATCAAGTGACTGTTTATTTATCTCTAGTCTCGACAATCAGTGCACTCAAATTAGATTGCTTTAGTCGAGAGTGCACGACTACGGCATACCCAGTATCCAACAAATCTTTGTATACTTTGTAAAAACCGACTCACGGATAAACAGTATGATGTATACTTTTTGGGGTCGAAGATGCTTCCTTCCGTCAGCTACATTCATTTGCACAACTGCAATATTCCTGCATTTTTGCGTGTTTTTTTAATAAGTACGGGGTATAAAAATATGATTGCATTAGGCCAGAATAAGCAGAACTATTTCGGAACATGCAGGTGGCGCTTTGGCCAGCTACTAGCTGGACAAATTTGGCCATTTTGCAAAATAAACTTTACAGAGATATGCGCAAATAGAAATTGGGTTTTTTCGCCTAACAACTGGACACCAATGTCAGCAGCAGGGACCAACAAAAAAGAAATGGCAAAATATTGAAATTAAGTTGCCTCAAAGAAGGCAAAACTAAAAGATGCGAAGCGGTCGGCTGTATAAATGTACGAAATCAGCATATTGTAATGGAAACAATTTTTATGACAACGAAGCGGCAGCACATTTGCTAAGGGATCTGGTTTTGTTGCGGGTGCTGAGTTTCTGACCAATGTCAGCCCTAAAACTGACAAATTAGCATTTTTCCCATTTTATGCCAACGCTCGTCCAACTAAATATTTGCCCTGGCGACCGCAGCACAAAAAAAAGCGCCGCCTAAAGTAGTTGAGTTGAGTTATTTTTGCAGCTGACCTAATTTTATAATGGAAAACTTGCGATAAGTTGAAAAAAAAAAATAAACAAGAACATTGAATCCCACGACGATGATGGAGACGACGTTGTCGCTTTAGGCAGATAAATAGCTTTCCCCCACACTTATACTTCTTCCCCTGACTCTGGCGTGCATTAGTTTTTCTTCTCTTTGCCCTTACGAAAGATATTACGATTTTGTCAAGAATTGTGTAGCTAACTTAGAAGAGATACTATGACCTACAGTTGGGCAGCTAGGCTGTCATTAATCCTCCACTTTTGATGGATTAATTCATGGTGTTATTTGTTTTTTTTTTAGTATTTATATGTATATATTTCCATTAATATTTTCTATTCATTTATCATGAAGGAAGAAGGAAATAATACATTGCATAAAATAAATAAATGCTTAAGGCCTAGAGACATTTTCAAAATGTCTAATAATTTCAATTAAATAATAATAATAAAATAAATAAAAGATTCATAATTCACGATCTTCACGATCGGGAACATTTTTTTGAAAACCGTTTTTCGTATTTAGAAAGAATGTTTTTTTTTTAATGTTAATCCAAGTTCATCTCAGTTAGGATTATTTAGAAGGACATTTGCGTTTCGGTGCCTTACATGACTGCTCAATCGTGTTATCTCTTTTTTTTTGCGTGCGCCTTTACATTTCATTTTGTATAGATAAAGATTGAGAGGATAGCAGACAAATAAATCTCTTTTGTGCGGACCTGAATTTAATTTCCACATGCTCATGAATAATTTTCAAATTTCAAATTCAGTAAAACGTGAAGCGTATTTCCGCCACCGGCCCAATAAGAACGACAGTCACATGCTCTCTGCCAGTCCCATTCCCAGTCAGAGTCACAGGCTCAGACTCAGAGTCAGAGTCAGCCTCTCAGCAGGAGCAGCAACGTTAGTCCTTTTAGTCCGTTCGCATAAAAAGTTATGTCAGCAAAAGAAATATTGCCCATATTATGGCCACCAGCCCAAAAGTTACAGCTCACCTAGGCTCTGCTGCAGTTGTCTGTGTCCTTGCCATGGCCTCTGCACAGATTTCCTTTTAAAGTCCTTTCATGACTTATTTGCCAGAGCGCCGAATGAAATCCAAACATTTGAGCCTTTTAAAATACATAAAATTTGCACATCCATAAATTACATACGTACTTATCATACAGAGTACTCTTGTGCATATACATACATACATACATACATTTTTGTAATGGTTGTGTGACGACCCGGCTCAGTTCATTTCTACTTAACATGCACAATCATAAAATTCGTCCTGAAATTAATATTAATGTCATAATGAGATGAAATAATAAAGAGAAACATAATCTGTATTTTATATATCTAAAGTGATAAACTGGTATAAATAATTTTCTTAATATCACGTTAGCGTCGAGCTGCAACTTACATTTAATTGAGATTTCAAATGTTGTCAATAGGTTAAAAGGCTTTTAGCAATACATAGCTGCCTTATTTGTAAATTTTATACTCGTACAAAAAGTGGAATGAGTATATGCTTTTTTGCTGGTCAAATAAAGGGCTTAGGTAATTTAGAGTTTCAGAGCTTTTTTCGGATTGACAAATAAAAATAATCGATATCTTTTAATAAGCTTTGCATAATCCCGTGGTTTTCTTACTTTTTAATATAAACGTCTTTAGGCTAAAACTAGCATTGGATCGGAGCTTGTGTAACTTTTTTTTACACTTTTTTGGTGATTTTTATTTAATTTTTTCTGCATTTATTTTATTTATTTTAGAGAGAGAGAGAGAGCTCCCATATAAACCCTTTCTAAATTTGAGTCTTGAAATATAAAACCATTTAAATGGCACGACCGTTTAGAAAAATCGATTCCTTTTCCTAATTTTAGAAAATTTTTTTTATATATGTATTTGTTCATTCCTTTCAATGTGGGTAAATTACTTGAATGAGCACAACATCCATAATAAACCTGGGAATCCATCCAGGATAATATTTATTTTTGCTGAAAGAAAGACTTCTTTTGCAAATGCCATAGATATATTGTTTAATACATATTACGTGGACTTTGTAAAGCGTTCTCTTTACAGGAGTATATTATTACATATATGTAATAAGTATGCTGTGCAATGAAGTGAAATATTTATAAACTGCTGACGTCAACAATCAGTAAGACCGCGAACAGGAATTACGTAGGCGTGTAGGCGGCAGCCGCAGCGGAAGGGGGTTAGAAGGGGGTTACTTCTTCTGCATTTATTTGTGAATTTAATTTATCAGCGAGCACTTCAGAGGACGTCAGAGCAGCGGACACTGCGGCCTGAGCCCTCTGCAACTGTCGCTATCCATAAGCGAATCAAGGACTACGCTGCGGCTTATCGTAAGAAATCCTATTGTCGTCATATTGACGTACCCGCAGCTCCTCTTCAGCTCCCCTGCGCAACCCGCCGTCAAACAAACAGGAGCGCATCGGGCCACTAGCCGCAGAGGAATTGCTCTGGCATGTCCTTTGTGCTGCTGTCTTTGCGGTCGCTTGCCCGCAATGTAGCTTGGCAGTTGTGTTTTGTTGCTGTTGTTGTGTATCTTTCGCTTCAGTGGCTTAAGTTCGTACTTGGCACGACTTATCTTTTACACCGACTTGTTTGTAAAATGACGAAATGAATGTGCGGTCAGCAGCTCCCCATCTGCCATCTGCGCGGCATCTTCGACTCCATCCTTCGTCCTGCGTCTAGCGTCTTCATTTTCATCTTTCATCTTCATCTTTTCGTCAAGTTCAGCTCTCCTCCATGCGAGTGACGTTGAGTGTACGGAGCACACCCAAACACAATGCAATCCAATGGATTGTGAGCATCATAACTCAGAGTCAGTCAGCAGTTAGCGGTTACAAATGCTCCAAAATATATCAAGTAGTTATGTATGACTAGAGGCTATATGTACAATACTTAAATGGATATCCACCATGCTCCACTTTTTGGGACATATTAAATTGTATATGCCTTTGTTGCTTATAAACATAATATATTGATTTAAGATATACATTTAAATATTACTAGTTGAAGTATAGTTTTATTTAATGCTATTATTATTGTTATTATTATTATTATTATTATTATTTTAATTATTATTATTATTATTATTATTATTAATATTATTATTATTATTAATATTATTATTATTATTAATATTATTATTATTATTAATATTATTATTATGGTTATTATTATTATAGTTATTATTATTATTATTATTATTATTATTATAGTTATTGTTATTATAGTTATTATTATTATAATTATTATTAAAATTAATTAAATTAATATTCCGGAAGAGGTGCTCATAGTTGCAGAAAGTCGACTTCAAATCATGCTGCGGCTGTAGTATAATACGAGCACTCCGACTGAAACCTTCCCTGAGTCTCTGCAATGTTTGTTCTTTATAAGCAAGGGGAAAGGTTATCCATCGGGCTAGCCACTATATGCTAAGCACAGTCGGAAAGCTCAGAGAAAAGCAAATTAAGCCCAATTGACAGCTAGGTTGGAATTGCTGGGCGATTTTCCGCGAAACAGTAGGAATGTGATGATTATAAAGAAGAGTTAGGTATACGGATGTAAACAAAAAGGCCATAAAGATTTTAAGAGTTGTTTGTATATTCACCATGAAGAACTTGTAACCAGAAACACAACTTGGATTGTTGGTTGCAATTATAAAATATCATGACGAACTGTTTGATTGCGTATTGTTGTCGATAGATGCGCGTAAAAGCCAACAAGTCACCATGGTAAGCAATTGTGTACACTACGGCTTAAAGTATATAAAAAAGATGTGCTTCATAAAAGTGATGATATAAGAGAAGAGTTGATGTAAAGTATAATGCAAAAAACTAAAATATTTTTTCGGAAAGCGTATTCAATTGCTCGACAACAACATTCGAACTTCTGGCATTTTTTGCAACCTGACCTGCTGATGGCCTGGACAGGCCCATGCACTGCATATTATATTTGCGGCCAGCCGCGCACTTTTAAGCCGTGGCCAAATGCAAAATATGCGCCATCATGTTGAGTAACGACAGCCCTACTCGCCCCCTTGTCCCCCACCGTGGTTGACCCACAGTCTGCGCGCCGCCCCTTGGCTCGACCTGGCAGGACACAGCCGCGTCGTAATTAGCTGTGCACAACGTTGCTGGCGATAATTAATGACGTTGGTCACGTTGGTTTCATGTCGATTTCATTTCATGACACGGCCGCAGGCAGTTCCTGTGCGTCCTGCCTCCTGACTCCTGTGTGCTGTGTGCTGCGTGTCCTGTGCGGTGATTTGTCAAGCGTTCGCATTCAATAAAGCTAAGAGAAAAAGAGAAACCTGCAACGCCCTTGGCTGCATGTAAATCTACATTAAATTGAATTTCGTTTGCTACAAAAAAAAGCGAGAAAAAGTGAATATTTTATTTTGATTTTTTAATATACCCTGCTGCTATGTGAATTCTTTGTGCTTCTGCTCCATTTTGCAGCAGCTTCATTAAACGCCGCCCATTTTGAAATTCAATTGCAATTTGAACTTTGAGGCTATTGGGTAAATTCGAATAATTGAATAATTTATTGGCTAGCCGACAGGCAACTTTCTCTACCCGGGCTCCGATTGGAGCGGGCATTTCGCTTAACAATTCCAATTGGATTATATGCAATTTATTATACACACAGAAATTTAAGACTAGGATTTGGGTTTCGCTTGCTTTTCTTTGGTTATGTTCAGCTCGTTTTGCTAATTGTTGTTTGCTTGTCATTTTGTGCATATTTACGTATCACTTGATTTAAGTCCAAAATTTAATGGCGATTTTGTTTGGCAGTTTTGCTTTTGGGTTGATTAGTGCAAAGTTTGTTAACTAATTGAGTAGCCAGTTGCAGATCTCCATATCAATCTCTATCGCAATTGCCATTTCCACACCCAAAGGGCATAAAATTAATTAAATTCGTTTTGTTTGACATTTCCGCGCGCAAACTTGATTCACATCGTCCATTCAATAATGCACACTGTTTGATACACTTATGCTCCACATGCATTTGTACAGAACCCAGCAAATATTTGCATATAATGCTTTCACATATAACGAATGTATCTACTATATACTGACGTCTAAGTAGTAAATATTTAAGGCACTTGGCTAAATTCATTTGCCATTACATCAATTTCAGATGCTTCGATTTGTGTGCATTCATTTCGCCTCAAATATTTGGAAAATTAACATGATTTGTGGCATGCAGCTTATGAAATATACCTTTAAGCAATCGCAGTGAGAGCTTGATTATCCACTCGAAGAATTTTATCTTGGTGTTCTAAGTTCTTACGACCATTGCAAACGGGTTAGGAGGGAATTGATGGTTTTGTGCAGAGGTAATAAATATAGAAATATATATATATGTATTTCGACCTACCATTATTACACGAATTTTGACCAAGAATAATGTTGCCTAATTTGGATGCCAATGTGGATGAGTTTTTACCAAGTTACGGAAGTGGGAAATTTGAATGTATAGGATATTTGAGGGTGCCATTTGCATATCGAATTTTGACCAAAAATAATGTTGTCAGAACCATGAAAAATTTTTTGAGTTTTGACCGACTAGGAAATTTTGACCTATATCCATGTAGAATATTTCAGGGTAACACTTTTTGACCAAGAATAATAATACCAATAATTATATATCGAATTGATCTAGACGCCAAGCAACGAAAAAAGAGCCTAACCTCGTGAAATTTGGATGCGATTTGGCCGGGCTAGGAGGGTGGGCTATTTGGACTTGTGTCTATAATAATAGAAAATATCGTAATATTGTTTAAATTAAAAAACATCAATTTTGATATATTTTTTTATTATATTCAGTTCCTAGATCCCGCCATCTTTGGCTCAACCTAGGCGATATAGCGTTTGTATCGAGTGAAAGAGAAAAGGTAATAGATAAATACTAATCTGTAAATAGCTTTCATAGCTAAGGTGACCAGAGCTCAGATCTTTCTTTTACTCTGTCCACCGTGGTTGACTCATAGAAAGTTCAAACTTCTGAGGAAAAGTATTTTTTTTCTAAAAAGACTGATAACAAAAAAAAATCTAAGTGCGCGTATCGCTGAGCCATTTTCCAGTCGCCAGTTGGCCGCAACAATTAATTTGAAAACTAAACTCCAAAAGTGCCAGACACAATCAGGGTCAAGCTAGATTTTTGCCAGACCCCTGTCTATTGTGGCGCTTAGTAATATTCTCATAAATATATCAGAATAAGATATTATTTTATTTCGGCTTTCTGCAATTAGCAGCGGCACAAATTTCTTCTTCGACTGCCGACAGCCGAAGTATGCGGTGTTCTGCATCTGTTATTGCTGTCATTAATTCGCCTTGACGCAAATAGCTAAATCAGCTGAGCCCAGTTTTATCACATTTCTTCGTATCTCGTACGTACTCTCTCGCCTGTTCGAAAAAGCGAGTTCGAAAAAGAAATTAGGGAGAGACGATCGCCGTCGCTGAAACTCCAAAAATCAGTTGGAAATCGTTTCCTGGTGGCTGACGTCGACATAATTTTCGCCACATAAAAGCGAACCGGCATTTTTATTTTTTATTAAGTGTAGTGGTGGAAAAATGACGTAAGATCTATTGTGCACACCATGGGCGTAGTTAAGTCGCGCATAATTTAAATATTCAGTTAGTTATTTGTTGCTTCTTATTCTTTTTCGGCAAAAGAATGTAACCGCATAGTAAAATTTTAATGCGTCTTCTTTCTTTAACTCCGTTATTTTTTTTGCCTTGCCGCACATATTCGTTCCATGCTGAGAGCAACGAAAGAAGAGAAAGAGAGAGAATGCAAGTCTCATGCGAGTTCGAAAAAAAGTTGTTATCCAGTGCGTTCTTTTTTTTTTCTAATTTTTTTTACTGTGCAATTCGTAGTGAATTTTTGTTACGGCAGATCATCGCTCATTACATTGATGGAAGCGCTCTCGGAGATGGTATGAATGCACGTAAGTGAAGTAACACTCTTAAATTTTTATTTTTTCGCACTTCAAATTTATGAGATAAAGAGAATGGCCAAATAACTTAAAGTTAAGAGTCCAATCTAGTTCAAATGCTTTTGCTTCAGCTACATTACATTTTCACAAGATGAAATGAGTTTCTGCCTAAAAATTTTTTTTTGTTTTTTAACACTTTTCTCAGATCAATTCAGAATCTCAATGATTAAGAATTTCTTTATTTATATATTATAAATTTTTTTTATTTACTTTTCTTTGAATTAAGAATTTACAATGCCTAAACTAAATTTGTCGCGAAAATAAATATTTGTAAATTCATGCTAGGTCCTAAACAATATTTATCTGAGTAAGTAATTGAACAATGAAACGTTGCTAAGTTGATCGTTGGAATCATTTTGTTCAGTGTATTGTTAATCCCTTTGCTCTTTGTAATTCTCGTATTTTGTCCAAAGGGATTCAATTGGAGTTGTTTTTTTTTTTTGACAAATAAAGTAGCTAGGTTTGGCCTATTTTATTTTTATTTAAGAATGTGTGTTTCATAATATTACTCGTTATTTTTATTTCGTTCACTTTTGTAAAGTTTTTTTATTCACTTGTTGGCTTCAATCACTGCTACAGCTGGTTGAAGGGGACCAAATGCTTTCAAATATAGATCTGACCCGATGTCAACCAACTACATACAGCGTTGTAAATGTTATTCAATAGGCAATATATCTTCTTTAAGTTCTTGTTATTATTTTGCACATTAATTGATTTGAATTGAATTTTCAAATTGTTTGCATTTCATAAAGCACGTTTGTTGCAGCAGCTGGCCGCATCAGTTTTCATTAATACAGCTGCAACGGCGGTCGCATAAATCAATTCGCGCTAATTACGCTCTATTGTTACCGCACTGCTCAAAAAATAATATTAATTGAATTTATATATGCGTATGTGTTGATAATAAATCACAAAATATATGCGTGTTATTTATATAAGAAAATAAAATTGTGTTTAACTTTGTTAAGCAGCCATACAAGTTTTTTATACCCTGTAAAAACTAAGAAAATAGAGTTTCGTTCATTCTAGCTAGGGCTTCATGTTCTACTTATTTTTTAAATCGGTCATTCATTATAAAATTAATCAAACTCTGAACAAAATCTAGTTACTCTTATTTCATTAAACAATTTAATCGAAGTTTTCCATTTAATGAAAAAGTGTTAAGTAAAGTGGATTACCTATCGTTAGTAGCAGCATAATTACTGTTCTTTATATAGTTTATACACGAATATAAGTTTTGTGTCCAATAAAACATCGATAGTTACACTTCTGTATAAGGTACTCTCTAATGTCAGATTGTAAAAACATCCTGTGCCTACAGAATTTAGTTCATTTAAATTTGTTGGCTATTTTAAAGTTGGCCCTGACCATATGCAGTTACAGCCTGCATCTACACATCATACCCCTTACCATGCATTACCTCCCCTATACCCTACACTCTGGCGCAATTGTTGTTGTTGTTCCAGTTGTTGTTTGCATGCACCACATTAGCTTCATTTGTTCTATTGTTTTGATTATGATTTACAATGCCCAGTGCGATGCTTTTGTCTGTTGGTGTCTGCCTTTTGCTGAATGAGCTTGCGGCTTGCCTGTGTGGGTGTCGGTGTGTGTTTGTGTGTAATAAAGGATAACACATTTGCATGTGTGGGCTGACCACACAGCTAGACAATAAATTTCATTTAAAGTGTGTGCAAAAATGTTTGCTTTTGTTTTTGGGGCGAATTAGCCAGTTCGCAGCGTACTGTTATTAACGCCCATTAGGCCTAGGCCACAGCCCTCGTACTCATATGGTAATTAAAAATAAGTTGTTCTACTCTTAATGGAGGACCTTATAAAGTACATATGCAGATATATTCCTGATTAGCATTGTTTTACGCATCATATCAATATCCTCATACTTTGCCTATCAAGCGAATATACGCATATCAAATTTTTTCTTTTTTTAAATTTTCGATATCTCTTTCGATTTTATATTACACATTTTTTTCATATTTTTATTAATGTGTGTGGCTTCTTTTTTGCCTTAAAAGGAATCGATAACGATTTTATTACAATCATTAAATCAATTTTGAACTTCGGGTATTGCACATTGACATTAAAACACGCATTTGGACTGAAAAGTTAGATACATACATTAAAACTTGTTCAAAAATGGATTAAAATATTTGCAATTATCAAAGTTGGTGGAATGAAACAGAGAATTGGAGGTTGCCTACTTGGTTCGGGACTACATCATTCTCCTAAACTCTCAGCTCCCTCAAAAGTGAAACAAATTTACAGAGGTTCGGGTACACATCTGAATGCTTTAAGCCCCGACAGTTAAACATTGAAAGGTGAGCGATGACAGAACTTTTGGGGCTAGACTAAGAAGCAGCACAACAGCTGCCGTAAATGTGTGTGTGTAAGTGTAAATTTCTCAATCATCGAAACACACGTGCCATGTGGATTGACCAATTAATGTGTGCAGCCCTTTACTTGTTTAATTTAACTCGAATGGTAACTAGCAAATTGGATATATAATTTGCAATTATTTTGAATACAATTTCCGGATCTAAAAACCATAAAATTTGGACTAAAAGTTGAGTGGGACCGATTGGTACGCGCTGCGTTTCTTTTACATTTTCAAAGCATTTAGACTGCTGCAGAAGTGTTAACGGTATCGGCGTGCTTGTTCATGGTCAACATTCTTTCGTCCGGGGAGTGTTGCTTCTCAGAAGAATCCCCTGAATCGCTCTTCTTTCTGGTATTTTGTTTGCTTTGATGGGCCTCCGCGGGAAAGAAGTGCGCCTCTAGCTGCCGCACACCATCTGGTGTGCTCAGATCGTAGGCGAATTTGAGATACTTATCGAAGAACACTTTGGTATTGTGACTTTGGTTTTTGGTCCGAATCTGACGGTGTGCAGCAGGCTCTGCCTTGTCTGGTGATTTTGTCTCCTTCGCTTGCTTGCTGGGGGAAAGCGTTGTCTCAGCGGCAGTTGCACGTAGACCCCTTGTCCTCGATACGGTGCTATCGACCTTGGGCTTGCGTGTTTGTTTAACAAGATGAGCCTGATCCACGTGCCTGGCTAGCACAACGGTACGCTCGTTGGATGGAGCTTTGGGAGGTGCCAGTGGAACTGATGGTGCTGCTGGTGCACGCATCTGTTCGGCGACTTCTGGACGTTTGCCGTATTGTTTTGGATTGCTGTTCGCCTTTAGCGCCGGTGACTTCAATTTTCTGTCCTTATCCTTATTATCCTTGTTGGCATCCTTGGCATTGACGCTGACAATCGTCGGCTGCTGAAAGCCACGCGAGATCGCCGGCATTTCCAATTTCAGTGGCTTGTAGCTAACTCGGCTGCTGAGTACGTTGCTTGGCTTACGGGTAGGCGCATTGCTGGCCATTTCTGAGAGGGGAGATAAAACGAAATGTTTTAGAAATACTTGTCGAAAAAAAAAAACAACATCAACAAAATGTATCAGTTCCAAATGAATGAACTGAAAATAATAAAAAGTTTCATAAAATACTACTGTGTTTATAGAGATGTAACGCTTGTAAAAGTTTTTCGACAACTTTTAGTTAAACGGATTACTTGGCTTCCTGCGAAATATTTTTTTTTAGTATTCAGTATTTAGTATTTAGTATTCTTCGCCACTTTCGGAAAAAATACTATAAATATGTGCAGGCAGAGTCTCTTTTATGCCATTATCATTTATTTCTAAGTTTTTATATGCATATAAACGGATGTATGTATCTGATAAATTGTCTGTTGCCTGTCATCTACTCAAGTTTAATTTGCCTGTCATTTCATTTTGCTGATGTGGCGGCTAGTGGAGATGGTCTAAGCTGACATTTGCCGGTTGCCGGTTGCCAGTTGGCAACTGCCAGCTGACAGGTTACCTTCTCTCCCCTGCATAGCCCCCCCAATCAGCATGACCATATTGCCAAGCTGCTCACAATTTGTGAAATATCAGCGAAATAAGATCATACAAACAAGGTCGGGGGCGCAATGGGGCTTGGGGTTGGTTTATACAGATACAGCTTGGCCGAAAACAAAACTAATTACTTAGAAGACTTTTCACGCAGATAAGACTTAAATCTCCCAAATGAAATGAAATTTTTGTTGCCTTAGCAAGGGGTTTTGGGTTGATAAGACAAATATTAAATGGGTGAGTCGTTAGTGACCGAAACAAAGATACCCTGGAGTCAAACTGAATAAGGGTTTTTATCACCTTTTTTTCTAATTGTAACAATATTCTGACTTAAAATCTTATGTTTTAAGTTAGACAAATGTACGCTTATTAGTGACTAATTAAAAAGGGAAAAAAGCATTGGCTGTTGAGACATAAGAATATGAAGTTGACGAAAATTTCTGCGGCCGTATCATAGTTTAAAAAACAAATTTTTAGGCATTTATTAGGGTAAACAAATTAGGTCCAAGTAGCGAGGAAAAGGCATTCAAAATGTGTATAACATCATTAGGTAGCAGTCGCAAAAGGAAAGTGTGAAAGCCAAAAACGCGACCACGAGGCGGGTTAATTACGCTACAAACAATAAATTACTTGCTTCATGGAAATGCAGAAAAAAAACGCAAGGGATGCAAAGATGAAATTGGGGTGTCAGGCGAAGGCAGGCGAGGAAGGGGACACCTCCTGCATGCGACCTTAATCAGCTTAGTGAACGAAAGATGATTAAATTTTTGGCCTTTGAGTCAGACACATTGAGCGCGTGCGACACGTTGGCAACCATTGAAATCGCATTACGTATACGCCATGTGTTGCACTAGCTGACTTCGTGTGCTGCTGCTTTCTAAACCTTTCAGCATTCCGTAGAAATTTCGCATTTCATGCTCTTGTCCAAAAGTTTTTACACATTTTCGTTTCTCTCCTTTATCTTTTTCATTTTGTGTGGGTCGTCCTTTGGCCTGTCAGTTTTGTAAGCTGTTCCCTTGTCGGTTGATTTTTCTTGCTTAGTTATTTTCACTTAATTTCATTTGGCTCTCTTTTGTTTTTGTGCTGCTTCAGCTCATCATGCTACAAAGGAATTTTTTAATTAGGAAATGTGTTTATCCGGAATTAATTGTTATTTTTGTGCCCAGCAGCAACAGCATAGCGGCAGCAGAAAGCACAACAATCTATCCAACAGAAAAAAATATAAAATAATCAAAAAAAAATAATATGAAATATTTTCTGTCTTCATGAAAATGTCTGACTAATTGCGCACATTTCTAGCTTGACTTTTTGGTCGCTGGAATATATACTTCAATTTTGAATAAAAGCAGTTGTTTTGGGTATTCCTCCTGGACTTCTTGATAAACAAGCTACTTGTTCGTATAATTGCTTTTTGAAACCCAGATTTTACTTAAATCTTCCTCAACATTATCATGAGCTTTAGTTGCCTTATAATCTTTAGTGCCTTAATGCATAAGTATTTCGATAGCTTTTACTCTTAAACAATTGAAAAGCTCACTTTAAGCCAACTCGACCCTAGGCAGATGCTCCATAGCCTGTTGCCGATTGTAAGTGTGAGCGTTTGTATATATAAATATATGAATGCATGTGCTGGACCCTACAACAGCGCCTGCATGCAAGTGCTCCACTTCAGTGCCATTGTGAGTGACACTTCTTTGCTTTTATTTTCAGCTGCTGCTGCAACTTCTATGTAGACAATTTTCAAGCACTTGCGTTCAGTGTGTGTCTTTCTGTGTGTGCGCGTGTGTGTTTGTGTAACTGAATACAATTGCAAGTTGCCAGCTGCAATGCTGCGCTTTTCAACGCAAACCGTCGAGCCCTACTCCAAGGCATTAATGTCAACAAATGTTGTCCCTATGAGCCCTGCCTGCCGCTTCCAATCCATGTCTTCCCGAACCGAAAGCACTTGACTGTGCTGCTGCTAGTCTGGTCTTATCGCAGATGCTCTACGTGCTTTATACAGGAGCTCCAACTTAACTGACAGTCAATTTAAATTGGCGAATGCTTCGAAATGATGTCCAAAACTATAAATTGCAACATAAATTTCAACGCAACGGAGGGCGGTGGGCTTTTGGGGGCGGGCAGCTAGCTCATGTGCTTAAGCGGAAATCATGTACAAAATGCCCTTTAATATAGTATGTATACAAACAGAAAATCTAACTAAACTGCAGCCCCTGCACACTCATACACACACACACACACACACACATACACACACACATACACATAAATACGCACACATTTTATAAAAGGTCTGCCCTCGGCTGCAGACAACATTGCCGCCATTCGTTGCCGTTAACATTTCCGCTTTATTTGTCCGTCTGCCCTTTGCACTTTATCTGTCTCTTCTGCTCGCAGTCTCTGTTTCTGACTATCTCTCTGTCTGTCTGCCTGTTTGCTGGTTGTTTGTTACCTAAATTTAACTCCGTTTTTCTCTCTCTCTCTCTGTTGTTTTTTTTCAGCTCTTTTCCATTGTGCAGTTTTAGTTTTTATCTATGTGCCGCGCTGCGCACTGCTGCCCGCACGCCCTTTGCTTGCCATCGCTTTGTTCTTGTTTTCTAATGTTTTAAATATAAACTCAAATAACGTCGAAAATAATACATAAATCACCGCAAATATCGCGCTGAATTTCTTTTCAATCTACAAAAGCTCGAAATTTTTTTCTTTCTCTAACTCAGTCGTAAACAATTCTGTTTGCTCTTCTGATTTACAACTATAAATTATATAACCCAACCCTCCCTCAGTCATGCCTGCTCTCTGCTCAAAGGATTTTATCTGTTAATTTGATAGCCGCGAATTCTTGTTGCAGTTGTTGTTCTCCTGCTTTTTTGTGCTGTTGGAAATGGAAAGCAAAGCCACAAGAGACATTGATGCGATTTGTTAGAGCTTATGAGGAAAGCTTTGAGAACGCAATTGTCGATGTGTTTGTAAGGAATGTAGTAGGGAAAACGAAAAAGCATTCTTTTTCTATATGGGGAAATATAAATGTTTGTGCACTAAACAGATAACGTACTATAGACAAAACTTAAGCTTGATTACGATACTTTAAGTACTCAGTTCGCCATCTCTTATCTTAATATAATGTCTAGTCGGGAGTATTCCCTAAACCCCGCAAGCTTCCTTCCACTTACTAATGTAGCGATGCTTCTTGCATTTGTGATTTACTTGGGTTCTTTTTGTCCGATCTTTATGAAATTGTAGGCCCATAAATATGACATCAAAATGTCTACGAATACAAAAGGCCTCTAAAAATGCGTTCTTTTCTTTAATTTCTTTGAAAAGGGAAAGTATTCAAGACGTAAAATATTCTGCATCTGTGTAGTCCATAGGAGACTCTACACAACAGATTTGGAGTCTCTAGCTCTCAAAAAACTTAGAAATATACTTATCGATTTTACGAATTTTTGGGCAAGCCCACCCGTAAGTGTGGAAAATTCGCAGAAAATGTATGTGTGAAACCCCAACTTATTTCCAAAGTTACACAACTTTGGTGAAAATTCAATCAGGATGTGTTTACCACTTTTCAAAAGTTTCAATGATTATAAATAGATTAAAAACTTTAATTTAAACTATGGAATTTCATTCGATTAACCATAATAACTTACAAATATTATTGCTATTAGTTATTATAAGCTCATAATTCATATTTAATTTTCTTACCACACCTGTGTGGAGCCATCCAAATAGTAGTAGGCACCTTGAAGTATCCCAATTACTTTGAGGGAGCGGTTGCACTGGTCGAGTGACAGTTAAATTTCCCGTTTAGGCGCAGCAAGTCTAGGCGATCAATCATGTGGCATGCAATGTGGGCCATTTAGAAGTTGCACCGGCTCCTGCTGCTCTGGCTGCTGCTGCGCATATTGAAATGTGATTTTTCATCATATTTTGCATGGCAGGAGTTGGAGTCCATAGTCTGTTGTCCAGGCCGCCAGGCAGCCAGCCAACCTGTTCGTACGCCAGGCGAAACAGTTAATTAAATGATGAAAGCATTGACGTGTCGCCAGCAGCAGGGGGTTGGGCAGGTGCACTGCAGTGTGGTAAACAGATGGGCAGGGACAGGTTGATGGAGCAAACGTGCGAGCCAGTGAGGCTAACCAAGTGCGCCGAAGCTGACTACAAACTAGCTAAAAGTTGCCAAGTTGCCAAGTCGCCTGGCTGCACTGACAGCCCAGTCCAGGAGGTGTGCCTGCTGGCTGTGCACTGACTTCATAATGCATGAAAGGGCGCGAGTTGCTGGGCACGCACGCTTCAGTTGCATGTCACACGCCGCTTGATTGGTTGCCTGATTCGTTGACTGCCTGCCTCACGTGGCAACGGTGTTCGGGGCATTGTCGAACTGCCATTGTGGTCTTCCGTTGGGCCGAAGTTATCCGTCCCCAACACATCTCTGCTGTGTGTGTGTTCATTTCAGTTTTCATTTCATTTCCCTTGTCTTTGGTTTTGCCTCTTCGCTGTCAGTCGACAACTTTGTGCAGTCAGTTGGCCATTTGTTGATTTGATTGATGGCCAACGCCTCGAGACTATCCAATTGCCAATCCAACTCAATCCAACTGCATCAGAAACAGCAACAGCAACAGCAACAACAAGAACAATAATCAACCATCTTGTGTATTGTTGCTGGGCTTTGCTAATGAACTTACATAAATGAAGCCATTAACAAGCTTTCCACATGTACAACCTGCACCTCACCGCAACCTCCATCCCCTACAGCTTGCTGGTGTAAGCTTGCCATAATAATTTTCCATGTTGTTCGTTGCTTTCGGGTTTTGTTGTGTTTAACTGACCGCACTTCTCGCTAGGGGAGCTTGTTAAAATGCTGTTAATTAGCGAAGTTCATAAATTTACGCAGGTTTTATTTATTAAAGTTTGTTCTTCCACAATTTACCTGCCGCAAGTCTTTCGAATTTTGTGTTTCTCGTTTTATGTTACACATACGTCGGGAAGGTTGATGAATGACTACAAATTGTAAGAGAAAATGTTAAAATTTATATAAGTTAAAATTATATGCAAGTCAAATTTGTTCAAATGCTATTCAAGACAAGAATATATTTACTTAGATAAGCTCTTAGTGTTCAAAAGAGTCAAAGTTTTAAATAGTGCTTGATCAAAATTGTTGTAGGACAAGATAGTTAAATATAAATTAAAAAAGTATTTAAATTCTGTGCAAGCTTGCCAAAATACTGTCTCGGAAATGAAACTGTTTTTTATCTGTTCCGAATTATGTACCTTAATTAATAGAACGTCTCAAATTCAGATTGTTGTTCCCTTTACAAGAAGCAAATAGAGTTTTACTGCTTTTACTTGTACAGAGGTAATCATAAAAAACTTTAAATCAAATCAGTATAATTAAATTTCAAATAATTATCCATTTGAATTAAAAGTTGCAATTAAGCGATAAAACCTACTCCTGAATAACTTCAAATAACTATTAAGCCATTGTTTTTTTGTTCTTATTATCTTTTTTTCTTGAGAGAACAAACAAATTATAAATATTCTGAGAACTGGAGAAATAACCATAAAACACCTCTGCATATTGGAGACCCAGTATATACATAAGCAAATTTGTTTTCCTTTTAACTACCCTTTCAAAAGGCAACTGCTTCAAACAATAATCCACTAACAACACTTCATGCAAAGCACCTAAAATTGCATTCAAAAGACCAGCAAACACTACACATGGTTAATCCAACAACACGTTTGCTTATCTTGCACTTATCTTTATCAACTTGAGGCCACACACGTGCATGTGTAAGTGTATGTGTGTGTGCCTTCGTTTCTGTTTGTGAGCGTGAAGGGCACTTTCCTCATGCAAACTCTTAACTTGCGTACAAACAGTCGATAATTTTTGCTAACTGAGTTGAGCAAGAGTCAAGGCGACAAGTCAAAGAAAACAGTTTCGGACAAACAGAAAAAACGCAAACAAATAAACTCATTGAATTTGGAGTAGCCTTTGATAATAGACAGCTGGGTATAGATCTATGTCGGAGCCATTAGGTTCACTTAAAGGCGGAAAAGACAAAAAAGAAGGAACTCAGACGACAGGGAGGGACAAAAGTAGTTGGCCAAACAAGTAAACAGTTTGAAAACAAACTAAAACTTTGCATGTTGGCCTCTCTACGTCTGAATTTTTTTGAGCCAGTTCCAGTTCATAACAGGAACAAGTTCAGGCGTTGACTGACTTGACAGACAAGTGCATTTTTTATGCGACTTTACACTTGGAAGTTCCATTTAAACTTAAACAAGATTTTGGACGGGCGAGACAACATAAATCATGAGCAGACACCGACCGACAAATGCACCAACATAGCGAGCGAAATGTGTGAAAAACGTTTAGGGCTGCCACCAAATGGGCATTTTGGGGTTGTCTGCTGTGGGGAGCGAGTCCTTAGGAAGGAAGTGCCTGCCTGGCTCCACAGGACGTTCATTGCCACAGCCGCCGCAGAGTTGAAGAAGCAGTTGCAGTTGCACTAGAAGCAGCGGCATGAACAAAATCGCTCTGTGGTTCTTTCTCTGCTTTCCCATTCCTTTTTTTTCCTTTTTTTTTGCTGGTAACCGCGCGAACTAAACTTCCGGCGTAAGTGTTCTTGGGTATTTTTGTCTGCTGAAGCGCGTGCTGAAATGGCTTTAAAAGGCCATCAAATGAAAGCTAAACGGAAAATCTGCTATTGCCGCTGCTGGCAACTACAAATGGCATGTAAAAGTTGGGAAAACCCAACAACAGCAACAACTGAGCATCTACTGTTAAGCTTTGAGCCGCGGCTAGGCCTGTGCCACAGACCAAAGTGCTGCTGCTATTTCTGTTGTTGCAGTAGCTTTGCAGCAAGTTGCAAGTTTGCTGCGGCATCTGCAGTTTGTCTGCGCAAATTGCCAGTCACTCTGTAGAGCGATAAGAACCGATAGCCGAACTAAATTGAAAACTACTGCGCTGTGGCGCCTCAAAGTAGGCAATGCATTTACCACTTACGACCAGACGAGTGCAGTTGAACTGAATTGCTCGTTCCCGCAAATGATTTTCAGTTTGGTTTTTTTGTTTTCTTATTTTCTTCTACTTTTTACTTTGACCTGCACATTTCCTGTGCTCGTTTTAGTTTTTGGCTGGCACGCCAGGATGTCTGGCTAAATTCAGGTCGCCAGCGGTGGCTCTCTCCAACCGCAACATTGCACAAGACCACATCAAGCTGATCCCAGGGCGGACAATGTGGACACATTTCCTTAAGCTCTTTTAAACATTTATTTCATATTTTCGACTTTTCTTTGGCTTTGGTCTGCTTACAGAAACTATTCGTAAAGTAACTAATATTTTGGAATCGTTAATCACTTGTGAAAAGAAAGCATAGACAGCTTGCTTTATTATTCATTTAATTATTATTATTATTATTCTTAATCTATTTATATTCGAGTATTTGAATTAATTAAAAACCGTAATTTTAGACGAGATTTTCGAATCATTTAAATTTAAGTAAAATGATCTTAATATATATATTTATTTAACACTTCTGGTATATGTTCTTGTTACATATATAATTTTTCCTGGTTTGCTAAAGTGTGCTGCAAGAAATCAATCAAAGAAAAATATTTGGAGAAAGCTGGCACAGAAATGCCCTAAATATTTTCCTTTGTTGTTACATTATTGTCAGGTCTGCGTGATTTGGTTCTCTTTCATTTCGATAAGTCCCTCGTATTCGAATGCCTTTGACCATTGTAATTATTTTGGCTCGTTGCGCTTTGTTGATGTCTCGCTGTGATGCGGTCTGCTCTGGTTAGGGTGGTGTGGTGTGAATTTCAGCAAATGGCTGTTGGCCCGTCCTTTAGCCTCTATTCGGATTGTTTGTGTATGTGTGTGTGAGTGAGCTTTTATTGTGCTTATATTGGCCATGACGAGAACGTGCCACTAACTTGATTGCCATTTCAATTGACCGCAATTTTAGAATGTTTCTTCCTTTGACTCTGCCTCCAGACTCTGGCGTTGCCTTTGCCCTTGGCCGTAGTCGATAGAGGCCACTGTCGCCTGTCGTTGCCTTTTGTATCGCAGCGGCCTTTTGTTAGCTTCCGCATCATTACGAGCTTTGCTCTGGGCCATTTTCGTTTGATATTTTTTTTGTGGACTCCTCGTTATTTAGATGGAGGAGCGGCTAATCTGTCCGCTCAGTGAATGAGCGAAAGAGTCAGTTCAGTCCTGTCCGGAAGCCACCACTGCTGCCGGATGCATCGATAACCATTTCCTAGACATTGCCGTCCATAAATGGATTTCAATTTTTTGCCACAGCCTTCACAGCAGCTGCTTTTTCTGGAATTTCAATTAGCGATGAGTTCACTTTTGGTTCACTTTAATTGTTATAAAATCAATGAGCTGCTAAGGATATTCCATTTAAGCGTTATATGCGCAATCTGATAAAGCTGTGATGGGGCTACCACGCCTTTCCTCCCATCCACCTCTCCCTGTCATTTGCAGCCGCATGAAAATAATAAAACAAAAAGCTGGAAAACAGAATGCAATCGTTGCTTTGCAGTTTTTCTCTTTTCGTAATTTAATGGCTAACGCCCCAATTGCCCACCGTCCACCGCCTTTAGCTGCACCGCCCTGCACTTAAAATACTTTACTGGAGTTTTTATACCCTGAACCCCATGAAAATGGGTAAAAAGGGTATAATGGTTTTGTGCAAATAGGCAGAATATAAGCATCTCTGACCCCACGAAGTTCTTAATCAGGATGACTAGCTGAGCCGATACAGCCATGTTCGTCTATCTGTCTGGATGAACTCGTCGATATTGGAAACTACAAGGGCTAGAGCCTAATACATATTTTTTGTATATGTCTCCATTTCTTTTCTTTTTAGGCATAACTGAAAAATACTAAGAGCTAGATACATCAAAATTTGTGTACATTTACTCATAAAGTATATACAGACTTTCTATATTTTACTGTTATAAAAAGCTCCAAAAATGTCATATGGATCGGACTATAGTCACCGATGCTAATCAAGAGTACATTGCTCAAAGCACTGAGCAGTAACCTGCGTGCGTGTACATGCGTGTGTGCGTATTTTTATGTGTGTCTCCTATACAATGAAGCTGGAATGTTTGTAAGGATAGTTTGGCGCGCAGCTTAGGGTATTGTCTAGTCGAGCACTCCATAGACTGAAGCTCTCATCCTTGTTTTTTCATTCATTTTTTTAATTTTAACGCCTTTGTTTCGTTTCCCTTTTGCCTTTTGTTTGCCTCTCGCACGTATCACTGCACAAAGGCGCAGCGGCCATTACGTGCCTAGCCAAGTGTGTCAGGCTGTGTGTGTGTGTGTGTGTGTGCATGCAATAATGATTGGAAAGTTTCGCTTTGCAGTTGCGTTCAAAAATTTAGTGCATGCGGACGTCCCAGCCGTAAATATTTGGCAAGAGCCACCGCCACCACCAATCCACTGGCACCATCGCCACCAAGAGCACATTTGCATAACAAAACTGCATGCGGAGCAGCCATTAAATAATTAGAAATGTCTCTGTGTGTGTGCGCAAGCGTGTGGGTTCGGTGTGCGCAGGAGGAAACTTTGTGCAACGCCTTGGCCATTAAAGCGTAATCAACTCTCAACATCATTGGCGCCAGGCTGGCAGACCTCAAAAACACTAAAAGTTAAAAAAGCATGAAAAATTGAAAGTTCGGTTTACCAATACCCTGTAATTCAATAATCTCTGAATGTGCTAAATATGCACAGCAAAATTTTTGCACGTATTAAAAAGAAACAAAAAGATGATTTTAAAAATTAAGAAAATAATGATGTTATTTTCATAAGGCTCGAGTTAATAAGAAACGTATTTCCCGGCTCGAATCGTAAGTGTTTGGTGCGAAGTTGTGTGATTTCAAAACATAAGTTGTTAGTTTGATTACGACAACAATTTACTTATCCATATAACAAATACAATAAACAAATTAATTGAACAATTATTATTGCTTATTTTCGAAAGTAAAAAGGACCTTTATATAGAAAATATATTACTATTCCATAAACGCTAGAAATATTAAGCATAGTCAAATCTTGTATTAGTTAAAAAAATAGCTGAAAAAAATATAAAATTGGATTAGATTTTTGTAATATTCCTTCTAGGCACAATTTCGTAAATATCCTGCACTAATTCTCTTTTTCGGTATCCTGCCATTTTGATGTCCTCTGAGAGTTCGCTTATTTGATCTCTAGTTAATGTTGTTGAGGGCATACTTTTGAGGAGAATTGTAAGGTTTCTTGGAATAGGGCACCGGGGGCACCTTAAGGAAAACTTTTGCAGCGCATTGTCGTAAATGAAATGGCCCGCATTTCGGGGTTAGTTGCTGTCATAAATTTTTACTGACTTTACCGACTTTTGCCCTTTTGTTGGTGCAACTTGCACATTTTCGCATTTCCAGCACTTGCGAGTATTTTTCTCTCGCTCTAATTGGCAGCATTTGATGAATGCAATTTAGTTGGCATTTGTGTTGGGCCATTCATTGCTTTGTGTTTTAGATGGATTGCGTTTAATTGCTCGTTATGTAGTTTAAATGCCTGCGGCAGTGGATCAATCGATTAGCATCTAACTTTGGGGCTAATTATTGGTGCGGCTACAAATTTCAGTTGGCTTAAAGCTGCAACAAATTGAGGCAGCAGCGAATATGGGGAGGCAATTCAAGTCACGATGTTGTCAAACACCTTCAGGGGGCCAAATGCCAAGCAGTAAAGGAAAAAAAATGTCAACGACAACCGCAAGTCAAATTGACTCTGGCTTTGACACGTTGACATACGATAAAGGTATTTTCGTGAGGGCGTGGTACAGCACACACGTATTGCTTACAGCGTTGTCACATGACATTTTCATCACATTCCTCCAGCCGAAGGAAAGCAAGGCGAGGGTTAGCCGATTCCTCCCGTTTTCGAGTGCCTCATGTCATTATGTATATTGGAATCTGTAGAACTTAGCTGGCTGTATATGGAACGCGGGTTTTGGTTCTGGCTGTGCTTACGCTGGTTTCACACTGATTACACAAACGTGAGTAAGCTGCTTTCAGCATCGCGTTCTACATGCAAACATCACTTGCTGAACTTTATTTTCATATGTGGGGCTCATACATTTATTCATATATGTGTGTGTGTGTGTGGGTGTTCACTCATTCGCTTATGTACTCATTCATTTACATCATTTGTATGTTGTTAAGTCAGCAAAATTTAACGTACTCCGCTTTTCTGGTTTACACTTACTCATGCTACCTTTCTCTTTCACTCTATCTGTTCCTTTCTCTGTCTTTTCTTGCCTGGTACTTGCCAAATTGGGTTGTGAGTTTGTGCACCTTATCTCTGCATGTGTGAGTGAGTGGCTTTCACTGGATTTTCTTTTTGTGCGTCATTGTGAAACATTTTTCTTCATTTTCCGCTGTTCGTCCTTTTTATTTGCTGCTTTTTCATTGAAAATGTTTCGTCGGAATTGAGAAAAGTTGTTAAGTAATTTTCTTATATGACTTCTCTTAATATTTTGAAGTGATTTGCAAAATGAAGCTAACAGTTTTTAATTGGGCCTTAAATATATGCGGCTTATACATTTGCTACTTGGAATGACGTGACGAATTTTGTGCAATATCCGCGATACTTATGAGTCTTTGACGAAAGTGCTTAAAAAACTTGGAAACTGTTGGGTTGCTATTCTAAAAAAATATGTGTTAAAGTGGTAAATTCTTCGCCCAACTTCCTTTATAAGATTACCGATTATGGAAATTAGTAATTCCTTTTCCTAGCTTTAACAAAGGTAAACTTAATTCGTTATGGAAGGTACAATAAAATTATATAATTAACTAAAAAAATGTTGAACTACATTGTACGAAATTAATTGCTTATTGCAAATGAGTTTTGAAAATTTATATTTGCATTTCCTTCCTTTAATGCGTGCAAACACTGTCCTCAAAAACACGAATAATTAAGAAACGATAAAGCCCGATGAAGACCGTGAAATGAATAAGTCAAATATTAAATATCACTTCTAATCGCACTCTTTAGGCGATCTTTCGATAGAATAATTAAAAGAAATACGCCTGTTAAACAAAAGTTAATAAAAGTAATGCAGGTGTTAATTTAATGGTGTCGAATTAAGAATCTGTTCGACGCGAAAATCCACATAAAAATGAATCCAGAAAGTCATGAAATTGCATTTACACAAAGGGGCCAACTTCAAAGATTAAGGACTTTTATTGATATTGATAATATAACTGTTTTAAATGCTTAACAACTTTATTTTGCTTTATCGCCAATAGCAGTGAAGGAGCTGACATTTTGCTTGGTTCAATTCTTGCCGGATCAAAAAAAGAAGCAATAATAGCTGAAGCTACGCCATTTGCTAGTTTCCTTAACGTAGGCTGTCGTTAACATGCGCCCGTTTTTCGTTGTCTGAGAAGTGCCTGTTTCTCAATCTTCTTCTATGTCTGTCATGCATTGCTAAGCAGCCTCCAGCATTGGCATGTCATACAAGCAGCTGTACGATATACTCAACAACTCTCCTGCCAATCAGCAGGGCATGAGTGTTTCTTGTATTCTTCGGCTGCTGCAGGCTGCTTTTCGTTGGATCGTAGACGAAAAACGCGCATTGAGTGGCTGCACACACACACACACACAAGCAGTCGCACTCACTCAAATGAATGTCTGTGGTTGCGTGTGTGTGCTTCGTTGCAGCAGTGACATTTACGCAACATGTCCCTGTTGCATGTTTGCAATTTGCATTTGCAAATAGTTGCAAAAACGAACATCAAATGTGGCAAATGTGCCACGACAGGCACATGCATTAGAGAAAGGTCGGGGTAGGCGGTAAGTGTGTGGATGGCGTGGGATGGTGGAGGGTAACTTGGCATGTGTGGGGGGGGGGGGGGTGCCAGTTTGCGTTTTGCATGGGTTTAGTGAGGTCTTGCTTCGACAGCCGCTGCTGACTTTGCGCCCAAAAGTTTGTAAATATGCATGCAAATTTTTGCAGCGCTCGCAATGCTTTCAATTTTGTTGCCTCACTATTTACACACACACACACTCTTGTACATGGTGCTGTCTCGCAGTTTTAGTTACAGTTTCGGTTTCATGTTTACCATGTTGCGGTTGTCCGTTGCTGCAGTTGCTGCCTCCTGGCGTGCATTTTGATAGGTTGGTTGCATGCAGCCGCAGTTGTGAGTGCTGTTGTGTTAGTTGTTGCATAATCAAACTTGCCATTTTCATAAATGCTGCTACAACATCTACATACTCGATGCTCGATACCCAATAGTGAATATCCACTATTTTTGTTCTCTTTCGATGTGCTATGAATGAATTGGCCATGTTGGTTATGACCAACTCAAAGACTCGAGTCAACAACTGTTCCGGCAGCTGTAGCTGCAGCCTCAGGCTGTTTCCGGTTTGTGGTCTCTGGCGTTTTTAATTTGATAGACTCTTCCCTCAATTTTTGGAATATTTTCGGTTGCAGGTGTTAATTTGCATGCCCCGAAAATAGCAACTGAATGCGGCTCTTTTTACCATATTGACAAATTAGCATATTCAGCGGTGGGAACAAGAGAATCTGCTATAAGCTATGTTATTTTTGTCTGCTTCCATCCTGCTCTTCTCCTATTCCCACAGCTAACAAAAATTGTTTTGGTGTTTGGGATCCATTTGGTATTTTTTTGCATACCAAATTCTCATATTTTGCCAGTTGATAAAAGGGAATTCGTCATTTCTGGAAACGCTATTAGAAAAGTGTTTGTGAGACTGGACATGTTTCTAAATAGTATTTTATGCTTGTATATATAAATAAGTATTCTTACACTGTGGACCATTGATAACTTAATTCAAATTATGATTAATACAATACACTTTAAAAATATATATTGCTATCCATCTTTCAAGTTATCTAAGCAACACTTTATTAAGCTATGATTGAAAGGAAAGCCGGAGAACAGAGTGAGATAATGTTTCTGTCATAATCAACATAGATAGAGCTTGTTTAATTTAATATGACGAGAATTGAAGTTTAAAGCAGAACCTTTTGAAACAATATTGAAAATCAGTCGCAATTAAACGATTTATCTGTAATAAATAGTAGAGTAAATTTCATTTCGAGCATTTGTGCTACAAGCATTCATCGTATTGCCAACTGCGTCAGTTGGATCTGTAATGACAATATACACTCGTATTAAGAGTGAAAAGCGTCAATTTGAACGCAATTTCGTTGACCATTTTAGTCCGAGCTACCAAATTAGATACCGCCTAATTGCACATATGCTGGTTGTCAACTGGAAGAGCTGTCTCTGCTGTCCCTGCTGCCCTGTCTCCCTCTACCCTCTAGCTCTTTCCAACCGCAGACGTTTAACATTGACAGACCGAAAGTTCTGAAATTTATGTGCGACATTTTCTCCCTGGGCCCGGCTCCACATACGTTTTACGAGTATTTACGACTGTTTCAACCCGCAGCTGTTTTTCGCGTGCCAGTTTCTCGCTTTATCAGCACTTTGTTACGCCCTGCAAGCGTGTGTGTGCGAGTATCTGTGTGTGTGTGCGCGTCTGTGCTGCGTGTGGATTTAATTTTTTTTGTGCCCGCTACCATATTTTATCTCTACGCAACATATAAAATGAAATTCTTGTGCAAAAATTGAAATATTTATTTATGTGCTTTTATTTTTAATAATATTTTTGTGCTCTTTTCACAGCCTCCGTCACGAGTCTTCGCACTCGTCTTGGTCGTTGTCGCCATTGTCCTTACGTTGTCCTTGCGTCAAGTGTCAAACGCTGCTGAGTGGCCAACGCCAACGTCGCTGGCAGTTTCCGGCTCTGCCCCCAACTCCATTTATTGGGGTTTATTTGCGTTGGCGGCAAAGTGTCTCGTCGCCTAGTGTCGCCCCCGCTTTACTGCCCTGCAGCCCCTCTCCTTTGCCGTTTGCTGGTTTACTTTGTTACGTTTTCTGTTTGTTTTGCATTATTTGCTGCTGTTGTTGTTGCTGCTGCCTGCCCTGCGGTTGCCCTGTCCAACTCCCACAGCCAGCCACTTCGACCCCTGCTGCCACTTCCTTGCCACATTTTACTTATACGTACATATATATATATATATATATATATATATATATATATATTCAGATATTTTCCAACGCTTGTTGTTGTGCATATCTTATGAAATTGTTTATTTTTCTGGTGTGCGTGTGTTTGAGTGTGTTTGGCAGTAAAATGTTTTCATACTGCCCAGCTACCCGAACCTCTCGATGCCACAGCACTCCACACTTTTCAACCTGCCACACCCTGCAACGTTTTTGTGGAGTGCATAATGGTTGTTTACTTTTGGCCTTTCTTTTTGGCACTTTTTTTTTGTACACCCCTCGCCGCTTTATTCACTTTGAAGTTCTGCCGTCTCGCCTTCTGCTCTCGACTGATGCCAACTAAACTCAATGATTTGCACTTGTTTTCGTTTGCCTTTTTTGAAAAGTCTTTGGTATTCTGCAGTTTTTTTCTTATATCCTTTATTAAGCTATACAAAGGGCATATTGTGTTTGTATAGACCATAAAAATCTCTCCTTTAGCACAATTGCAAATGGCGAAAGCGCTTTAAGTTCTTACCCAAAGTTTTTAGTTTTATTACACTGCATATTCCAAGTGGTAATATGTGACGTTCTTGGTGAACTGTAAATGATCTAGAAACTGAAATTGGGATTAAGTGTAGGCATCTTGAAATGGATCTCAATTAAGCGCAAAGCTCTGATAACTGCATATGCATCTCTCACTTGAGCCCAAGGCTGTAAACCTATTTTTATCCGGAATCCCAATTTATTTTTTCCCTATAAGTGGAGTTTTCCACAAAAAAAAGGTATAATCGTAACCCGAGCCAAATTTCTGCTCTGCTGTTCACATTAAAAGCTTTTGAGGGAGCTTTTTTAAGTAAAGATTAGATGAAAATATGTAAGGCTTGTTATATTTTTTGTGGATCGAGCATTTATAAAGTTGTAATTCAATTTTGTAATTTCAACATTGAAAATACTTGTCAAAACAATAATAAACTAGGTGAGCTCACCGAACCTGAAGGCAGAGGGTTCGTTCGAAGCGTAAACTGAACCCCTGATGTTGTTTTATTTTTCTTTCAGGGATATTTTGAAATAACAAGCCCCTTTGAAATATTCGTTTATTTTTATAATGTGTTTCTGTGCGTCTGTGACAAAAGGAAATCAAGTAACAGCTCTTTGAAATGGCAATGCCAACTTCTTTTCGTAATTTGTATGCAAGTGTGACACACTCTAAAGGAAATCTTTGGAAGTGTTAAATTTAGTTATTTTTTTGTTTCAGCGTATATGTACATTTGATTCAAATTCCAGACATTAGCAGTAGGTAGTTTGCGTTAAGCTGCAGCTGAAAATATTTGTATAGTGCTCACTTCTTAAAGTTTAATGCTAGGACGCAACATAGCAAGTGTGTGTGCGTGTAACTCTGGCTCTGGCAAGGCATAACAGCGCTGGGCAGGCAACACTAATTGGTCGTGTCACAGTCACGTAGCCCTTGCCAGGAGCAGAGCCAGATTCAGAGTCAGAGTCACAGTGAGCGCTGCTCATGTTGCTGTCTGCTGGCGACTCGGCCCAGACACACTGGCCCCTCAAAAATATTACGTATACGTTACGTATTGTAGTTGGAACACGGCAATCAATGCCCATGGAGACGACACTGGGCTGGTCGACTCTGTGGCTCAGTTGGTCTCGTGTTTGCCTGCGGCTTTTGGCCAGCTGCTCCTGCTGCCTCATGTTTATTCTGTTACCATATTTGCCTTACACACTCACATGTGTGTGCGTGCATATAATTTATTTTATTTGGCATTTATTTTTTATGCTCATGCCAAAGTCAAAAGCTTTCTATGCAAATATGTATCTACAGCATATGCCAAAAAGCGAAGCACTTTTTGTATCTTTTGTGGGTGTATCTAAGACAGTTGTCAGTCCGTTTGCCATTTGTCGTTTGACTGCCACTCAGCCAGGGCTTATTAGACTATTTGTTTTGTGTCTTGTTTTGACTCGGTTTTTCCCCAAGATCTTTGACAGCAGCACCAACTGACCCCAAGTCCCAACCTGGAGGCTGGGCTTACAGTTGTCTCCTGGTTTTGTTTAACATGCAACACATATTTATTATACAATATGCATGAGCTTCTGTTTCCTTAATGCCAAATGCTTGGTCAACAGGATTTGCTTTTGCATGTTTTACGGCTGAAATGTTTCAAAGCTGCAAATTTGATAAATCTTTTGTTTTCCTCTTTATTTGCTATAAATGTAAATTTAAATAAACGCATGTAGCTCAGTTCTTGATTTCGTAGATGGGATAAAAAAGAAACAAGTAACAAAAAGAATATAAATTACGAGAGCTATTCTGTATTCCAATTCGGTTCTGCAGTGTTTTTGTTGCTTACTGCTATAAATTTAATATTTGTATTATTGATTTCGGAGTTTTTGCAAATATTTATGACCTTAATTAAATATAAAAAATGTTTGTTTCCAAAGAGATCTACCAACTACTTGTGAGAGCCTCAAGTTGTTAATCAGACGAATTTGAGGCGAAATACAATAATGGAATGCATAGTCAAAAGTTTGAAAATCCTTTAATATTTGAATTATTGCTGCAACTTGGCTTGTCTTTCTGCTTGCCTGCCCTGTAATACAATTAAGACGAGTTGCATTCGTATTTGTCTGGTCTCTTAGCAACTAGCTGGATCTTGTTCAGTGACGCTTTTCATTTGACCAGCTAAAAGTGTAACGAAAACTTCTCATGAATAAATGCACTTGTGGACAGTCTTTTTACGGTCAACTACATGCACACAAGCGTATTGTGTGTGCATGTGTCCAAATCCTTGAAAAGTATGCTAAAAGTCAAGGATTAGAGTGGAGAATGTGCAGCATATGCAAGCTTTCAACTTTTGTTAATATTTTACAATGCTTTCAGCAACAAAAAGTTTCGTTAAGCGAACATTAAAAACGTTAGGCTGTGGCCAAGCCTTATACCCGACCGAGATACGTTGCTCGAAATTCAGGAGTCCAGGTATCTGTTATGTTCAAAGTTGGAGAGTTGGAAAAATATTTGCACTACGAAATGACAAATTAATTGTGAAAATGTTGCGCTTGGCGCTTTTAAAGCAAAGAGCAAACAAATTTTTCGGTGCAAACAAAATTGCAGAGGCGTGTGCCTTCCTCCGACCAAGGTTTGTTGCCGTTCTGCCGTTTTATAGCGTCTGGTAAATTAAATTTCTTGCCGAGGACAACAACGTTGTTGGGGCAGTTGACAGAGTAGAGGGCGTTACATGAGCACAAAGTAAACAAAGATGTACGACAAATGCAACAACATCTCCTACTACTACTATTACAACAAAGAGTAGCTGTTGACTAGGAGCAGGGTCTAGCAAAACACTGGCCAGGTGGGGGAGCTTCAGCCAGAACATGAACAAAAACAACATTGATGCGCCAGTTACATGCCACGTTGAACTCATAAAAAAAGCCTTTACTTAATTTTGACCCATGGAATGAGCAAGTCGGGTTGGCCCTGATTGAGTTCAGCAGCATAGAGGTTACTTAGGACGGCTCGGGTAAGGTTAGCTTATTAGTCACAGATGCCGATAGGACTTGCAGAGAACTATTTATAATTTCGTCTGTTCTATATGTGATGTAGATGAAGTATAAATGGATATTTACACAATGAAAAACGGTTAAACAAGATTATATGTCGTCAAACTACCACATTTGGGGACTTTAGCCCTTAAACGGAAGGATGTATAGAAGGCGTGACTAAATATCCGTCTGATGCACATATACAGGATGTAAAGATATAACAGGTTCAAATTGCATTTAGAGACCCTTCTTTTGAGAAGGGTATACAGAGTAGTAAGATGTTCATAAGATACGATTGATTTGAATATCTTGAAAAACTAGGCTGCTTTAAAATGAAGGGGCTGGTTTGCATAGAAACAGACTTAACACGAAGTATATTTAAATGTATACTTATTGGCGAATGAGAAAGTGAAATAATGTTAAAAATATTTATGCACATAGTTGTTGATTTTATTAAATTCACATTCAAAACATTTGGCATTGGCATTTATAATTTGGTAATTTATTTTATGCTTTGATTGTTGCCTCTTTGCTTATTTGAGCAAATGCTATTGATTTGTTGATGCTTTTCAATTACTTTAAAGCTCATTTAATTGCATTTCGCAGTAAGAAAAGCAGAGGCAAAACTGGCATTTACAGAGAAAATGAAAATGCAGCCAACATCTAATATTTTGTGATAAGTCTTCTTAAGTTGATTGTCGACTTACCTGAAAGCGTTGTGAATTATCTGCATTTTCTTATGACAGCTGGTATTTTCCACCTTAAGCTCTGTTAATCTGTAAATATATAAAATGAAATCCAAACAATAATTAAAACCAATTCTAGGCTATTGAAATGCAAACTCATTAAATAAAATGTTTGAATTGTCGGGCTTTTAAGCAAATTGTGCAAATAAATGTCATAATTATCACAAATACCATTTATATATAATAAGTACATACATTTTAAGCCTTTATTACTGATTTGCGTATTTATATTGCATACCCTGCATACATTAAAGGGTAAATATTGGTGTTAGGGGATCTAAAGTATTAAGATGTGGTGACAAAAACATACATTCACTTCTCAATTTGGGCGGCGGGCAGAGGAAATTAAAAAACGTCTTAGATGGAAAGACAACAATTAATAGTACATGTTTGAAGTAGTCTGAAAAGATTTCAAGGTGTGTTTAGGTAATGGCTATAATCGCAGCAAATGCTTTTGGTGGTTCGGTTCTCGGCTAAAATTAATACCTCGTCCCTGGTTTCAATGTTCGCTTTGTGAACCTATTTTTGCTGCTTTCAATTTGAAATACAACAATGTATCGATTTATATTTATATCTTGTATTTCAAGGACAAACCCGCTTAAGTTTATTTATTTAAAACTTTAAACATCAATTTTCAGGTTATTTTCCGAAAGTGGAAAACTTAAATCTAAATACAAAATTTAAACTTAGAGTTGGGCTGCATTTGCGTTTCTGGTACTTTTAATCTAAGTATAGGGTATTGTCCTGCTGTGCACTGCGTTTTGTTTTTGCTTTGACTATTCTCATTTTGAATATGCAAAATCAGCAATGCGTAACCAGAGCAAACAGCACAGTCACTAACTCGGGCTGCCTGCTCTTCTTATTCATAGTTAGTTTGTTTAAGGGAGAATGGAGGGGGAGAAGCCCACACTAGTTGGTAAACCGAGGACGTTTTTTTTTTCCTGTTGTTATTCCCACATTCCCGTAAGAAATACAACTGAAAACGCTGAGTGGAGAATAGAAAGTAGAAAAACTCGCTTTGTATAAATATTAATGATGTAGGCCATAGAAGTGCGAGGTGCTCTATTGAGTGGGTCGTACTCGTTGGTATTGAATGGCACATTTCTAACAAGAGTTTCTGGCCTATTTACAAATACCCCGTACTTGTGCGTTTTGCTGTTATTGGAACTTGACTCTTGTTTGTTTTCGCATATTATTGTTGTTGTTGGCGTTGTTTATTTGCATAAGAACCCAATAAGCATCGCATAATGGAACCAGATACAAGCTCTGGTTCTCTCTTCAGCTCGTTATTGCTGCCTTGCGGGGACCCCAGCTCCATGCATCAGCGCCTCAAACATGATGCAGCAAATGGTGTGTGTACTAACTGCGTAATTGCCAAACCAACTCAGAGATGTGTTCATGTTCTGGTTTAGCAAATGGCGCTTGTAATGATAATGTTGCTCTCATGAGTAGGTTGAGCAAAACCAGCTACATAAGCGAACAGCTCAAATGCGTGAGAGTGGAAGCAAGTAAATGGTCTAAATCTCTACTTTTCAGTTACCTTAACCAACTATTTAGAAATATTATAAAAGTCGAAATTCTTTTATTAGGCAAATGAATTCTTATTTTAGTTTATGTTAATATCTATTACGCAACATGGAAATTCTATTTCTCTCATATTTGCTGCAAATACAGTTTCGCATTCAGTTAAATAAATACATTTGCCAGTTCAAGTCATTTGCAAAATTACTAATTGTAAATGACATTTGGTTGCAGGACCAAAAGACGGGAGAGAGAAAGCAATTTGATTGCAAAGTCAAACCTCATCAAGAGGCATGCCCCATGCTGTTAAGGAGAATAGAAATGCGTGCGTACATTCTAGTGGAGAACTGGCAAAAGTCCCTCCCAAGCCTTGATTAGAGCGACAAGACACAGTGCAATGTAGTAGTCCATTAAAATTCACTCAAGTGCACTTAAACGCTTCCGAGTGCTTTGCAGGACTGCAAAGATACAAAAGACCTAGTTCAAGTCGATTACTACTCGACTCATCAAGGCCTTTCTTTAATGCGAGTTGAAGCTTTAAATGCAACGGGTTTAGGTAAGGGCTATTAAAGAAACTACAAATTTGTTGGCCAGGCAGGATAATGCATTTTTACGTATTCTACGCAAGTATTGGTAGAAATATTAAAATGTAACCATTTTGCTTCAAGAAAAATGACAAAAAGTTGATTGATTCTGCCAGTTTAGCTATTCTTCCCTATATCATTTATTTTGATCTATGCCTGAAAACTGGCGTTGGTGCAGCTAATATATTTTTTTAATATCAATTAAAGTGTTCATAAAAAAAAAAAAACATTTGCTGTATAGTATAGAACACGCTGCTGCTATTAAGATAAGACTTCTATGCCTAGTTGCGATTCCGCATCATCATCATGAATAATGCGTATGATAATGCGTCGCATTTTCAGCATCCGATCAACGCCAAAGTTGAGAGCAACACAGTAGTCTGCACCGCGACTCTCATACTCTGCAAAGATTCCAATGGTGTGGTCCAAAATATTGTTCATAACCGAATGATTTTGTATGATAGTGAGCAGCTCGATGGTCCCATTGATGAGACCACCCAACGTGATGCTCGCCCTTAAACCATCCAATGCTGCTGCGTCTCCTTGAATGTCCAATAGACGCCAAATATCTTATAGCTCACTGGCGCAAAGGTTGTGATCCAGGTGCGAAAGACGAACCTCAGCCTTGGCGCCAGCAAATCCAATCCCAGCTGCTTCGCGCAGTAGTTTATCGTCGTCAATTCGCACCGAAGGTCTCATGTTGACTGTTTGTTTGTTAAGCTCGAGCAGGTGCCTTTTATAGACAACATTGCTAATTGCTGCGTTTTGCTTGTGATAATTTTATAATGTTGTAATTGATTTTGTAATTATTGCAAATGTGTGCAGCTGAAATAAGTTCCCATGTGCCAAGGATACGGGACAGTATGGAAATGCATTTAAGCGCAATCTAAATACAAAGGATGGGAAGGGCCACATTCTAAATCGATAATGACCAATTTCAGAATATTCAAAAAACCACATTATAATTTGATTAAACCTTATGTAACTTATGCTGAGTGTAAAGTAGAACAACTTTTTAAAAGTCCTCACTATCATATCCTATTTCTTATTGAGCTTTCAACTTTCAGCTTCTTCGAATTTAGATAATTGTCATATTGAAAGAAGGGTTGCAGACCTGTAAAGGCGAATTTCTCTTTATAAATATTAGTTAATTTCTCATATAATACAGTGAAATTCATAGATCTGCTTTCTAAATGTCAGTAAAATATTAGTGTACATCTGCATACATATATAAAAACATACATATTTAAAAACATTTGAATGCTTCCAGGTTATACCCTAAGCGATGAATACCTTCTTGCCTAGCAGTAGGCGCAGATGTTTGGGATTTTACCATAAGAAATGGTTGGTACACCAATGATATTATTTTCAAAATAGGAGAATTGGCAACAAAGTGAGTACAGTGCATCTATATATCTAAATATTGACGGATTAGAATGTTGTCAAACCTGAAGTTTACATGTTATGAATAAGAATGCGATAAAGAATCGTTTGTTTAAGAGTTTAATTGCATCTATTCTATCAGCCATAGCTGCATATCTGCTTCTGCTGTTGGTGCAACTAATTTTTATAATTATTGATTATTGTGATTAGAATCAAGCATTTTGACATATTTTGAATAGTATAGAACAAGCTGCTGCTATTAAGAGAATATCTCTATGCTTAGGTGCGATTCCGCATCATCATCATGGATATGCTGTATATGAGCTTTGTGATCTGCAAAGAAATTTGATAATTTGTGCTGGCTATACCCTGTACACTTGCCTGCAGGGCTGTACGCATGCTCAGTGGCAGAATGCCGATCATTGTCATGGTTTGCGTTCTCTGCGCCTCCTTCAGCATTAAGCCAAATAATTTGCGTTGATCCGGTCTTAGTTCCTGCCAGCTTATGCTGCTTAGGTTGTCATACACTTGATCGTACTGAAGAATGATTTTAATTAGAATTTATAATAAGCACAATTAATAATTGGAACTGACAGCGTATTCAATTTGCGAGCCCACAATACAGTAGACCAACATTGAGTAGGCGCTTATAAATAAGTAGATGGTTGATATCAAATGAAAACCGTTCAAATTCACGCAGAAGCAAAGCAGAATCGAGATAGCAGAGGAGAGAACCTGAGCGGCTATCATATTGTGATAGATATTTTCGATATCCCGACAGTAGCTGGAATTGAAAGTGAGATTCATCCAAACGACGATAGGCATACAAAAAGAGTATAATTTTGGATAAATTTATCAATCGCAATGCGACTTACTCGGTAAACAACTGATGCCACTTGATTAAATCTAAGAGAAGAGATTGTGTTCCATTATCTGCATAGCCACCCACTTGAGCTTCATATCTCGACTGCTCCTTATAATTTAGTGCATCATTCAGGGCGTTTGCTTTCAGCTGCAAAATGTGCGCGAATGTCAGAATCTGGACTAAGCCGAGCAATACTAATAAATCGCCCGTGTAGAAGCCAAGTCCACCCACCACAGCCACAATCATATGCTGCAAATATGTGACCGTGTAGCCAACATTATTCTCCAACGACAGACCAGGAATCTCATACTGCATGACTGTGACGCGTGTGCCATCGTAGAAGAGTAACGCCCAGGGCACCGCAAGCATCACGAAAAATGATACAATATAACCAATGCGTATTATGCGCCGTATTTTCAGCATCCGATCAACGCCAAAGTTGAGAGCAACACAGTAGTCCGCACCGCGAGTCTCATATTCAGCAAAGATTCCAATGGTGTAGTTCAACATATTTTTCATGGCTGAATGATTCTGTATGACAGAGAGCAGCTCAGTGGTCCCATTGATAAGTCCACCCAACATGATGCTGGCTTTCAGACCATCCATCCAATGCTGTTGCGTTTGGCGGAACGCCCAGGAGACACCAAATATCAAATAGCCCACAGGTGCAGACATTGTGATCCAGGTGCGAAAGACGAACTTCAGCCTTGGCGCAAGCAGATCCAATCCCAGTAGCTTCGCGCAGTAGTTTATGTTCGCAACGAGCTCGTGAATACGCACCGAAGGTCTCATGTTGACTGTTTGTTTGTTGAGCTCAAGCTATAGGATTTGTTGTTTGTGATAATTATATAATGTTGTAATTGCTTTCTAATTGTTGCAAATATGTGCAGTTTAAATTTGTTCCCATGTGCCAAGGCTATGGGACACTACGGAAAGTGCAGAAATCGCACAGCAGAGTAAGGGAAGGGTCTTATGCAAAATTGATAATGCGAAATATAGAGACATTCGATATATAGTATCGTATAGTATACAGTCTGAAGTAACATTTGTGGGCGTATTAAAGTACGGATAACAAAATAATGTAATATGCAAGAAACCCCTCTTTTTGCAAAGCTACTGAGAGAACCGATTACTGCATATATTTTAGATATATATACATACACATAAAACTATTTTTCTTAACCGATTATTTAACTGACTGATTAATTAACCTTCATGTCGAAACCTTAGAAGCAGAGTAATTTTGATTTTTCTATACCAATTACGTAGTGTGAGAAAGAACCCGTAAAGACGGGAACAGTTTTGGTAAATTTTACGGGCAAGTGTTGAATTTTGATAAAAAACTGTTGAATTAAAATTTTTTGGGTTTCACCTTATCAAGGAAAGTTTTCTTAAATCCTCCAGTAAACATATATGTATATATACTACATAAGTATCTATTTGCGTGGTAAAGTGGTTGAAGAAGGGAAATAATTAATTGTTACCATCTATAGAGTAGGTCGAACACTCTCTGACTTGCAAGTAATGTTGCCTTTAGGAATTATATTGCGGATGAGTAATCGCAATTGCTGCATGGGGCGCTATTCTGTTGCTTCTGCTGCTTTAATCACGTAAAACGCAATCTTTGGCTCGTTTTTCATAGCTGCCTCTGATTTATGCCTTTAAAATGGCCATTAAACTGTTACAGCCATTAAACTGCAAGCTGTGCAACTAGTTGCATGCAACAACAATCCATGCAACAATGTAAACGTCTGTGCCGAGCGAAATAACCGAGTTTTTGCAAGTCACCTGGGCTCAACTTTTGGCTTGCTTCTTATTAAATTTAAAAGCGTTTTGTAGCCAACAGCACAAATGCTTATTTTATTTGTTTAGTTTTTTTTTTTAATTTTATATTTCACTTTTGGCTATGCTTAACCAAAGTTTTGGTTTCGAAGAACTTGCAACGCATTAAATGGCAGCTAAAACTTGAGGGCCTTCGGTTGATGGCATTTTGTTGCTCCACTGTTTTATTTTTTGCCTGGAGCACGTCAGGACATTCGTTTTTATTGCCAAGCTGTCATGTGTGCGTGTGTGTGTGTGTGTGAAATGTTGATTGTACTGTGCTCGTTGGGCTGTCCCTGAGCGGCAGACGCTAAGTCGCAACTAACGAGGCCATCAACAGGATGCGGCACCAGCTCGAAAGCCGATTGCAGCCTGCTATGTGATTAGAGATAGTGATTGAGAGAAATGGGAAAGGGTAGGAGATAGAAATTCAGGGGTGGGGCGAGGGTTGCTTCCTCTAGAACTACAGCCGTGCCTTTAACTGTAATTGCCTCAGTCGTGGCACTGTTGGGCGTACAAATTAGGCTTAAATGCCTGAGATGGCACAACTCTCCCATTTTCACTCTCTATATACTCCCTTTCTCTCTCTCTCTCTCTCTCTCTCTCTCTCTATCTCACTCGACTATAAGAGGACGGCTTTTGAGTCCAACTGGATTTAGCACAAAGGGCTTTTTGGATGCAATATCGTGTGTTAACCAGATAAGCAGCTGAAACTAAAGCGAAATACACGGAAGCTTTTCGAAGTGGATTATAGTGTACCGTTTCTGAGTGAAATTCACTCATTGCTGTCTATGGGACTTTATTGCGAAGAGAAGCATCTGTACTAAATTTAGTCTAAAGTAAACCGAAAAAAAATCAGAAGAAACTAACTTGTGATAGACAATGGTGAAAATGTCACCTCAAAGTGAAAAGAGTATATTTATACTGTGTTTGTTCAATGTTCAATGTCTGCATTTTCTTTATTATATATCTCAAAATAGTTCAATCTGCTCTCAGATTCAGTATATCCCGTCTCCTTCAATTTCTCATGATCAATGAAACAATAAAGCAAATATTTTGATTTAAAATGAAAAAATTGGCCTTATCAGTCGGTCCCCAACACACTTCACCCACCAAATCCTAGACGCACATTTCTACAAGGTGGATTAAAAGTTCGAAAGAACATTTGAAGCCCATCCCAAATGAATTTGTACAAAGAGCCGTTTGGTGAGCGTAGATTTCTACACTTGCGGGTGGAAATTCATAAAAACCCGCCTTAGCGTGCATATCTACAGTAAAATCACCAATCTAATCCAATATACAGTTGACCACCAATCACTAAGTCATTCTTAAACATATAGATTTATGTAGATACAAGGCAAATTAGTACAAGTTATAATTAATTTATATCTTGTATAGTGTTTTTAATACTTTTGTCATAAAAGAAACATTTATAAATATATTTGCCTTTTATAATGTTTTTAGGAACCATCTTGTAAAGTTCCTAGTGTAGTTTAAATATTCAGGACACGCTCATAAACAATCGTTTAATGGCTTATGGTCAGCAGCTGTTGCCTCTTTTCCATGTAGAAAGCCATAATCTTAATATGTACAGCACAAAACTTGTTAGGGCAACGAAACCCTGTAATCAGTGGATTGTAAGGAAGCTTATCAGAGAGTTGTCCACTCCATATACGATTTTTGATTCATCACAATATTTAATAATATTTAAATGTGATGCTTATTAAAAGACTAGTGCTGTAAATTGATGGTGTTGCTTAATGTAGGCAGTGAAAGCTCGACTTAAAAATTTAGTAAGGGCAAAAGCCAGAGTTATTTGATAAATGTCTTCAATGCTGTGGCACAAATCCCTTAAATTAATGGGTATCCCCTAGTCAAGCTGCATTCTGTTTGTCTTGAGCTCGCCTGTTGTCTGTGGCTGATCATAAAATTAGCATTTTTATGCAGCGCATACTAGCAGACTACAATTAGGTACAGCAAGAGGAGCAGGTCCAGTGACTGGACCGTCTCATTCATTTTTGTTTATTCAAAGATGGAGCAGGGCGGGGCGCTGTAGAATGACGCACATAAAGTGAACTTTAATGACTAGGTATGTTGGCTGATAGTTGGGGAATGTGCTCACATTTACATGCACATTAAATGACCAGACAGACAGGTACTGCCACGGGGTGTGTCAAGTGGGGCAGCTGCTGGGTCGATATGTTTTGGCTGCCAACGGTCATTACTTGGTAAGCGTTTAAGTCGCCAGGGCCGTTGAATTTAAATGGCCAGCATCTACGGGGCTGGTCACCGAAACACTTGGTGTGTCGTTAAGAGCGGCGATGAAACTCAGCTGGGCCATGTGCAGCAGCCAGCAGGCAACCTCCCGCTCCTGTCACGCCCCTCGATCCGCAGCCAATGAACAAACGGAAGCTGTGCGACCATTGCGCTGTTGGTTACGGCTACGTTTACGTTTACGGCTCCGTTTGCTGCCAAATGGCGATGCTGACCATTGGCTGCAATTAAACTCACACGCCCAATACACACGCAAACACACACACACACACACACACATTTAGCACTGGTGCAACTGGCGTGTTAATTGAGGTAAATTACGTCATTTTTTATTGTTGCTTTGCCTGTTTTTTGTCTCCGCCTGCGCCAGCCAAAAAGGTTTATGTGAAAATTTATTTGTTTAATTGCATTTTTTCCGGCCCACCAAAAAAGTATGCTATAAAAATTGTACTGGTCCGGCATAAGCCGTAAATTTATTTTTTCCAGATTTTCCCTGGGCCCTGCACTTAATGAAATTTGTAAAATATACGACGCGTATCTGCACTGCTGCATTACTTATTTATTGGCGAGAAACAATTCGAAATACCCTGTAAATATGCCAACGTATATGCCTTTTACTGGGTTGAAAGCCCATTGCTTAATATTTACCCAAAAAAAACGACTGCACTTTAAGCTATATATCTTCTTAAATCTGTGGATGGACTTAGTTTAACCAAAGCTTTGAAGCAGTGCTGGAAAACATTCTTAATCAACTGAGTCACAGTCAAATCCAAAGTCATTCATTTTTTGTTGATTTCGACATTCTATAGAATCGCAAGTCGAAGCTGCAGCATCATTTTTGCTTTCACAAGTTGATGCAGTCACAATCGCGCTGTCACTCAAAGTCGAGTGTTTTGTGTTTTGATCGTTTTTGGCTATGGTTTTGACAGCAGCTTTCGTTTTTTCCGAAGCAGCAGTAGCTGCAATAGTTCATTTATAGTTCAGTGATAAGCAAGAGCTTACGCCCTTGTCGGTAGGAGTGAAGCAAATCAAAACTTGTTTGAAATATCTTGATTTTAAGTCCAATTTTCTTGGGATGTTAACTAACGCAAAACTGCTGTTTAATTTTTGTGGCTATCTTTTTTAATTTGAGCATAAAGTTTAGACCTAAGGTAAGCTCGACTAGTACTTCTTCATTTCATATTATTTTACCTTAAATTGAGCTCCGCATTGAAAGGTTCTTTTTGCTTAAAGCCTTAAGTCATAAACACAGCATTATACCAGCCATATGCATTCAGTCTAAAGGGTGTGTGTGCGTGTGTTTGAATTGTTGTTGCAGAACTTTAGTGTTTGTCTGCGTTTCTGTTTTGTGTTATGTTGTTTTGTTTTTCTGCTATGTAGCTGCAGCTGCTTCTTCCTTTGTTTTTGCTCGCCCCTGCTTGCGTCTTACGTTTTGCCAGCTTCCGTTTCCGCCTAACTCCACTCTGTCTCTATTGTGAGTGTGTGTGTGAATGTGTGTGTGTGTTGCCTTCCTGTTTGCGCCTGGAGCCGTCCCTGAACGCTTGCTTCATATTTCGCCCGTTTTCGTTTACTTTATAAAATTGTAAAATATTATACAAATAAATAGAAATTGTGTTGTGTGCGGCCTGGCAAGGCAGCTACTTAGAGAACGCCCCGCAGGGAGTTGCTAAAGTTTTCAGCGCCTTTAATTTCTGGCCCCCAGGACCATTTTAGCCTTCCCGCAGCCACAAGTCACATTAAAGTCGAAAACTGTGACAGCAAAAATGTTGGCTATCTTCTGGCTTTTTTTTCGGTCGGGACGAGTTTTTTATTGCACTTTAGGTCGGTTTTTTGTTGGTGTTTTAGTTGATGATGCTGCGCTGACATTGGCTGCGCTGGTGGTGTATGGAGCCCGAACTAGCACCAGCAACTGGCAGCAGCTTGAAAGTTCCTTCTTTTTTTGGCTTTCTCAGCATTCTTTTCAGCGCCTGCTGATGACGTTTTGTCATGTTGTTTTTGCAGCTCACTCTAGAGAGCTATAGGTCCACCCTACATCGCTCTCTTTCTCTATCTCTGTCTCCATCTCACTCTCTGCTTATTCTCAGCAGTCTAATATCAACACTTTTGTGCTTCGTAATTACTTTGAAATTAGTTTGCGTCACAAACTTTGCACATTATGCGCATCCTTATGCCTGGCCCCGAGCATTGCACACACATACACACACACACACACAAACCACACTTGGCTGCCTTAACGTTAAAGTTGCCATTAGTGTTCTGTACTCCGCGCACTCTCTCTCTCTCTCTCTTTCACTTTGCCATTCCTAGTTTCATCTCTTTCTTCGTCTGCATCTCTTTCTCTCTGTCTGTCTCTCTCTCTCTCTCTCTCGCTGCAGTTTCCTCTTCTCAAGCTGCTTTTTGCTGTTTTGACGTTGTTTTCAGAACATGTTTGTTATTTCATTAAATTAAATGTTCTGGGAATTTAGCGCTCAAGTGTGTGTGTGTGTGTGTGTGTATAAGGGTGTGTGTATTTAAGCGCGTGCACGTCACAAATAAAATAAATATCATTTAATTGCTTTCGAAATACACACGCAACGCAACGCATTTGTCTCTCTAACCCGAAACCACGACAACTTATTTACTCACAGAAGCGAAATTTTGTATATATGTATTAAGAGTAAGAGGATGACTTTGACAATCAATTGAAAGCGAACCAGAAGTTATCGAGGAAGTAAACAAGACGTTTGTTTGAACAATTTGTGCGAAATTGAAATATTTTATACCATATTTGATATTAATCAATAGATGAAGTTGAAGAGTTGTATTTACGCATTTATGCTTCTATTGTAATTAAAAAAGTTGGATTAGATATATGAATGCTGATTTATTCCTTAATATATTTTAGTCGATTTGTTGAAAACATGCAGTAATATACTATTGACAATACGTTACCAAAAGTAATAAATAATATTAAGTTTGCGAAGGAGGCGGATGGATAGATGAGCTAGCAGCCGCTGCATATTATGTTGCGCATACGACGCGTTGTGCCAACTGCAATTAAAATCAAGCAATTTTAATACGCAGCGTCAACACTTGCATAAGTAAATAAGCAACAGCAACAACAAATGCAACAACAACTGCAACAGTGCCCCAGCTAAGCAAACATTTTAAAATATTTAAACAACGCGATGAGCAAGAAAAAGTTGACGTGTTGTTGTCGTTGGGTTAAGTGCCAGCCCTGCATTTTTACGCTTGATTGTGTTTTATGGGCGGACGTGGTATGTTAGCTCTCAGCCATCCATGCGTTCCCTCTCCCCCCTCCAAACCCCGTTCAATGCTCGCGTTCTTCGGCCCCATCGCCTGCCAGCCGCAGCACCATAAATACTGTGGCTTGTTCTCGCATGTCCGTGTCGGCACACCCTTTACAATGCCAGGCCACGTACTAAGAGGTTCTTTGCTTGTCCCCCCCCCCAAGCTTTTGTATGCTGCACCTTTTGGCTTGGTGTCGCTGTTGTCCTTTGCCAACTGTGTGGCAAGGACCTGGCGGCAGCAGCAGCTGCGCTTTCGTCGGCTGTTCGTGCATTTTTCATGTTGCAACCTGGTTGCTCAAATAATGCACAAGCCAATGAAGCATGCGCCCGACCATGGTTGCACGTTGCCATCTGGCACGCCCATTTATCGCCCACATTCCTATTTGTGCAACGATTTTCAACTTTGTGTGGCATTCGTTGCGCTAATGAAAACCCAGCCAGCGCCAAGGCTGCAATGCAATACAAGCAGGCTATACTATTGGGGCGGTAAAAATCATAACTTGCACAAATACAGAAACAGATACAGATGCACACATACATTAACTGTTTTGCCTGTTGTCTGTTTCTGATGCGTGGGCAGAAAATAATTAAAATTCTTTTGAGCTGCTGCGAACCAAAAGCGAGCTAACAAACTACATTTCTGGTATTGACTCCAAAGAAATACTCTCAACTGATTTCAAAGAGCGGAAACATGTTGACTTTAATAACTTAATTGCAGTTGGGGAACATCCAAAAAAAATTTGAAGTAGATTAATATCGATATCTTATAATTGAGAATTTCTTAAAATAATTTAATATAATTAAGTATTAAAGCTGGTTGTGGCTCCAAGTAAGATCGATGGGTTAAATCAGCTTTAATTTTTTTTTTATCATAGCTTACAATTATATATAGTTAATTGGTTTGTGGAGGTACAATTACGTTAGCCTTTAAACGCATTATAAATAATAAGAAGCGTTCAAATAGCTGAATTTTTCAATACACTTTTTAAATTCTGACTGTTTGTCAGGTCGCAGCACAGCAGATTACGCGCCGATTGGCATTGACCTGGAGCACTTTAAAGCTCACCTCTAGGCAATAATAATTGTCAACAGTGTGGAGTGCGAGTCAGATAGAGTATAGCGAAAACCATTTATTATTTTAATTAAGCTGGTTAAATTGTTGCTGGCCAGGTGCAAATTGTGACCGCACCAAATGAGCAACATGTCAGTTGCCTGCAGCGTGGGCTGACGGGCTGTGGCAGTGCGGGACAACATGTTGCTGACAGTTGTTCAATTTGCGTCAAAAAGTTGTGCGCCTTATGGCAGTTGCTTTTGTTGTTGTCGTTACTAGAGTTATTGCCGTCATTTGCACATTAATTAATTATGGGATCCATTTATTGATGACTTCACAAAGTGAGCAATCAGCTTTGCTCGTGTTGTTGGTAACAAAGGGCATTTTGCGTTTGTGCAAGTGTGTGTGCCCGGCAGCAGAAAGACTACGATGAACTGAGTCAATCTGCACAGTTTGATCCTCTTTTTCTATATCTCTTTCAATCGCCGCAGGGCAAGCTACGCAGCTTTCGTATGTGTGTGTATAAACGCAGAAAGCGGCCTGTGTATGTGTATAATTCAACTTGTATCTCCACTGCTCGCTCACAAAGTATAAACATTTTTGACCACACACCCTAAGGGACGCTCTTAATACAAACCTGAGTAAGAAAATAAAAGAAAATTATGCACTTGGTATAGCTCAAAATGGGAGTATTATTTTTAATCTCAATTGAATATCTGGTTAATCTCTATTAAATATCTGATTGAGCTAAATGCATGTCTTTCCATTAAGACAAAAAATTAGTTTTCCTCTTCAACTTTTTTTGCGACATGCACAGCCCATAGTTTATTGTCACGTTTCACTCTGATTTTGGTGTAGACAATTGAATAGTTATTACACGTGGCCACAACATTTCATAAATCCAACTTATCATATGCCAAATAGCAAATTGCGCTGACAACTTGACAACCAGAAAATTAAAATACAGAAAATGCAACTTTGTAAAAGAATTCCGGGCTTTTTTGTGTTTTCCTATGTGTTCCTCCTATTTCGCTGTATGCATAACAAATTTGTGGATGCGTGTCGGCATTTCATCAGCTTTGGAGGTGGCCTAACAAGGTTAACAATTCCGTCCCCGCGCCCCTCCCATCTAAGCCGTCTTGTCCTGGGCATGAAACTTTGCGACTGATCAACTTTTGTGCTGGTTGTTGTTCATTGTTGTTGTTGTTGTTGTTGTTCTTGTGCACTTAACACGCCGCTGTCGTGTTTATTATGTATGAAGCGTAGTCAACGAGTCTCACTCACGCACATACACACACACACACAAGCATACACACCACGCGGAGAGTGTTCGCTGTCAAAGTTGCTGAATAAGTTATATTTGCCGTTGTGCGCTGAGCATTGTGCGTTGTTGCTTGCGGCCCATTTAAGTTAGATTAGCCGAGAATAATATTAATCAATCACGTCTCACGATTTTCGGCCAGGCATACGGAGCCAGGAGCAGTCAAGAATATTCAGGAGTATGTAGCCATTTTGTTGCTCCATTGGCCCAAGTCTGCTGTGAGTGTGTTGCTGGCACTGCTGTTGGCTTCGCTTTTATCTAATCATTGCTGCTGCTCGCTGCCTGCTCCCTGCCTGCTGCTCTTGATGATGAGCTTCATCATGCGCTGCTGGCTGCCATCTACTACTGACAGCTGCTGCCGCCCCTCCAAAAACGTGTTCTGGCTTAGTCAACTTACTGAGAAAAATTGCCAAAAGTTGGGGCATAAAAAAAGAAGAATGTTTATACATATGTGTATGTATATAAAATATTCGTCTATATGAATGTGGCCAGTGTCCTGCATGCTGTCAGCTTTTTCAGCGCCTCTGTCCGTGCTTTTGTCTGTCTGTTATAACATCATTTATTTAGCACTGCGGGCACAACAATTTTTTGCTCGTCTCTCTTTATTTGAATTTATGCTGATAATGTGAGAATAAAGCACACAAGACTACAAAAATCCACCTAGCAGTTGACAATGTCAAATGATAGCAGCTGGGTACAGGTACAGGGACAGCTGTGTGCGTCCATATGCTGCTTTCATGCCATCACCCTTAGCTGGTATGATTAATCTGCCACATGAAGACAACGCTGGCAACGCACTTTATCATCATGTACGCTGCACAGTGCAAAAGCATATTAAATATTTATACCTTGCTGCTGGGACACACACACACATACGCACGCACATGATGCCCAACTGTGTGCCAAAATGTTTGTGACGCAATTGGCGCAGCAATATTTTAAGTAAATATTGATGGCCAATAACAAAAAAAAATTCCGATCCAACATGTAAAAAATACCTCGCATTACACAACGGAACCTGGTAAAATTTGCCGGCAATTCATTGAGTATCACATCAAAGCGTGTCTTTTTATATCCAAAAACAAGTCGAAAGCCAACGAAAAAAAATAGAACATTTTCGGGGCAGTTGCGCGACGCAAAGCTTCTCTAACATAAGCTCTAAAATATCAAATGTGAAAACTGAAGAAATTTACATATACATATAAGATTCATATTTATATTGATGTGAATTTAATATAAATTTTATAAAAGGAACATTTTGTTTGTCTGATTTCTCTTTTTATAACTTTTAATATTTTTTTGAATATTTAAAAATGATTTTTTGAGTGGATTTCTTTCGAAATATCGTTTTTTTTATAATAATATCTATTGTTTCGACATAGATTGATATTGATACAAATAACATATCCAAAGAATGAAGGAATTTCGTTTTGGTTTACATAATTGCAAGAGATAATGACTTTTATACATTCAACAAAACAAAGTAAAACTAATTTAGTAGTCCTAGAGATCAAATTTAATTACATGATTCCAGCTTAGCTAATTTTTATTGGTCTGTCATGTTCCTCTGCTTATTTCTGACATGTCCACCACTTTAAGTAAAACCCTGTTAAATCAGATCAATTCTCAAAATATTTAAATACTGAACCATTTTATTGAAGCATTACTTAATCCTTAGCCCAATTTACTCGTTTTAAAAGATAGGGTATTAAAAGCGACTTTTATTTTGTTGCACAGTTGCTTGTTGCATGTATTGCAAACTCTCCCCCGAGTCTCTCTTTCTTCTCCCTCTCTCTTTTTCCCTCTCTCTCTCTCTCTCTCTCTCTCTCTTGCACTGTCGTAAGCCATCATAAATTTATAGACGTGCCCCATCAACAGGCGCACCCACATACCAGCAAATGTTCCCTGAAACGCGCTTGCTCTCTTCCCCCTGCTTATATAGGTGCGAATGCTGCCGTTGCTTCTGCTGCTGCAGCGTCGTCATCAAGTTTTATGTGCATATTTGTTTTGCCGTAAAAATAGCATGTAAAGAGACAGAAGGGGCGGTGGAGGTGTTGGCGAGGCAACGAGCGTTAAACAGATTGCACACAGCTTAATGTCTACTAAAAATCGAAGTGTGATCCATCAACTATGCTATATGGCAGTCATATGCGAGCGCGAGGTCGAAGTTCAGTTGCCAGTCAAAGTCAGCAGCAAGTTATGGGTATGGTGAAATGGGGAGGGGGTCGGGTGGTAAAGTTGTTGCCGGTTGTCTGATGTGATTTTTGTAGCGCATTTATGTATAATTTTATATTTATGAGCATGACTGTTAAATGACCAAATAGGATAGGAGCCGGGGTGGCAAAAATGTGTTTATGCCTCTAATGTTGATTTATGGCGCTTCAGCTCGGACTGCCTGTGTGTTTGTGCCCTATGCGCCCCCAAAAAAGCGTGAAATTTGAGCTGACTAAACATTAATCAAGGCTTTATGCTTGCCTAAAAAGCATGAAAAGGGTTATTCCCCCTGCATCAGTTAGGGTAAGATGGAAAAAAACTGTAGCCTACTTTGCAGCGCACTCAATTATCAATGCACATAAAACGCGCTGGGCCAAGCGCTACTTGTGTATTTAAGGCAAAAACTACTTTAGCAACAACAACAAAAAGCGCCTTAAATAATAAATGCCTTTTGGGTGAGAAGGAGGCGAACAGACGTTAGGATGTTTTAAATGAGTAGCCCCAAAATGCAGTCCCGAAGGCAGCAAGACGCAAAGCAAAAATGGCAACATCTTGAAACTTGGGCGGCACTTGATGACTTGCCAAAGGCCACAACAAGGCAGGCGGGCTGGTCGGTGGGTGTTAGCAGTGGTTAGGCAGCCGCAAGTCCCAATAAGCCACTTAAAAAGTTTATAATTAACAGCAGCCGCAACGAAAAACAAGGCATTGCGAACAGAAAAATTGAAATAAGCAAACTGACTAGCAAGCGTGCTCGCAGTTAAAATACCCTGTTCTTAGGACCGACATATTTGAAAACACATTTGCAATCAATTACTTATTTACGTAATTCACAGAGACTATACCTAGGACCCATATCCGACCCATACTATATGTTTGATTAAATCTGTAATATGTTTTTCTGGCTTTGCTATACCATAACTTTTATTTGAGTAGGCAAGTATGAGTACTCCTGTTATCAGTGCCCGACTAGGCGACATCCTTACTGACCGAGATTCCTTTTCAAATATTCGGAGCTGCCTGATATATATATATATATATATACATTCTCAAATAAACATATATATACGCACGATAGCACGCACAGCGCACTTGCTTCAAACTTTGTGCAGCGGTTTTGTTTGTCTTCCGATCTTTATGAAGCTTTCAGGGCTTAACTACAGCACTCAATAGTTTGTATATTCTATTATACATTCCATTATTGCGGAGCCCTGGAAGAGGTATTCAAATAAAGAAATGCTTCTAATTTTGCAAACTTTTTATCTCCTTAAGAAATATGTCCTCGAAAAATCTTATTTGGAAATCAAGGCCATGATTGGTGAGTAATGGCGTCAATTGTCGACGGTTTGAAATAAGCTTGATTCGCGTATGCTTTTAGAGGATATACATCCCAAATGTTAAAATAGAGAGAGGAAGATGCCTCGTTGTGCTTGCTATATAAATTTCCATAAAGCCATTATACCCCCATTTGCCAGGGGCCCATTTACCCAGGGCATATAAAAATTGTATTGCTATTGGACCGAAGAATTCAAGCTAAAAGACGGCTTCGTAAGCCACATCACATAATTGGGCGCCTAGTCACAATCTGATTAAAATGCGCGACTTGTGCTCTTCGTATTATTTTTAATCAATTAAGTTTTGTCAGTTCGTACCAAACAGAAACTGAAACCAAAACTTAAATGATGAGCCGCACACGTGACATGTTTTCCTAATGTCCCGCTCCCTTCAGCCTCTTGCTGGGCACACATACTCACACACACAGGGACACACACAATGAGCGTCGTTATCTTCGGCCATTTGGTCGCCTTTATATTTACTTATATGCAGTTAATAATTATGTCACTGCCTCGTCTCGTGTGGTATGCCTCACGCCTCTTGTTATGCGAATGCCCCTATTATATGCTCTGCTGCTTCTAATGATGTGCCCGTTGCTGTCATCTCTGCCTCTAGTCTTCTCTATAGACAAAGGCGACAACTTCTCCTCCAACTCAAATGCCTCTAAAGATTCGCAAACAAAAGCGCATCGGCACACACGCTCCCTTTGGGTGTTTTGTCTGATCCTGTGTGTGTGTGTGTGTGAATGTTTGTATGTGTGTGAGTTCGTATATTCGTATATGTGCAAGTGTATGTGACAGCTGTTGTTGTTTCTTGTCTGGGAAGCGGACGGATGTGCGAGCATTGTGTTGGCACATCCGGTTACATTATGAAACTAACACACATAAACAACACACACACACGCACGGACACATACACTCGCTGGCATCCTCAGGCCTGTTGTGCTGTAAACTTAAATGGTGCACCCTTCTTTTTTCTGTGCTACCCAGGCGCCCAGGCTCCAGATGGCGTTTATGTTGTGTGCTCTGCATTAAATATACTCGTTTACTCACACACACACACAAACACACACACACATACATGCCCTTTTTCTGGGCACTGTTCTTAAGTGTAACTACAGCCAGGGCTACACGTTGCGGCCATAACTCATGGCCCGTTGGTATATGCGCATTAGGATGCTTTTACCAGGCTAGTTATAGATATCACTGTTCAACACAACCAAAGTTTATGCAACATATTATGTCCATGTGGCCCGCTTCACTATAACATATAACAATTTGTAAAATTGATGTAAATTGTATAAGAAATTAATTTATAAAATAAATTTTGATCTCTGGGTAACATTCTTTCCTTTTATAAACACGAAGAATCTTGATAGTATTTTAAGCAAGTCAACAATTTTGAAGATATCGCACCTAAGGATTCAGATCAGAAAGTTTCAATAACTAAAATATGAGGCAAAAATATGAGGCATATCAAACAAATTTGTGAATTTTTCTTTCTCAGGCACAAGGCTGCTGTTGCCTAGTGTAATTTAATAGTAGGGCATGTGGATGAGTGTGTGTTTGTTTCTGGAGAGCGCAGACATTAAAGCCATCATTCTGAGGCAGTTGGCTCAAGCGAGTTATCGGCAAGTGAGCGAAAGCCACCCACAACACAGCCAAAGACATTTCACGTTTCAGCCATGTTACCGTCCTCTTCACGACCCGCACTCGCTGCCAGGCCAGGAATAACCAAATTTTGATGGTCCTCGCCGGGCACTTGGGTAAGCAGATAATTACATAAAAATGAATAATAATCTTGAATGATGCGGCGCCGTCTTTGGGGTATTGACAACAGCTTATTGACAAAATGTGTTAATGATTCTGCAAATTGAATTCTCAGCGGATGGCCCAACGAGGTATGGCTTGGCTGTGTGTGTGTGTGCAGCAGGAAGTGGGCAATGGCAATCACCTGCATAATCAGAATGCCGGAAGTAGTCAGAAACTGCTGCTCAAGATGAAACTGTAATCTCGATGGGTGTACGTGTGCGTGTGTTTGTATGTGTGTCGGAAGTTGCGTTTGATAACGCACGGAAGTGGCTGGCAACAAGGACCTCAACAGCGGGCCAACTACTAAAAAGCATTTTGTAGTGCGCAGGCGGGGTGGGGTAATTGACCGCTAAGCCAATGGACAATGAGACAATGAGAAAACGAGAAAGAGAGAGAGAGAGCGAGAGAAAGAGAAAAAAAGACTACGTTATTAGTTGGCAGGCACTAAGACAAATAGCGCATATAAATAAGCCACTCGCTGACATGCCACCCAAGTCCAAAACCCAATCCGAGGCAGGCGATGCAGCACGGCAGAATCTAGACAGATAACAGATGGGGACATGGCAAAGAATCCTCCCCGCTCTCCCCGCCACATGCGGCTCTTAAAGTAAATAGAAATGTAATAATGAGATAAGAACAATAAGCGCTGCGTCTGCCCTGAGGATAAACCCAGAGCTGAGGAGCTGAAGAGCTAAAGAGCTAGCGGAGCAGCTGCAGCTGTAGCAGCTTTGGCCAATGTCCAGTTTGTGGGCTACAGGATGTTCGTATCTCATATTGATGTCTCGCTTGCTGGAGCGTGATTATGACCAGCCTAAACGTATTAGAGCCAAGTTGATTGGTTCACTCGACTTGCGGGCGATAAAGCACTAAAAATTGCGCTATTTGTTTTCTTTGACCGGGTATCGGAGGGCTGCCTGCTGACTGATGTATTGAACAGACACATGGATATGGCATAAGCTGCTGGGCTAACAGATGCTGCAATATGCCATTCCCCAATGCCCATTGTTGGACTTAGGATGAACAGATAAGAGCTTGAACAATCATTTCAAATATCATAGAGTAGACTTGCGGAGAGAAAGAGTCCATAAATGTGCCCAATTGCTTTTTATTACTGAACCCGGTTGGTATTAGATTAACGTTCATTATTTGCTTTCGAAATTATAAGATTATGTAAGTGCAGTAATTTAGCTAAATGTCGTAAGTGAATTAATCCTCAAATTTCTACTAAATAATTCTGAGTTGCTTTGCCGCATTGAGTTAATTGCCTTTAAGAATGCGATAAGAAATAATTTAAAAAGGGAGCCTAGGGCAGTGAAATAGGTTGATGGATGGTGTTGAAAAATGGGAAGATGTAATGTATAGTAGGAATTAATTTCATCAAGCAATCTGCATATCTCCAAGCTTCTTATTTAGCATTTACTGATTTTTCGATTGTCAGTGTTTGTATTTGAACCTACTGTCTACTTTCAGGCCATTTTTTCTTCTTCTTGTTTTGATGGTGTTTTTTAGGTGTTCTCGATTGTTTTGTCAAACACCATAAGGTAATCAGGCCTATTACAATTTAGCATGCGTAGCTGGCAGCAGCTAATGCTGCTCTGAAGTCTAGTCTGACTTTGGTCTTGCTGTTTTGGCCCCGCTAGTTCGCCGTCGCATCCTTTGAGCGAACATATGCGCAAACACGTGCAGAGTAGTCAGAACCGGATGCTTGTTGAGTCTGGCTCCATATCAGCCGAGGGTAGCCTAGGCTAGCCACAGGCAGCCAGCGGGAACAGCTAAACTCTATGCCACGACCGCGAGCTGTCTGCTGCAGCCTGTGCCTTATTTTCAAGTGATGTATCTGCTGCGTTCTTTTAATGCAGCCGCAGCCCTGGAGGGAGTGGTGGATTTGCTCTTTAAGCTTTGCAATCATCGATGCGGTGACTCTCGATCTTTGCTGTGCCAGCTGCCACGCGCAACGCATATCCGCAGTTGGATGATGCCATTCGCCGTTTTCGCTGTCTGTCTGCGGCACGAACCGGCGGTAGGAGGTAACATAGTCAACAACGTCGTCGTTTCTAATGCGGCATTTCGAATGCAACAGACAGCAGACCTTACACTCACACACACACACACACACACACACCGCACACACAGCTCGGCAAGCTCGGTCGTCATTATAAATTGAAAGATATTTCCAGCGCCACAGTCCAGCCCAAAAGCAAAGGATGTTAAGGGAAGCTGCCGCCGCATTCGTGTCTGTGCCCAGCAGAAGATGCCTTTTACCTAACTGCATCCGGCGCAGCGTCTCCCGTCTGCCGACTGGCAGCTGCTGCTTTCGTCGTGGACTCTGTAACATGTGTCGCTTCAAGGAAATTGAATTTTTATTAAAGGAAAACATTTTTATTGTGGATTATTTTCGTTTTTTTTTCGCGTCGGCAGTGGGGGTGTGGCTGCAGCTGATTGAAAATTCTACATCCGCTAGCTGGCTGCAATTGAATTACAACAAATTCAAGAACAGAAAACTTTTTTCGCACAACTTTGACAGTCAACTTGCGCCTAATTAAATTTATTTAAAAGTATTCCTCCAATAAAATAAACAAATGCCAGCTGAAATTTTTTATAGTTGTAAGCTGGCACGCTCGCTCTTCGATTTTCCACATGCGCGCTCGATTTTCCTTGCGTAGTTCTCTTTTCCATTTTCTCGCTCGATTTTTATCTGTTAACATGGCTTTCAATTGAAAATGCAAGCTCAAGTTGTGCACAATTTGGTTTACAGCCACGCCCAGGCACACGCTGTGCTTCCCATCCAGTTGCCCCGGAATTACGTGGCTTTAAAATTATAGTTGGTTAGATCTGAAAGGATGTGGCTGCATAATATTGCAGTTTCAGTGCTAGCTGCTATCTGTTGACTGCTCGTAAAAAAGTCGCTAGGTTAAATGTTGAACCGTCGTCATCCTTCGAGCAACGACAATGCAACGCATTGAGTCATAAAATTTATAAAAGCATTTGCAATAAGCATTGCCAAAAGTATCCACAATTCTGCACTTAAAATGTTTGCACACAAGCAAATAAAAATAAAAAAAATCTTCCTCCCCAGGATGGGTTAACAGATATACTGGATAAAATTCCTGGCAAGTACTTACCATTTTATTGATTTTTTGTGCTCGCTTTGGTATGGTGCTTTGACTGGTCACCGCTGCGCTGGATATCTGCAACGAGGCAAAATATTTTACCATTAATTTTGGTTTAATTTTGTTTTTCGGTATTTGCATGTAAGGGATATATTTCTGACGAAGCGAATTTGTTGCAGAGTGTGTTTTGAGCTACTCTGTAAATTTGTGTAGAAATTGTAAAATTTGTTGAATTGAATTTTACTGAAGTTAAGCAATGTATGAGATTCAAGATATAAGGCGGAAGGACAAATATATTATATTATATTATATTATTTCTATATTCCACAATTAACAATTGGCGAAACACCATTTTATATAGTAAAATCTCATACGTTAAGTCGCTATGCTTACAAAAGTTTTCTTCAAGAAAATGAGAAATACAAACTTTAAAATTCATCTTTCCAGTTGAAAGAAATATCATAATGAAGATCATAATAACTGCGCAATAAAGAATAAGGCCATAAAAGATATTTTGTATAAAATAAATTATTGCTCTCATTAATAATTTATTTTATTCTATATCAATTTAGCTAAGTTTTGAGCGATGTTGAGTTAGCCCAACGTATTTATATAAGATCAAAATGGGAGATGGATCTAAAAGTATTGGAAAATGGAGATTAAATCCGCCAACATGCTGCCGACTATTAAGAATGCCTTAGCTATTGTCCAATCATGTTAACCAATTGAATACCACGGTTTTGCACAATAATCTTGAGAACATATATAAATGTATTCTATATAAAACTAGTTTAAGCCTCCAACATTAGATCGCTATCTGAATCTATGAGAGAGTTATTCCTGACTGACCAACATACAGCTGTAATCCTTACTTCCTTTTGCTGTGAGCTTGACCGCACTAAGTGGGAGAAAAATGTGGCCAAAACTTATATTAAAAAAAAACGTAGTCATATAAGAGTTATTTGTTACCTTGACATCATGAAACAGTGGGTCGCAGGCTAAAGTTCATCGGTTACTTTCATTTATATATTTGTTTATTTTACAAGGAAGCTAAATTGATTACCTAATATTGAGAAGCTTGAGTAACTTTTGAGTAACTTTGTCGAGAGTTTCTCGAACAATTTAAGTACCACTTGCATTTTTACATTATTTTTTTGACCCGGCGACACCCGACTATTTCGTTCTTACATAAATTTTAATTTTAAAAAATTAGCTGAAAGAGCTAAGGAGCTCAGCTAATTTAATTTATCTGATTTAAAGTGGAATCATACTAACTAAAGTTTTCTACTTCTATATCTTTAATGAGTAGCACTTCATAACTTTTTTAATAATGGTCAGGTGCCACTTACAGCCCATGTCATTCGCGCATTAACACGAAGCGTTTGCTTGGTTTATTTAAAATTTAAACATGCAAACTGCATGCATTTGCAATTCAAAATTGTGGGGCGTAACCTTTAAAGGGGGAAAAAAAATAAATAAAAAATACTAAAAGACTGAAAGAAAAACGGCAACCAATGCGAGTAGCGGGTATGAAAAACAGGAAAGAAAAAAGCAATGGCAATTACGGACAGGCTGGAAACAAGAAAACAAAAGTGAAATACAAGAAAATGCTTGCAATACTTGTAGCTGTGAGGTCATGTCCCCAAGGATGGAAGGACAAAAGCAGCTTTGCACTTTTGTTTGTCGTCACGTGCACTCAATAAACTTTAAACAAATTTGCATTTGCAGCTACAAAGCACACACACACACACAAAGCACATACACACAGAGGTACTTGCAGAGTCTCAGTTGCAAGGACAAAAAAAAGGACATACTGGCAACGCGTCAGGACGCATCGAGTTTCAGTTGCCGTCCAAAAGCGGAAACAAAGTTAAGCACACAACGTCCATTTCCTGTTTTTGTTTGTCGCACATCGCATCAGCTCGATTCAGCTCGATTTGCAGCGGCTTTCTGCCACAGATTGCAACGGGTTTCGGATTTCGGTTTTTGCCTTCCTCGCATTGAGTTACATTTTTTAGACGCCAGCAAAAAAGTTGCAAGACCAAGCGGCTTAAACAAATCTTCAGTTAGTAGTTCTTAAGATCTTTAAGGCTAGCTGCCTTATATGATTTTTTATTGCAATCAACTGGAAAGCTGCAAATGAAATGCAAATCGAAGCAGCGGCCAATGTATTGTGCTGCGTTATGAAGACGCTGCCAATCTCTCGTCTTCCAGAACCGTCGACGGTCTGTCCTGCCAATTCACTGCGCAGGAAATGAGAAGACAACAAGAATATGCGCAGGTAACCGCACAAATGTTGCCTGGTAGGTGGAAAAACCAGCAGGCGGGAGGCGGGCTGAGGTCCCCAGACACAAAAACGCATCAACAACCGACACAGACAGCATCGGGAGCAGCAACAGCAACGTTGGGCGCATAATCAACAGGAGGCGTGGCATGTTGCAGCTGCAAACGAAAGCGAGAAAATGACTTTTCTACTTTTTCAGCAATTTTGTTGCTACTTGCAATTTATGCAAAAGTCAAATGTTGATTTGTGGGGCCACAGGGCCGCAGGGCCGCAGCTTCCAGCTACAACGAGCAGCAAGGAGTGGGAGGCACAGGTTTTTTCGGACCAACTGCAGGACCAGCAATATATTGATTTAGTGGGGTCCATGTAACGGGCTAAGGTGCATTTGCACTGCCTTTCAGTGTTCTATACCCTATAGTCAGTAAAATGGTACACAGCATCGTAGGCAAGGGCAAATTTGTGAGGCATCATGAATGTCGAAACTATTTCAGACTCTAGTATAATACTGATTACGTGGTATCTGCTGGTCGAGAAGCCTCAACTATATATTTCTTCTTTCCCTGCTGATATTTTAAGTTTGCTTCTATGTTTGCATTTTAGAATTGAAGTCAAAGAACGAGTAGTTTGCCATTTGCATAATAATTGGCCTCATGAATGAGAGTGTAGTAGCAAGTGGATTGTTGTTGTGGCTGCAGCAAAGGGGCAAACAATTTGTGCCTCGCAATAGCTATTGATGTATATTGATCAGAGGCATCATCAGCAGAGTGCCATTCAGCTCGCTGCCTGATTGCTTATCTAGTTGAATTGCATTTTCAGCTCATTCTAAACATTGTATTTACTTTTTATTATACATCCTATCCATAAGTATCTATATATATTTAAAGTTGAGAATTTTAAAGACATGCCAAGATTTTCCACTGCTAAATTAGCTAACAGCCGGCTATTAATAACGCTGTGCTGATAAGAGGATGACAAATCTGCTGAAGCTTGAAATTAGGGCCAGTGATATAACACAGCCCGCCCCAGCCAACTGGCTACAGTCCCCCATTGACGCCATCCTGCTACGGTGATCAACCCTTATAAGGCAAAGAATTAAATTGCCACTCTTTGGGAAAATGATGTATTTGCCCTTCACCCACAATCCGCACGCCCGCAATTTGAATCCTTAACTCGCAGCTGCTAAAGAGCCAAACTCAGACCCACACCCAGAACCGAAGCAGAACACGAACCCGGCTCAAGTTGATCGAAAAGTTACTTTTACCTTTGGCTGTTGCCTTTTGCACATACCAAGGGTTTCATTTTAATGGCAAACACCGTCTAAAGGCAGCTGAGCGCAGCAACGGCAACAGAAGTATGGGGTTTCTCTGAAAATGGAACTGGACACATTTGACTTTAGCGTTTTTTCTTGAACCCTTTTAAAGTTCTGTATATTTGCATATATATAGAATTTTGGTTTTGGCATGCAAAAGATTGGGCATATTAGGTTGATAGCTTATAAAGGGTTTCAATTTCGATTAGATTAAAAAATTTTTTGTTACCAAAATTAAACAATTCCAGACGAAAGAATATAAATCTGAATATCATAAATTTATCAATAATTTATTTTCACATTTATTTTTTTGTATAATGTTGAACTGCTTGCCTAATGAAAAATGGGAAAAGATTGTGTCGGGAAAAACTGGGATTTTTCCGTTGTTTAAAAAACTAACAGCATATATTATGCAATCAAATGCGATTGACTCAGGACTTAAGTTGGCCGCTCAATTTGGGCAGTTTAATCTAGGAGAAAGGGGAAATAAAGAAACGCCAGAATCAAAAATTATAAAAACTAAAAATTATTAGCTTCATAATATTATACAATTTATTTAGTGATATAATAAAGGGTAATGTTCAATTCGTACCTATATACTTATATTGCCAACTGTTAGTACTTAGGGTATATCATTTTCTGAAATACCCATCTACAATCTTGGCATTATATTTTGCCAGTAACGTGATGTGGCTACACTCAGATACTACATTGTCCCATCCCTCGGTGGTGTCGAAGCCTCGCTTCACAGCAGGAAATTGTCGGTTGTACGCCATAAATTATGTCACACTACGCTTTTATTATTGTCCCCTGCTAATGGCACGTGAAATCAACTATAATTTATACCTCTTTATAAGCATTTAAACATGCTTATATTTATATACATACATTTTATTTTTCAATGGTTTTGCAATTTATTTGCACCTGGCTAATAAATAACTGTAATTAATGTGCAAAAAAATGAGATACAATAAAACTTGCTCGAATCAGAATAAGTACTATATGGCTCTATTGTTTGAAACTTTAATTAAATTAAATTTTATTTATTATTTTGAGCTCTTTGAACAAGCATTTTACATTATGCCTGAAGCTAGTGAACTTTTAAAAGTAGTTACAATTAAAATGAAATATGTGCACTTTTAATAATTTAAATGCTCATCATATAATGTATAACCTATCAAAGCTCTAACCAATATTTTTTCTTACTTTTTTATACTTGCTCTTTTTTTAGAGCAAAGCATCTTACCATTTTTAAAAATAATATTTTAATCGACAATTTTGATTAGAAATTGAATTCTGAACATACGCATTCACAACTCTAATATTTATATCTTATAATCTTATAATAAAGCTCAAACAATCTTAAAACAGATTTGCTAGCTTTGTTAAAGTTGGCATAAAATTGTTTCATTGCCTAAAAATTCATTATGCACACGATGTGTTGTCAATTAAATTTGCCTCTGATTTGGGCCCACATAACTTAAGCTGAATTTTATGCTCTGCTAATGGAGACTATTTGCAGCATTTGCCTGAGGCTATAGTGTCATTGCAGAGATTTTCTCAAAAATGGTTAAATCAACGCATAGCAAACGTAGCTCGAACGAATCCCGAAGATAAAACTGTAGGAGATTTGGTTTTGGAAGCAATGGCCAGGAGGGCTTAAACATAACATTTTTGGTAGACACTGAACCAAACCGAAAAGACACTTGAGCATGGGCATTGATTACACTAGAGTGAGAGTGCACAGTTCACAGTTCGGGGTTTACTTAGCAAACCACGAGCGCACAAATAGACAAGAGTATCTGAAGCTGAATTTGCAGCTGTGACTGTATCTATATCTGTGTATCTGTGGGTTGAACTAAAGCGCTTGCCAAGCAAAACTCATCGTTGCCAAAGCTCTGTGTGCTTTGGCAATCAGTGTTAAATAAACGAGCAGATAGACAGGAGCAGACAGGCTGGAGTTGGGACTGGTGGATTGGTGGACCAGCTGGAGGCTGTTGGCCGAATTGACAGGCATACGAAATACAATATGGGCTGAGACACTCGCTCAGCATTTATAAAACTTGCAAGAGTTTTGCGAACACAGCTCAGTGGCTGATTGATTTTCAAGTGGAAAGCCAAACCTTGCTTGTAGCTTGCGGATAGTCTTGGCCACAGCTTGTGGCCAGGCTTGTGCAGGAAACTTGTAACCAGTTGGGATTGTCTTGTTTCTCATTGTTATCATAATATGTAGAAAAGACACTCTAATTATTCTTGCTGACCTTAATTAGTTTTCCTGTGTGCTATTGTGTGATCTTGTGTGTGTGTACGTGTGCGTGGTCTTATCAGTACTGCACATGCTGCCATGTCCTACGTACACACATATAAGGGATTATTCATAAACACTTTTGTCGTTTTCATTAATTCTATTATTTAAGCTGCATTCAGATTTCCAATTTTCGAACTTAATTGAGCTAAATAAAGTTAATTTCCCCAGCTGTCTGCTTTCTGCCTTATACGATTATGGTAATTCTGAAAATATTCACTTAGAAACGCTTGGAAAAGCTGAAAATGTCTGCACACGCATTTATGATAATCACAAGTTCAGAGTATGTAACAAAGGAAATATATTTGTCTAATTACTGAAATGTATGTCTTTATATATAAATGTATACAGTTTTGTGTGATGACTGACTCACTGACTGACTGACTGACCGGTTGGCGACCAACGCACAGCCCAAGTCGTAAAATCGAGGAAGCTGAAATTTTCGAATGCTTACAAATCTATGCAAGTAGACTAAGACTACCTGAGCTCTTAAGGGTCAGAAAAGTAACTAATAATATATTTGCTTAGGGGTAAAGTTACAGGTAAAAATTATTGTGTGCCTTATAAAAATCAGATATATTTGAAAGCCAGCTATATGTGAATAGGTGCTTGTTAGAGCAGGAAAACTTGAAGTCTGGCTCAGCTCTCGTTTCGTAATTGACTGTAACAAGTTAAAAGGCGACAAGGCTGTCTGGCTGCATGGCAGTGAAGTTTTGCAGGCTAATCAGTTCTTTAAGTTGTCGAGCCAAGAGTCTGGTGGAAGTCTGTGTACAAGAAACTTGACACATTATCAAAACGTTTGAGCTAACTCCTGAGCTGCTGCCTGTAGCCCAGTTACTTAAGTTGATGATATTTTAGACGTCAAATGAGAACGTTAACAACGAAGCGGGCAACAGTTCGAGTTGGAAAGTGAGGTGGGGCACAAAGAGGTCTATAACTGACGAGAAAAAATAATGGAAAGTGTGCTTGTGCGCGCTCGTTCTCGCTCAGCACCTTAACATAGAAAATGATGTGTCGAAAATATTGCGCTGCAGACTAAGCTCAGGCCAATCCATTGACAAGATGATGCCCCAGCGATGTGAAAATGTGTGTGTGTGTGTGCGCGTGTGTGTGTGGAGGTTAGCTTGCAACAGAAAGCAACTAAAGGAAAAAATGAGACGACAGGAAGTGAGTGAAGCGACGAGCTGATTTATTACAAGTGCCGATGCGGATGTCGATAAGCAAAGAGTCGCAAAGAGTCGCACAGAGATGCAAAGAGCCTGAAGATGAATGAGAGGCAGAAGGGAAGCAGATAAGCCGCCGCCAAGCAAATGCAATTGGCAGGAATTATAGGACCAGACGATGAGATCTCGCCAAAAGTACACCTCAGTAGCGACTTCATCAAGCTGAGTGGCTGCAGTTTTAATGAAATTTGCCAGCGACATAAATCAGTGAAGAGAGCAGCCCGAGCAAAAAGAGGAAAAAAGAGAAATTTAGCTTAGCCTTAAAAAATATTTACATATTCCAAAACTAAAAGTCAGCTAAGGGCAACAAAAAACGAAATAAAAGAATAACAAAAATGGTAGGAAAAAATTATAGAACGTGTAGTGCGCCCGTAGAGAGTCCATTAATATTGTGCGCTCAGGTGAGTTGCTGCTGCTGCGGCAGCTGCTGCTTCTGTTGCTGCCTCCTGATGGATGCTGTATCCACATCTTGAGCTGTCTTGCCACCTGGCACCTGCTGCCGCTGCTGTTGATAAGAAGTAAATGCACTCCCAGTGGCAGCTTTTCACAGCGCTTGTCATTTAGTTGAGCTGCCTTTTGCTCTTCATTTTGTTGTTGTTGTTGTTGTTGGCATTGCATTTTTTAAGGCATTCCGCTGGCTTTTTAAGTTGACATTCGTTTTGGACTGCGTTGCGCTTGTCATGAATTATGAAAAATGTTACTAAACGCTGTCTCATGATAAATTTGCGTAGACACTCGTTAAAAGTAAAAGAAATATGCAAATTATCCCACACAGAAATTGCATAGGTATTCAGAAAATTCAAGTTTCTTGAATTCTCTAGAATTATTATAATAATGTTATGACTTTAATAATCGCACGAGTATCTTCAGTATATTCGCCATGATTTCATTTTCCAGCAATTATTTTAGATATGAAACTGAATATATACAATTTTAAGTTTTCATTGGAGTTAAGTTCAAAGACTAATTTATGAAATATTCAACGGGGCCTGGTGCTGTAATTTGTTATTTGACTTGGACTGAACAGTGTTATTTGATTAATTAAAGTATACTAGCAAGATATGTACTTCATTAGCAGTTCTCGTTATATTAGATATCTAAGCGATTCAATTGTTTAGGCTAGGAAGCGTCCAGGATACGGATTGGAATCCCAGGCTAGTTTATGATATAGTGCTGTCTTAAATGTAACCCATTTATGAAAAGAGTTTGATTTTACTGTTAGCAATAATAACGACTAATATATTAAATCAAGCCTTTTAAAAAATTCATTCGATGGAAATGAGACTAAGGGCAAGACCCATCAGAGCTAACCAATTAATGGTCAAGTTGAGATTGCTGTCTATTTGGATGCAGAAACTAATACCCGGGCTTGTTATATTGCTCGGGTCGCATATGGGTTGCTTTTGAATAACAATTTGCCACACCCTTGTGTGCCCACTTCATCTAATTACGAAAGTTGGGCGCGAATGCTGTTTGATAAATGGCTAAAAAGTCGACGCGTTGCCTTTTTCAATATGTTGCGCGTGCATAAACTATATAAGCGGGCAGCTCCTCTCTTCTCTCCTCTAATATGCAGCTGCAGCTGACACTTGGAGCTTGGGCCGGTTGCGGTCGTTACCTATGTGCAGGACAAGGCACATGGCAGCTGTCGAGGCTGCAGCTGCGCTCGCAGTTTGGCCAAAGTTTGAAAATTAATAGTGCAAAGTTTATAATTAAATTACAGAATGCTCGCACACACACACACACACACATGTTGATAGCTGTATGTGTGTGAAGCTTTAATAAATATTCTTCTGCGTGGAAGTGTGTGTGAATTGAATTGGTTTTGCCTTGTGCTTTGTTGTCATTTCTTTCATTCGAAGCGATGTGTGCAGTCATGTGTGTGCATTCTATGTGCTCGTGTGTGTGTGCGCGTGTGGGTGAGTGCGTGCGTGTATCCGTGTGTATGTTATTATACGACGCCAGCTGCCGTGACAATATATTAAGCCGTTAAGTGAGGCGAGTCTCTGGCAGAGATTGAGAATCGCATACGTTGCGTATACGTAACGTGCCTTGCCCCAGCGCTGATGAAGCTGCTGTTGCAACAACCATAATAACAACAACAACAACGACAACAACAGCAGCCAGAGCAACAGCAACTAGAGCATGCTGCCTGAAACCTGGCACAGACACACGTGGCCGAGTTGACATAATTACAATGTATTAAAGCTATGGCCGTAGGATGTGGATTACCATGAGAAAATGCGAATGGAAATGGGAGAGGGTACGGAGTAAACCTATGAATATGTTACTGTATATTCACTGTGGGCCATTTGCCACTGCAATAAAATAAAAAACAACAACCACAACAGCAATTGCAATGCGACAATTATGAATCTTGCGCTGTGCCGCGTTGAGCGCTTGACTGACAGCTGAAGCGTTGCCAGGATGACATGCACATGGCCACGGCAGGCAAACGTGCATGCAGGCAACAGTTCTATCAGCAGTCAGTCAGTCAGTTATACATATATGAAGACATCAACGGAAAGGCATAGCACACAGCCAGCCCGCTGGCATTTTACATAAATACGCTGCAATTCTCCTGGTAAAAAAATCCAGAACAGGCAGGGTATATGGCAAAATTCGTTCCGAGCACGTTTCGTCCACTGAGGATTATTTTTGCGCCATTTATAAATAGAATACGCGAGGAGCAACTGCAGCCTGGTTTTAAAACTAAGGATTTTGTTATTTAACTATGGTGTTGCAGACACATTTTTCCTATTTCATATACATATGTATATTTTTTATATCATCCAAGTAAATGGCTCCGAAGCCATTAACATTTATTTCTTGATAGATCGTATTAGATTTATCGACAGTAAACACCAAAAATTTCTCTGAATATTGACATGACATAAACACAAAATTAACATCGATAAAAAACGATAATGCTTTACCTAGGATATGAGCCGAAAGGTGATAACGAACCAAAAGATAAGGACAAATCTAGATTTGAAGTAAAAGCTTGGACAATAGATATGATAGATCAAGCGTAGAAGCTTTAAAGGTAGGGAATTGGTTTCAAAAGCACAGTAGCAAAAATATCCAAATATCCAAAAAAAAAGGCTCCTATAGAGCTAGCTACAGGGTTTATGACGGATTTAGAACAAAAACTAGTTAAGTAGGCACCGAATTGTCCAGCTCCTGCCCAAAACCTGGTGAGGATGTAGGACACAGTTTTCAATTTATGTTGCTCGCAGCAGCAATCAAAGCAACAACATTTGCGGAACCACAGAAGCAGAAGCAACAAAGCCAAATTAATGGCAGTAAGATGTTTGGTCGCATGCTCGTAAATAAGGCGAAATTAGAACCATCTATCAAAGTGTGGGCTCACGATAGCCACAAGGAATCGCTACGTGGCCACGCCCCGTCGTCTGTACGCCTCACAAAAGCGTACGGCTTTTCAAATTTATTTATTTTCGTGTTAAAATCAAATATATATTTGTGGCGCTGCCAAACCTCTGAAATGTAAATATTGGCGTAAACATTTAAAAGGCAATACCTACAACAACTACAAGCAGCAGAAGAAGTGAAGTCCGACTGCCGGCCAGTCAGACACGGACATGCCCATGTAAAGGTAGCCCTTAAGGAGGTTTTGCTGGTCGTCTGTGTCGGGCATATTGAACACACCCAAAAAAGGAAAAAAAAAAACTGAGCTCAACTCAACTGAACTGAATTTATAAGCATTTCAGCAAAGGACTGGGAGCTAATATTCAAGCAGACCATCCCCCTACTACCCACAACCGAGCCACTAGGCCCCACCCAGCCAGCCCCAAGGCAGTTGAACCTTGGCCAGATTACCTGGCCATATACCAGGGATAAGTTGTAAAGGGGAGCGTCGCCGTGGTGGGGGTCAAATGTGAACCTAATTTTTGGCGTTTCCCTTTTTTGCCGTTTTTGTTTTTAACCTTTGGAAAATGTCGCTCTAGGCCAAAGCTCAAAACGGGATAGTGGGCCAAAAAGCTTAGGGGTCACTTGGAACAGGGTAGAGGTTGCGCATGGGTCTGTTGTGAGCGGCGAGTTGGGGGAGTCTTTCCATAATAAATCACATAAATATGCAACGCGACCCGTTGAACGAAAATGGAAAAATATTGGCTAAGCAGCGAGTGACGTGGATTTGTGCCACGGATTTCCAGTTGATGCCACAGGCCACAGCGGGCAACATCAGGAGGCAAGAAGGCACAGAAACATCCCCAGTCCCAGAACCAAGCCCGAACCCAAATCGCTTGGAATGGAACGTGTTCAGCTGCCGGCTGTTGGCTCAAACGGGATTAGCTTTTAATGCTTTTTCGGTTATGTTATTTACAAATGGCTTTTCAAATGATTGCTCCTCCCCATTCCGCTTTTATTTATTCTCTAGCCCTCTCTCTAAATATGTTTGTGCCTTGCATATATATATATATATATATATATATATATATATATATATATATATATATATATATATATATATATATATATATATATATATATATATATATATATATAGCATTGCAGGTAGCTAAAATCTAATATATTTGCAAAGTAGTTGCCATTTATCAAAACTGTTTTCTTAGTTGCTGTCTGTTTGTTGTGGCCGTGACAATTTGTGGCACAAGTTCTCTGTCATTCCTAGAATTTAATTCCATGCTAAGCACCAAAATCCTTAATTGCCGGCTCGTTAATTAAGCGGGCTTTGACAGTTAGAACTTATAGTTAGTTGAGTTTTGACTCGGTAATGTTTGACTAACAGATTAACTGATTAATAGTTAACGCACGTCTCAAACCGGATGTTAAATTTTTACAGTAGTTACCTTTGATGAATTGGCCTGTTAATGAACTAAATTGAACGATCTGCCTTGATTGCTAAGCTCTCTTTCTATAGATAAACGAACATGTATGTCAGTCAGCTACAATCTACAGCTTAGTCAACTGCACGAATTCAAGATCTAAGATGTAGGTGAACTGGAGATAAAAGACTGTTATCTGCTTTGGTATCCCATATAGAGGCCAATTTTTTTATCGGAAAGTAGGCCGCTTGTCTGCTCCACTGAGTACATCGCTCATTATTTTCAATTAGCAGCTCAATAATTGGCCCATAATTAACTTGTCAGCTGTCAATTAAACACAGATACAACTACAAAACAATTTCTGGTAATCTCACAAGCCTTAAGAGCAACCGGCCCAAGAATGCTTGCCACGCCCTCATTTTCACTGCCAGCTGACAAAATGTGTGCTTTAAAGCAGCTTAAAAGCGTCCCAACAGCTCAAGCTGTCCCCAACCTATTTTCGCCAATATCCCTGGAGGGTGCGCCATGCTTAAATATTTTAATTAATTAATTTACTGGCAATTGCTTTGAATTTGAGAGCCGGGGCTTGTGCTGAGGCAGCATAGTATCAACAGCGAATCCGAGGCGAATCCGCAATCCTTGCCAGCCGCATAAATATTTGACTTGGAAATTGCAAAAACGCCTCAAAAACATCAAATACAACTCTTTCAATTTGCAGTAACTGCAAAATGTAAATGGAATGAGTGGCGGTCAGTCAGTCAGTCAGTCAGTCTGTCAATCATTCAGGCATTCAGTCAGCTAGTGAGTCAGTGAGTCAGTTGCCGCATACTAAGTACAATTGGATGTGGTCTCTGATGCCTTGGCAGAGCGCGCTGCAAGGATTTGGCGTCTTATCGCGCTGCAGACGAGACTCGCTGTTTGCTCTTGTGGCATGCAACTTGGCAGCACCAGCATGGAAAAAGACAGAATATTACCAGCCTGCAACAACAATGGCCCTTTGGGCAGAGAAAAAGCAAACTTCTCTGCTCTACTCCGCCCCATCCTCTCGGCCAGCAGAACTTTTGAGTAATGAAACCGCCGCCGACATTCTTGCCGGGACTTGAAATTTATGCGCAAGTTGTGTTTTGTAAATCTTTCGGATTAATTATTACAACTTGGCAATGTTTACAATGCATTTCAGTTGTTGCTTGGTTTTTGTTTATGCTTAAGTATCTTATCTTAAGACGTTTCGTAAGCTCTCCTTTCCTGCTTCTTGTCTCTTTTCTTTGAGCTTTTGGGCATAAAAACTTGGTCGCAGCTTAGCCTAGATTGTGATCAGGTTGTAAAGTGGGCCAAAAGCTCGTCCGCTGCTCGCCCCATTGCGTAGTAAATTGAACGGATAGAACCATTTAAAGAATCCCAGCGAATTGCAGCTGTGTGGTATGTGGCAAGTGGCAAGTGCCAGGCAGCTACCAACAGACTTGCGCATGTGATAAACATTTTTTAATTAAAAACTAATGTTGCGAAAATATGAGACAAGGCAACATGCACACGCGCTGGGGCAGGAGGAGGAGGGAAGTCACAAACACACACACACAAAGTAAATTACGCCTAATTGCGAATGTTTAATTATGCACTAGTTTAATTTTATGGTCTTGCGGTTCAGCAGGGGACACAGACTGCTTGAAGTGCGGCGGTGGGAGGGAGCGAAAAGGAGGAGTCGTTTAGTCGAGTCCTTTTTGGGTTGACGTATATAAAGACATTAGACAAAATGGGAAGTGGATGCTTTGGACAGCTTACGCAGTTACCACTTATACAATCACAAACCAAACCCACACCCACACCCACATGCACAGACTCAGTCGGAAAACGTGGGAATACGTAAAATGTTTGTATTAACATACGTTACGAGCCATATTTGGTTGTAACTGGGTGGGTGGTTTGCGGGGGCTGCTTTGAAGCTTTGCCGCTAAGCTGCTGTTCCGCTCGCCTCCCTCAGGGGTTTAGCCAGCTTTAATTTGCGCAAGCAGCGCAGCTAAAAGCAGAAAATAATTGCTGACTACGTAAGCGTTGATAACACAAAAGGATATTCAGCCAAAGCAGAGACACAAGTCGCCGTTTAGTACTGTAATTTTTGTTGTCCTTATTCTAGTTGTTGTTTGTAGTTTCCCCCTCAGTCAGTGGGATATGCCAGTTAATGATGGGCCCTCGACAATCCTGGCAGCTTTTGCCAAAGGACTCATTCACTCGCACTCGTAGAAATTGTTTTCCAAATTGTTTGCGGCATAATAGAAAGTGTATTTATAGAGAAGTGTAGGGTAGCACAATAACTGGTAGAATTGCACATACAATTCTTTGTAACTTTAAGGAAGTCAAAACAGAAAGGAATTTGTCGAAAATATCAATTATATTTTTTCATATTAAATGATTTGCTATGACTGACCAAATGGCAAGGAAATCTAATTTGATTCAAAAGTTTTAATATATTTCGAGCATTTGTAGATCGATAATCTTTTTTTGAACAAATGAGCTTTTTAAAACTGCAGAGAACTTTTCTGTAAAAAATTGCCCATTAAGATAAATTAAGTATGTGGTGGGACGAAGGATGAAACTGTTACAGTTGTTGGTTATTTGGTATTAAATATGTATTTGGTAAACTTATAATTCTTTGGACTTTTTAGTGTATTTATGTATTATCATGAATGTATTTATTGCATTCAATAATTTAATTTAATTGTTCAAGTAAATCTTCAACGCACAGCTCAAACTGTAAGAGCTAGGAAGCTGAAATTTTCATGAAGGAGCACGTTAAGACGGGGTTTCGGGAAATTCTAACCGCATGTGTGGAAAAATCGCGAAAAACATTTGTATGAAACTTTTTAGTTTATCATCCGATCGGTCTCAAACTCATTTTCAAAGATCTTTGTGAGAACTTATTAGGTACGTTCTTGGGTGGAAAATGCGGGTCAAGGGTTTAATAAACGAAAGCCTATTCTTCAGCTTTAAGATTCTCAACGCAAGACTAACATGGGCGGAAACCGTTGATTCCAACACTTTGTTCTTAATTCGATGTACTTAAAACATATTTTTAAATAGAAGTGGGGATCAAGATGGGTAGATTTCAATCTTCCACGGGCTTTTACTTAGTGGAAGGCTAAATCTAAAATTTTGAGCGAACAAAAATTAACAACACTGCATTTTTTGGACATTGGCTTCGACAATGCCTTTTATGTACACTAACCTTGATGCAGACTAATAACCGCAATGTCCAGTTAGCGTAACTTGGACAGCTCAGTGAAGTATTTTAAACAAAAAACTAAAATACCTAAAAAAAAAAACAAAGAATTCCTTTGAAGATACACTTTTCTGCTCTGTGATAGAGTATACCTTGAGAACTCTCAATGGATAACCAATAGCTCCTCGACCCTCTTTGCAGCCACATGAAAATCAAGTTTAGTAAACAAAGAGAAAATTGTTGCAAGTTTTTTGTTTTTTTTTTTTTTTTTGCAGACTTTACCTTTGGGGCATGCCACTTTTCGAAAACTGGCCAAACTTATAATGTGTGCAAATTGGCCTATAAAAAAATCATGTGTGAAAATTTGCTACCGAAAACGTAAGGACCTGGGAAATTGGCTGGTCGAGTGTCCTGGGCCGTATTTTGTTGAATATTACGGTGACCTTTTGTGGTTTGCCTGGGGACTTGCTTCTATTAGGGGCCCAAAATAGATGGAAAAACCCTTTGCTATCAGCACCTTGTCTGGGGCACTCGACAAATTGGTCTTTCATTAACCATGCCACCAAACAGAGGTAAATATATATAAGAGAAAGAAAGAAGTATAGATAGATAGAAAAAGTGAGAGAGAGAAAGATAGAGAGCGAGAGGGAAAGGGAGAACGATTGCAACGGACACTTTTTTGTCTTTTCTTGTTGGTTTTTGGGTTTGCTCAACTCTCAGACAATTTAAAATTAATTGGTTTCCATGTCTGGCAGGAGAATGTGCAGGATTTATTAGAAGGAGCAGAGCGACGAAAAGGGGCCGCAAATTGGTCAGCTTCACATTTAGGACCAAGCTCTTGCATATCTTGTGTGCGGTATTTCACGCAAAATGAAATCACTTGAAAGTGCCTGCCACACTCGCACCCGCCCTGCCCCCCTTCATCGGCAGGAAAAGAGAGCATCATCATAGAGCAAACAATAAAGCGAAATGGTTTCCTTTTTTTTTGTTTAATTTTTATTCTTCCTTTTTTATGTGAAACATTTCACAAAATTTGCCTAACCATCAAAGGGATGAGTCGGTTTGCGGTTGTCTGAGAGACTCGAACGTAGGGGCTTTTGTTGGGGCTCACAGCAGCAGCTGATGATGCGCTGCCTAATTAAATGAAAATTCATGGCGTATGCTACGAAAATGAAACTTTGTTGGCTATTGAATTGTTGTTGCTTGGTGTTATTGTTGTCTGCTAAAAAGTATCTCGAAATTACACCAAAACAATGAGGCGCGTGTGTGTGTGTGGGTGTGAATGTGTGTGTGCAGGGTGTGTGTGTGTGCGGGGTGTGTGTGTGTGTGTGTTTATGTAAGAGAACACACAAAGTTGTTTTGTTAATAAGATACAATGTTGTTGCTGTTGTTTGTTTGGGCCTGTTTTAAAAAAGTCATTTCTGTTGCGTCGAGTTGCCTGGCAGCCGCCGCTACTTTAGCAATTATTTGAGTTGTAGTACAACAACAAAGGCAGAACAAACTCAGACACAATACAGACACACACACGGGGAGTACAGACATGTGCATATAATTACTTTGTGTACATTTGCATGGCAACACAGACAGAATCAGTGCGAAACATTGTAATGCGTATACGCAGTGTGCGCCACACTAAACTCAACTCAACTCAACTCAGCTTGACTCGACTCGACTCGACTTGGCTCGTCTGTGAGGCTGTTTTAGAGGAGCCCCACCCGACGCCAGACGTTCGCCGAGTGCTGTAATATGCTGCCATGTTATGTCGTAAATGTCGCTTTTTATTATTTTACACACATTCTTGTGAGTTAGCGTGTGTGTGGTTGTGTGTGTGTGTGTGTGTGTGTATGTACTTTACCATCAGCTTTCGTTTTTGCTAACGGCTCGCAGCTTTTGTTTTATTTACATTTGAGCTCGTGCTTGTCTGCCTGACTGTCTGCGAATGCCTTTGCTGAGGCTGACTGCCATCTAATTTTCTATGTAATGACAGGAGGACAGGGCGTCAGGCTGCGACAATGACAAGGACATTCCACAGCTAAGGAATGTGTTACAGTTACAAGCTGCCACTTTGCGCAAATATTTAATGGCGTTGATTTTTATAATTAAATTGAAGCAGCAGCTGCTGCACGAAAAGGCTGATTAAACAAAAAGTAAGAAGACAGAAACGCATAAGACCAGCAATTTATATGCACAGACTAAAACACGGAGGGAAGACGATTTTCAGCACTTTAGCACATTTGTTACACCTGGCGTATGCATAATGTGCTGTAATTTATTATTGGTTATGTTTTTTTTTTCGCGTTCCGTCTGCTCATTTTTATTACCCACCTCTAGGCTGATTTATGGGCACAGTCTAATAAGATATGTTTCAAGCCAAGTGAATTGCTCTAAGCCAAACAAGCTTTTCGATAAAAGCAATCGATACTTTCCGAAAGGATGTAGCCATTATAAACCGATAATTGATTGGAACAAATACATTTTTAAGAATTTGATAAGTGCAATTTAAAAGTATTTATTATATATAAAAATACTTGTTTCCAGTAAATTGATTAGTTTTACTGTTATTTTGTAAATAAAGACAATGAGTTCCTAAATCGAATTATTTTTTTATTATATATAATATCGAGCTACCAACCTTTGCATTCATACACCTTCGTTTGAGATTCGAACCCCGATATTCGTTAAACAGCTTTCTGAATAATTTTAACTTATCCAACAAAAATAGTCTAACATTTTTGAACTGTTTAATAAATGATAAAACACCAACAACATATAACAGATTTGCTCCCATTTTAATTGTAGATTAAAAATATATTTTACTGAATATTATTATTATTTTTTTTTGTTAAAGTCTAAAATATATTTTTCTATACAAACTATATGTAGTCTGAACAGCTGAATGAGACCTAAATCAGACGAAAACTACCAAAGAATCAAATCGTTAGACGTCTTAAAGTATTATTAAGTATGGAGAAATGTACATATACTTGATAATACTAAGTAAATAATAAGGGGTAGTTACCCCGTAGCACTTTATATTTAAAGGCCCATCTTCCCTTAAGAAATAATATATCTAACATGTCTTACTTATTGATGATCAATATGCGTTATTTATGTATGCCTAAATATTTTTGTTGTTTCTCCTCGTATACTACTTCAGATACTTTTATGTTTCAATCCCTCAACCAACAGCCGTTTACTGCTCTTTTCAAATTCTATTTTCACATATTATGTGTAATATAATATAGAGATTATTACCCCTTTAAAGGTCAGGCATAACCAACAATCTATAATTATCAATATTACTAGGCTAAAGCGCAGTTAAAGTCGGTTTACCCAATATCAGCCGCAAAAAATAAATTGAAATCCAAAATCAAATTTACAATTCATTTAACAAATTTCGCTCATCTAAAAAAATTAAATTAAACATATTATCATAGGGAAATATTTGACCAAAGTGCAAACGTAATTAATTAAAATGCAATTCGCGAGGACAAAAAAAACCGCAGCTGCTAAAAACTAGATTCAGCTAACAGCTAATAAACAATATTTCAATACGATTTGTGGCAATTGAACACTTACCGCAATTTGATAGATTGCTGAATTCAATGGAATTTGTTTAGAGTTCTTTATTTGCATAGTTGAATTACAAGTATTGTCATATTTATTGGGCTTGTTAGTGTTTGTGCATATATATGGATGCTTGTCTGTAGGGCACGTTGCACATACGCCGTGTGGTGCGTGTGGCGTAAATTAAACACAGTCACGCACGCAATTCACTGAGCTGAGATATTTTAATTGACACACATGCTTGGCACTTGCCACCTGACAGATGCTGCTGACGATTACGATGACGTTGATGAGGAGTCACAGCCAGACAGCCAGTCGGCCAGTCTGGCAGGCAGGCAGGCAGACAGGCAGGCAGGGAATTCAAGCCTACGGCTAACGAGGCCAATTGTTGGGTTGCCTCAAACTTAGGCTCAAACTTAACATCAACCCAAGACTGTAACTGTAACTGAAACTGTAACTGAAACATTCGCGTCACTTTGTTGCACTACGTAACGCACTGAAACGTAGACTGAACGCGTCGCGACGCGTACGGCAATTGAAACAGAAGTTTGGGTTGGTCGTCGTCATTGCGGAAGATGTAGCAGCAACAGCAACGACGGCTCGGCAGCAACAGCAGTGGCAGCAGCAGCAGCAGCAGCAGCGGCAGAGGCATCCCAATCAGTGTGTGGCTGTGGCAGCAAAAATCTGGGCAGCAGCGCAGACCAGAACAGAGCAGACCAGACCACCTACAACACGCAACGACGACTGAACGAGCGATTGCGAAAGGACCAAAAACATCACCAGGCACTGGCTGCCTAATAGCGCAGTCGACGTCGCAGCAGCAGCAGAAGCGGAAGCAGAAGCAGCAGCACCAGCAGTAGCAGCAGCAGTTGAAAAAAGTACGAACCATACTGGCGGCTCGCACGATGAGCAAATCTTGACACGAGAGCGCAACCTGGGCAGTGGGTGAGAGCCGAAGGACGAAGAATTCAAGTGATGTGAGACCCTGCGGTGGCATCGGGCCACGAACTATTTAAGTGAAGCTTGCAATTTGCGTAGCGCATCGGCATTTTGTGCCGAAGTTGTTATTGTCCGAGTTGTTGTTGGTGCCTTCTCATTGCACGGCTGTACAATTGTTGGCTTAATGCACAAGCAGCAGCTGAAGCAGCCGCAGCAGCAGCCGCGGTAGCAGCAGCAAACGCAGCCCATGGTCGTATTTCTCCTGCTGCTGTTGCTGCTGAAGAGACGGGCAAAGGAACGGGTACATCGACGGTAACGGACTATTATGGAAAACGTGTGGAATTGAAACAATTGCCGTTACGTGTTTTGTGATCTGTTTGGGAATATGAGCTATTCGACGATGTGGGCCAATCTGTAAGGGAAATTACTTTTGATAATTTCTTTTATATATTACGAATATTAAAAAGGGAGCACAGTGTAATCATTTAACTATTTTAAGTTTTTCTCAATCAGTCTCTCAATTTCTCAATTGTTGATGAAAAATATATGTTGTATATTAAGAATGTTTTTTGTTTTGATATAGTTGTATCTCTCAAATGCTTGGACAAAATAGCCAGAGTTTCAATAGCACTTATTATTAGCGGCTGTTTACATAGGCGGAATGAACCAGATTGTAGTCTTTTGTCTAATTCCAAAATTTCTCATTTTATTTTTAAACTTGTTTAAAAGGTTAAAAAAAAAACAGAGCAGTTTGAAATCATATATTAAGTTAGTTTTAAAATATATGGCAAACGAAGGTTGATTAAGATTAGATCAAGCTTCCATATAAATCGAAATCTGTTCTTTAATTTTTATAACGCAGTAATGCAAATTTGTTCATTAGTAGCTTTTCTGTTTACTTAACAGCGCCTTAACATTTCCTTTACAGCCTACTTTTTATAGGCATTTAAGTGAAACATAATGGAATGTAACAAAGTCTCTCTCTCGCTCAGCTAGCTTATTGGTACATTCTCTCAGCTATGAAAGACGCATGCGTCGCAACAACAACAACATAAAAACCCCCGAAATTCCGACGCAGGCATCGTAACGACTTCGTCGACACGAACATAGTGGCAGCACCGGCAGCGGCAGCGGCAGCAGCAGCGACTGCGGCAGAGGTAGAAAAACTTGCAAAGAGCCACACAAAACACAACTTGCTCCACATATTCTAGCCCTACTTACACAGCGACATACTCCCCCACACGCACACACACACACAGACTGCTGACAGATATTTTACAGAGCGGCTCAGCCAATGCGTTGGTTATTGGATGCTGCGCTGTTGCTGCCGCTGCTGAAGTTGGCGTCGCTGCTTTTTGCTAGGCTTTTGCTGCTGCTATCAACGAACTTTTTGGCCGCTGTGCAGATTTTCAAATGCTGCCGCTGATAACAGCAACAAAGTGGCAGCCAAAATACATTAAAAGCAAGCAAAGACGACCCAATTTTTTGTTGCTGCCAGCGTCATCGGCCTCACGCACAGTCCCCAAGGGTCTCGGCAGTGGCCAAGGGGTGGTGTGGGTGCTACCTAGCCAGGTGTTCGAAATGCCGACTCTAAGCTGCGGCTGGCGGAACATGAGAGCAGGCAGCGCCTTTAAATGACTTGGCCAAAATGGGGCGCCATTTAAATGAGGAGGGCAAATACATGCCTCTGGCTGGCCGCATTCTTTTATTTTTTTTTTCTTAATTCGTAAGTTTAACTTTGAATTTGGTTTGTGACGCCTTGCGCCCCGCCTCTCAACTTAATTAAATGTTGTTAGAAACGCTTTTCATTCAACTGCATAAATTACAAAGCAAAGTGCCACTTACCAGGGGATCCGGCCTGGACTGTGGCTGTGGGCCTACGCCACGCCTTGAGGCTACTAAATTAGAAGGGAGGCCTCTTTCTATACACTCTATGCTAAATCGAATGAGTGTCTCGACTCTCAATTGTCTAGTCTTAGTCTGTGTTCTGTGCAAATTTGCCTAATAAATGGATGACAATTGGCATTGAGTACTTATGGAGGGCGACCGTTCAGAGTTCAAGGAATCTAGCTTATGTTTAAAATCTATTAGGCGGTTCAATATTTATTTAACTCACATTCGGTAAAATATGAGAGTATCCAGTTTCGTAAAAATTTATATTTCAGGCACCTTCTAAGAAGAATTTTAAATTATAGATAATACCAAAGATATACCAAAGAATTTTTATAAACTTTTTTAGCTAGCTTGATCTAACAGAAACACAAGAAATATTGATCCTACATATGTGTAAAGCTTAACATTTACAAACTTCGGGCTTGGGTCATCAATTCCGTACTCGATTTGTATTTCTATATAGTTTTTGCTAACTTTGCTTCTTTTACTTCTTCTTCTCATTCATATAATTATTAATTTTGATATCTTCATTTCTTTGTCTTTTCTCGTCCCCCTACAAGTTTTCACCCCCAACTGATCCATTTGATGGCGACCGTTTTTTAATTATTTGAGCTTGATTTCATTATTTGTCGTTTAATTTGTGATCAAATTTTTACAAAATAATTAGTTTTTACTTCCGTAACGCTGAACAGAGCGCGGGCTAAAGGTTTGAATAAGCATTAGGCATGTGCTTGCCGGTCATTTAAATGACAAACTTCATAACGGCTGCTCAGCAGTAGGAAAATTAATATGCAAGACAAATCGCGCTGCAGGATACAGAAAACGAATTGTGGTGACACCCCATTGCGAGAGTCCATCTTTGAATCATATCCCAGGCCAGGCTAGGCCCCAACCTCCAGTTGCCTTCGAGATTCATTTCATTGAGGCGCATTAGTCTAAGGCAAAATTGTGGCCAACATCAATTTGTTGTGCTAACATTTATTGTAATTTATGATTTCGTTTGGCAGCTGCGTTGTGATTTATATTTGGAGGCAAAAAGGATTCGGCTGCTTTGAAGTGCGGCATTGGCCCCAGGACCCTGGGCATTAACTCGCCCGGTAATGTCACACGGCAGGAAAAGTTTTGCAAGTTGCGCAAAGTTTTTGAGTTTTAACTTTTTTATTTTTTCTCAGCTTTTTCATCTGCTTGTTTCAGCTGCTTTAACTCGCATTTCAAAGTTTCTCTCTATACTGTTGCAAGCAATTCGTAAAAAATGGCATACAATCTGTCAGCGAAATGTTGCTTACCAAGTGGCAGTCGCATCCATTGAAGGGCCAGCTGCTAGAAAATCAATTGAAAATTTCTCTCGGTCTCAGGTGTTTATGGACGGGACAGACCCGAAAACTTTTTTTATTACAAATTCCAGCGAAATATCGCCACTGCAGCGAATGTCAATCGTAAGCCCAACAAAGTAATGCCCCAAAATGAAGTTTTCCGACACCCAGTAAAATTATAATTGGCAAAAAGGGTATACGTATTAAGGGGGGTGAAAGCAAAAGAACTAAACGTCGAGTTTTCTTATAATTTTTATTTGCGGTCTTCTAAAATTGATCTTTGACATTAAAGCATATGTTTTTTTTGTTAATTTTGTATATACTAACCTTAATTAATATTATAAAAAATATTATTATTATTGTTTTAATTATTATTATATGTAATATTTTTATTATGATGAATATTATGATTATAATAATTATAATTACTCATCATCATAAGGCAAACTATATACCCTGCTGCGTACACTTTGAAATCATAAACAGGGTATCTTATCGTTCAGTCTTCTTTAGCATTTCGACTTCTAGTCGCTTTGCTTTGTTTGGCTTTGTTCGGTTCACAATTGGCAATTACATTGCTATTAGATTTGGCCTCAGCTACGCCCTATTTATAACGCCTAAACAAAATGCATATTTCATGTTCCATCATTTTGGGAAAAAACGTTTTTTCCGGCTTTCCATTAAAGCAGATAAAAAATTATAAAAGAAATATGTTGTCATACCTTTTTCGGGGGGCACGTGACTGACTGACAGCTGCTGACCAGAACAAGGCTCTGACGAATGCTGGAACCGAAGAAGCTGTGCTGCAGAGGGTGGAGTGGTAGAGGGGAATGTGTCTCGTCCGGGCTTCATGTTGCGGCCATGTTGTTGTTGCTGTCATTCCACGGAAAATGTCAAGCCAACAGCGCAAATTAGCCAAACGTTTTCTTTCATGGCATTTGTTGGCCAACGGGGCCAGGGCGCTGAAGCGCGTGAATTGTAAAACTTTATTTTGACAGCACTTGTCTTGGACACCTTATGCCTGACACGTGCCCCAATGAGTGGCACGGGACATTAAGGGCCGTGCAACACCTCTGTCTGGCTGTAACTTTTTCTCAATGCCCTTTAAAAATCGTCGGCAGACTTTTTCTTCTGTTTGTGTTTCTGTTTGTGATATTCTGTTAATTTGTTTAGTGTTTGTAGCAGCTGCGTCTCATTGGGCAAGCCACCTGCAATATGTGTTAACCATCATAACATAAAACATTAAAAATTAATAAAAATGGTTCGTTTTTCTGGCAATCGGCTTAAAACTCGTTTTTAAATAGTTTTATTTTTAATAAGTAAGAGGTAGAAGAAGCAAGTCTTAAATTACATAACGACGATTTGTGGGTCTGTGTGAAACTACACTTGTGAATTGGGTAGAGGGTATCTCCGAGTTGGGCACCTTCCATTGAAGCACTCGTAATTGATGTTTAATTTTATTTATGTTATAATTATATATATCTGGCTTCTTGATTTCTTCTCAACTCGACAGCTGCTAGTTCATAAGGGATCAGCTATTCAAGTTGTTTCTTGCGGATCATTAATTTTCCAATTTTCGCATTGATATTCTCAGATGCATTTTAATGGTTTTTAGCTTTGCTATTCAGTTTCTAGCTACATAAAAGTGAAGTTCCTAAAACTTGTTACTGCCACGGCTCATACCTTAGTCTATTTGCCAATTATTTACCTGTACACACAAAAACATAATTAATTGGGTCTAAAAAGTGCACAAAAACGATTTGCCGCAAAATCGTAAGGCTCCGCAACGTTTTGGTATGAAGTGCCCTGTAATTACCTTTTGGCTGCTTCATGAAATCAGCAGAAAATCACAATTCGAGGAAATTAACTCATTTCCACATAAATTAGTTCCGAATGCCGCTCGATGCTGCCAAATATTATGCGTCGATTATGATTAACGATCATCAGCCGCAATTGGGGCGAGATAGGCTAACTACGGGGCATAAATAACTCAACGCATTGCAGTGAGTGTGCACAAAATGAGCCGCGCCCAGTTTTTGAGGGGCGGCGCATAAAAATCTACGAAAAATGACTGCTGTAAGAGAATTTGTTCATACCCTATGTGTGTGCCCAGAAGGGGCGTATAGGTTTTACAATTATGCAAAAGATTATACTTTTTATAAAGACTCATAATTGTTATTTTATATGATAGCTATATATTTACATATATATAACTCTTGCTTACTATACGACTTTGCCTGGGCACCATAAATGTGTTTGATCCCGATCAGATTGTAAGAACAATTTTCAGGAAACCCGTCAAAGATTAGTCAATCAGTCAGTCAGGTTTTTGCACAGGTACAGGGTATCCAAAAAAAGACAACAATTCGGGCACAAACTTTTTTGCTCATATTATATTTTTTTTATTATTTTTTTTTTTTGTGGTCTGCACCGCCTAGAAATATTTATGAGCTGTGCACGCGACGTTCGCTGGCGGCCAATTTCTGAGGACAAGACAGGAATTCAGTACGGGAGGCGGCAATTACGCGAGCCTGGAAAAAATATTGCCAAAGTCATTGACTGGCCCAGGAATTTATGAATTATATAGAAAGCAGCTGGAAGATGAACATTGGCAAAAAAGATGAAACAAGATGCCCTGGCCAGAGCGGCAAAAGGAATATCTGTGGATATAAGTTATTTGCACGCATAGCGAAGTTTTTCACTTTTCACAATTTCATGAAAAATACATTAAAGTGAAACGATAAATCTGCCAACTTGTGAGCAGCGTCTCCATTCGGCACGGGACTGGTAGGCAGTCATTAAAAATGAATTTGTGCCAAAGCTCAGCTAATGAATAAAGAAATTTCCTTCGATGTGTATGTGTGGGTGTGTGGGTGTGTGCAATGCTGTATGGCATATGTGCTTAGGTATGTGTGCTGAGGCCCTTTGCAATCAATCAGTTGCCCAATTCGGCCTCACTCTGACATTGCGCAATGACCGAGGAGTCAGCTCGTTCATCTGTTTGCTTGTTTGTTTGTTTGCCTTTGCTTTTCGTGCGTTGAAGGACAGTTTCAAGGGAAAAGCGCCGGAATTATACATTTGACATATTAGTGCAGGCCGATGAAGAAATTGATTCTTGCCATTCAGTACGAACTCAATTCAAGTGTGCAAAAATGTCCAGACTCAAAAATGGGGGGCTGAGCTTTTGTTTGGCTGTTAATAGAAAATTGAGTTATTGAGCATCGAAAGGTTAAAAAGGTTTGGCCAGCTTGTGCTTCTCAATAGTTTGTTTAGACATATTCTTTTTTAGCTAAAGGGTCTTAAATTTCAACATTTTTTGTGTGTTGGCTGTTGGCTCAGAGATTTATTTTGTTTAAATTCACTTTTTAAAAATTATACGCTACGAATTTATGTTTTGGTACCTTCTAATTATTTTGTGTAGCCTCTACTACTTTTCTTCAAAGCGATCCGAGCATTTTTTTTATGATTTTATTACCAAATATGGAATTTTTGCAACTTGGAGGTATCTCAGCCACCACAACCACATCCTCAAGCTTCACAGCAATATTCGTTCTTTCGATTTTATCACGAAAAATCGCGAAAGGCGTTAGTATGAAAGATTTTGTTGACCATCCGATCGGACTGGATCTCATTTTCAAAGATCTTTATTTAAATTCATTTGAGGCGTGTCTCTCACGTTGCGGAAACCCCATCTCTCTTTGGTGGAAATGAGGGTCCAATTTGGTGGGTGAAGTTTCGTGCTCAAATTCATTTCCAAAAATCTTTCTGAAAAACTAGCGGGTATTTTCCGGCCTTGCTCAGCCAGGTTCCCGCCTGTAGACAATTTAAATCTAGCCCTACTATCTGCAACTGAACATCTAAAGCTATATTTTACATATTTATTTTAAAATAACCTTAAATTCCCCAGAATAGCGAATCAAAGGTTAATTTTTGTTGCATTAAAACTTGACCCACAACATGTGTTTATTTATGCAGGTCAAAGGTTTAATAATTCAAATATATTTTCAAATAGAAATGGAGTTTAAGATAGTTGTGGCAGATTTAAAATTTTCATGGACGGGAATCGGATGAAAAAGTTGTTTCTAAACTGTTAAGCACAAAATTAGCAATGAGCATTGCATTAACCCGCGTGTTATATATAATTTTAAAAAGTTTCTTTTATGATTTGTAAATCAAAATGTTTCCAAAATACAGTACCCAGAAAAATACCAAAAACGAAACTATTGCTTTTCGATTTTTTCAATAAATAAAATTTAATAGAGAAAAAAATATAAAAAATATAATAATATATAATAAACCCTACGAAAGTGCGTATCTGGCTGTACATGCTCTCTAAACACCTTTTGCTTTTAGGTATTATTTTTTATCTTGATCTCTTAAATTAATAAAATAAAAGTAAAAGGGACCGAAATTATTATATTTAGCCCAATAATAACTTAATATATATCCCAGTTCAGATAAACATAGGAAAGCTCAGGAGAGCTCAAACTCAGAAATGGGCAAGCGAAGAGGTCGTCAATGTCAGGAAAGCATCTGCTTGGTTTATGAACATGTCCGCTAACAATGTTGTTTATATTTGTAGTCACTGTATGAACATACCAATACTCACAGACACATACATATATGTATGGGAATATACATATATGGATGCGATTCGCAAGTAAGGCATCTAATGAAATATCCCAAGGGATACTTCGATTGGGCGGTCGTCCTGATGAGTTCTACACAAACATTTGAGCAGTGCTGTCAACAACATGACAGACCGAGAGACAGACCGGCAGGCAGATGAGCAGCAGGAGGTGGGGAGGGCGGAGCCACAGGACACGCGACACAAGGCAGAACGACAGAAAGACAGATAGACAGATAGTTGACGTATTTTGTTTATGGGCCATGCCGCGCACATTGATGACAGTCAAAATCTATCAGGGAGCAGAGAGGGGGCAGGGCTGATGTTAGCTGATGTGTTAGTTGAACAGCACGTGATGTCATTAGCAACGGCAGACACAAACGCATTTGTCATAAAGCAACAAAATGATGCCCCAAAAGTTGGACGCCGATGCAGATGAAAATGGAAGTCAGCCGGGCCACAACCACAACGTGCGTCACGCACACCCGCCAATCATCGTCAGCGGCGCGGAGAGTGCGCTGGCTGGGTGGGCTGGTGGCAATGATGGAGCATCAATTGCAGCGGAAGGTGGCATCACTTGATCTATGCCAATGCAGGTCGTTTATTGAAATTCCTTAATGAGCGGCAGTGGCAGCGGCAGCAGCAGTTGCGGTTGAACTGCAATGCAATTTCCGCCTCGAGGTGGCAGTTGCAGTTGCAGTTTACCGCGCGGCAGTTGCAGTTGTTTGCCGTTGTTGTTGACGTTGCATTTGCATGGGCAATTTGCGTGCAGTTCAATTAAAATGCGAAAATGCAGCGGGGTCTGCGAGAAAAGAAAATGGTGAATTCTGCACGCATTCGAGTTGTAGGCGACACGCGGCTAACGCGGCGTATGCGCAATCAACAAAGTGACAAATTGACTTTTGCTCTGGCTGTTGTTTGTTGTTCGTCTGCCTGTCTGTCTATCTGTTGCGTGAACCGAAGGCTGTTGCCAATTACCGCTAATGTCGCACAGTTGCCGCATTCACATAAAATTAATGATAAGCGCGCTATAAAATAAGTTTTACTGCAGCAGCAGACGACGCGTCGTCGACTCGTCGACTCGAAGCAACAGCTGAGCAGCGCGCTGCGGCATCCTGCAGCCATATCCTGGCAGCGAAAAGGTTATGTCACAATAAAATTAAATCCAACAAGCGTAAAGTAGGTGAAGTGCCTGCCTGCTGCCACTTTTTTGCTTTGGCAAATTGAAAACTTTTGGTCGGGGTTTACGACTTGAGCGCTACGAGCCATGACTTTAACTAATTGCCTGGCATCTAATTTGTTGCTAAGCGGCTTAGACACTGCCTAAAGGACCACTGTCCATCCCTTCGGCTTCTCTCTCTCTCTCTCTCTCTCTCTCTCATTCTCACTATCTAATTTTTATCAGTTGGCAACACCCAACACATTAGCATATTTTTAACTTTTATGCTCTGTGTAGTTGTTTATCTCATGGAATAAGCTTGCGAAATGCCTGAATATAAAAGTCTTATATCAATTTTGCTACAACTGAATGTCCCGTTTCGCATTTCCCTTTTCCTTTTCCGTCGTCCTTGTCACTGTCGTTGTCACTGCTGCTACGTCTTTTTCGCCTTCTCGGCCAAAAGTTTGAAGAGCAACAGAGAACTGAGGAAGTGGGGAACTGTTTGCAAGTCCAAGTCACCGGGCGACGCACCTTTACTTGAGTCGAATTTTTTTCTCCCTTTTTTCCATGAATAAATTGCGTAGAATTTATGTGGAAAGTTTTGTGTGTGTCGCAGCATCAGCTCCATTCTCAGTCCGAAACGAAAGTGGCTAGCGGAGTTTAGATGAATCTGTTTGCCTTAGTCTGATGAGTTATCTGCGCAAATGCAGCAGCGGTGAGTTGTGGTGGGGGGCGGGGCTCTGTGAAGTGCGGTAGGCGGAATTGCAGAATTTATAGCCGAAATGTTAATTGAGCGTTGGGCGGAGTGCACGTCCCAAAGTTGGGCTATTGCAGTTTCGCATCCAAAGTTTTTTCATCCTTAGACTTTGAGTGGAATATGCGAGAGATGGATTTGAAATACGCCCAAGAGCTTAGTTCTTTGCGACTTGCGGGCAAACAATGCATATTCACAATTACATTTTGTTTCTGTTATGCACAAACAAGCTCAAAATAATTGCTCGCAGCTCTTAATGTAAATACTGTTTTTAACTAGAATATACATACAGTTTCAGTTGAATTCAATTTTGTAAAGTGAACATATTTAAAAGTTCGCATACAGACGAAAATTAATCTTTCGCTCACAACTCTTTTTTCCACAATTCACGATTTTTCGAAAAGTGTGAGATACCACTCAATTGGACTTTCACAAAGATTTTTAAATGTAAGTTTGAAGCCAAACAAAGGGAACGAAAATAAAGGTTTTTACAAACGTTTTCCATAAATTTTCCACAATTGGTTGGAAATTGCACAACTTAATGTCCACTTACAAATAAGGTAAACGCAGTAAAAATTCCAGCTTCTATCTATTACACTTTGGACTATAGATTGATGATCAATCAGTGAGTTAGAGTATTCAGATTGTTGGCCTCACTTATACAATTTCGGGATCATTTTGAGGGAAATTTGGGGTTTAAGCACAAGTAAGCTAAAGTTGGAGTAGAGTTATTGTATTAAATAATTTGTATGTCCTTTATTAGGGTTGCATTTCATCAGTTTCATTGCAGAGTCTAGCAACCTCTATGGAGAGTTGCGTTTAAAGTGTTCAATTTCAGTCTGAAGCCTAAGTTGTCTTATCTCCAGTTATTAATGTGCCTGATGCTGTTGTTGTGGTTGTTGTTTAGTGTCGCCAGCGATGCCAGCCAAGCGCGTGCGGATTAAGATTTACGCCGTGCCGTGCCTAAAAGGAAGGAAAGCATGGAACGTTGCCTGCCCATTCAGTGCGAGTCAGCGCTGACACATGGGCGCTTTATTTCCGGCTATCCAAGGAAAAGGCCCACGCCCACAAAATGGTAACCACAAGCCAAGAGCAAGTCACATGTTGCCATGGCACTCGACATTGTCGTTGCCCGTCGTCTGTGACGTTGACGACGACGACGACGACGATGGCGGCGGCGGCGTCTGCGACGCACTGTGGTTGCTATGTAATATTGCTGAAAACCGCAGAGAGACGCAACAACGTTGCGTATACGTAATATTTTAGAATTTGCTCGCAGCCAAGAACGCCACACGCTTCGCTGCCGCTGCTGCCACCGCTTTTGCTCCGACTGCTGCCTCTGATTGTGGCTAGGACTCCGTCGTCGTTTCGTTGGCCCGGCTTCCTTCAGCGTGCCTCTGCGTGTGTGGTCTACCATTATCTGTCTGGGAAGCCATTAATTTTTCAAGATTGATCCGGTATGCAAATTACTTACACAGAATGTGCACGAGCGCCAGCAGCGCTTCCTTCACTGCTTCGCTCTGCTGTCTATTGTGTGCTCTATGCGTGTATCTACGGCTTTGCGTGAGTGTGCGTGGCTATTAGTGTGCGTGCATGAGTGTGTGTGAATTGAGCACCAAATGTACCAGCTAAAAATGTTCTTTTCTTTTTATTTTTATTTATTCATTTCTTGTTGTTGCTGTATCTAATTATTTGGGCGTGGCGTTTAAGGCAGCGCACAATTACACACGAAACAAGCTGTGATTTAACGCCCGGCATAATTACCACCACATTGCCATTAAGTTCGTGTCCATAAATTGTTGAAATTGCCCCAGTTTTAATTGCGTTCCAATGCACTTTTTGCAGCCGCATCAAACGCACTTCATGCACCAATTTGCTGCGTCAATTGCTCTCGCCAAGTGCCATGGACATTTGGAATGAAGGGCACTCGATGGCATTTAATTCATTTAAAAAAGTGTATTCATATGCAATTTAAGCAATGGATAATATTTTTCCTCTCACTTAAAGTCAATTTAAATATTGTATATATTTGCTTGACTTGTGAGGCGATACTTATTCGTACCTATCCGGCTGCGTGTTCATAGATTATAAGCTTGTAGCTTCATTTTATTTTATTTATTTAATCCTAGCACCGTACTTGCCCATGTCTTTCTCCCTACCAAAACAAATCTATGCCAGAATGTAAGATCCCGAATTTACGGAGTGATCTTAGCCTTTACCAACATTGGTAATATCATTGGGATAGCTTAAATTCGTTAGCGATACAAATGATTGATTAGATATAAATCTCAGAATTATTATTTTTATTTTTGACTTGTTCGCTAGATTCATCCTCGGACGATTCCTATTCCAACACTTATTAGTATAATTATATATTCGATGCGAATGGCCATGTGTAATACATAATAGGAAGCATATACATAAATAGAAAAATTTCGAAAAATAAAACTAAACGAAGTCTCAGAGGTAAAGCTTGCTAAAGCTGAAATTCCCGTTGAGTATATTTTAAAGATGTGCAATCTATAAATTGCTAAAGCATTATCTGGCTCTGGCAGAAACTCTTAGGTTTAAGTAGGCACGCGCTACGCACTCCAGCGGAGCAGCTTTTGTCAAGTATGTTCAATGTGTGTGAGCGTGCCTCCAAAGATCACTTTTCGGATGGGCAATGCTAAACAAAATTCTGTGGCAATGCTGTTGATGATAATAATGGCGATTATGATGAGGGTCCTGTTTGCTTACAAGGGAATACAAGCACCACACACACCCACACACACATATGTACACACACGTGACTAACAAATGTGTATGAGCAAAACGCGAAACTAGCAGCCGCAGTTCTCGTTAACACATCGTGATAGCAATCAAAGCGAAACAAAAGCCAACGAAACACAGCAAACAGGCACAGAAACAGGAACATTATCAACGGCAACATGGTCAGAACAAAGGAAGGGTCGAGGTCTCAGGTACGGGCATTTAGACCAAGGATATTTTTGTGTACTACCGCAGGAAGCGGCGAGCTCCCACGCGTTATCTCGGCGGAGTTTTGCATAAATCAACGTTGCACAACAAATTTTTCTAAAAGCGAACCCAAGCGTTAAATTGGCGTGTATATATGTGTGTTGGTGGAAATTATTTAAGACGCCCTGCGTAAAATTCCAAAACAAATTGAACTTTAACAGCGCATACAGCAAACGGCGAGTGGCAAGTGGCATGTTGCAAGCGGAAACTGCGCAACAATAACAAAAATAGAAAATAATACTGTTAAGCAAACAAAACTCGTCGACGGTCATTTAATTGGCTTACACACACATACACTAGCCCGGGCTCTAAATGAGTTACATGATTAACATAAAATTAGCAAATTAATTAAGCGCATGCAAATGGCGGACACTGCTCACGTGTACTAAGCAAAAGGGGCGTGCCACTTGGACTTTTAAGAACATTGAATTAATTTAAAATTTTGAACTTGCTTAGCCAAAAGTTTAGCTACTTCAAGTATACCATACATTTTTATGATTATTTTATATGTCATATTATTATAAACATGCCACTTTGTTGAGTGGGAGTATTTTAAGCAACCAAGTTAAATCAAAAATTATAGCGCTTTGCCAAGTTTACAGACCTAAAAAATGATCGAGAGGCGTGCCGTGAACAATTCAATAGTTCTACTTGACAGGTGTAGGTTGATGAGAGGATCTTATGTAATATGATGTACACAAATATATTAAAAGCAAGAACTGAATATATTGGTGTCATGCGAGCCGCTGAACTCAAACATAAATACGAATATTGATATTTCCTCAGCTTAGAATACAAAAGTTACCGCCTTGTGGTTGCCATCTTAGAGTCAAGAATCTAATATTTGAAAAGACCCTTCCGACAGGGTATTGCTGAGTCGAGTTTACCCGTCGGCAAAGTTTTCACATGTTGTAATTTTCATATCCAATGTCGCCAAACTTTACATGCTCATTAATCGTTATCTATTCGAAAGGCAGTCAGTCAGTCATAAGTACTTAAGATAAAAATAAATGTTGCCTGTGAGTACTTAAGGCGAATGTTTCAGTTGTCCTTAACACATATAATGAAATTCGAAGGTTAAATCAATAGAATCATCAATCATTACGGAAGATATTAACAAAGTTTATAGAACAATTCGCGTCAGACATCTTGGCGGTGTGTGTGTGTGCTTTCCTATTCGCAGGATTCAATGTTGTGTGCGAGTATATTTGTATATTCATTTGTGTGCTCCATTTAATATTTCAGCCGCAAGACAATTGCTCTTAATAATGTTGGATAGGCGCGTGTTATGAGTGCCGGATAGGAAATGCCGCAGAATTTTAATTTATGTACATTCGCCTACTCACACACGCTCACACACAAACATGCACACTTGTGTGTGTTGCGAGTTTTTCATCGACATTTAATTGAAAATAACTCAAGCGTGTCAGCAACGCGCGCGGTTAATGAGCGAGAAACTCGCATGTCTGTCGCGAATGCCACTGCCACCCACTCTCTCTATCTCTCTCATACACTCTCTCTCTCTCTCTTTTTATCTCTTTCACTTAGTGTTCATCTTGCTTTAACTCTCGCTGTGCGTATGCCACATGTCTGGCGACTGAGCGCTTTTTGCCAGCACGTGAATGACATCAATGACAGTGAAAAGGCGTTTTTCTGCACTTAATGAGCACGACGCAGGGTGGACCAAGGCGGCGCCAGGGGCTGACTAACAGACTGGGACACGGTTATACTACATATACAAACGCGCTCCCTCTCTAGCTAAAGATAAGCAAGTTTTTTGGTTTTTTCCCTATTTTTTTTGGCTTTTTATCTGTGCTATCTGCTGGCTGCGTGTGACAAGTTTATTTATGTGTCTGAAAGGCAACCAAATGAAAAAGTAGCGGAAAAAGAAGTAGTGGCAAAAACTTAAAGACGTCACCCGCCACAATTTTTTGTCTGTCATTCTGTGATCTGCGCATTGCCGCCGCATAAAGTTGCGCGGGTAAGCCAAACGAAATGCATGAAACATAATTTGGCTTAAGTGTTGCGCCCATAACAGGTCACTTTTAAAAGAGACATGCGTCCAGTCCTGATAAGCTGGTTGCCAATATTTATAAAAATGCGTTTAAAAATCGAAACTCTTTGCTTCCAGCCTCATTTAATTAAGTCAAAATTATAATAGAAGCTTTTGCAACCTGTAATCTTGCAAAGGGTAGTCTTATTTTATCAAGAAATCTATAACGCACAGACACGTTCGTCAGTCTGGAGCTGGTATAGCAACTATCGGTCGAAAATTAAGTTCTTATATATATACCTATCTTTTTTCAAGTAATATTTACCAAACTCAGATATTAAGGTCGATTATCAGTTATAGAAAACTTACATTCTGAGAAAGAAGATGTAAGAATGTTATACTTAGTTGGGAATGTCCGCCTAGGGGAATTTTTGAACCCTGCGCCTAGCAGCCTGTACAAATATTCCTCCTTAAACATTCTCATTTACAAAATCACACATATACGTACACAGCTGAACTGGGCTTAACGTATATAAAATAGGAATTTATGTAGTTATAGCTTTAAGGTGTGTTTTTGTTTCGCAGATGCTCATTTAGATGAATGCATGACCGAATGTGAATTTATTTGTTCGGGTGGAGTGCAACACATCAACTTACACAACTTATAAGCCAGAGGAAGTCGTGTTACGCCCTCACACGCGCACATGGATAATGTGGGCAACGTAGCTTGCTTGCACTAGAACAATATTAAACTTTGGTTATTTATATTAAAATATTGCTTTATTGATGTGGTTGTTTACATATGGGTGAGTTTTTTTGTTACATTTTATGAACACAGTGGCTTAGTTTTTGCCAAGCTGTTGCCTTGCCATACAACCGAAAACTAACCCATATACAGCGGAGGGGGGCATAAACCATGTGTAACCTCTCATTTCTTTAGCTTGCTCGTTCGACCTTTTTTGCTGGATTGTTTTGTGCATGTGTTCGGCAATATCCTGGCTAAGAACGAGTTGACCACAAAAAAGGCAGAAGCCAAAATAAAAAGCAAATAGAAAGCACAACGAGCTGCAAATAAAAACCAAACCCAAGCAATCAACAAATACATTTCCACAGCACCTTATAAAAGTATTTGAACCTTATGCTGACCAAATTTTATCGCATTTGACACACAAACACACACACACACATATACTTATTGGCATTGATTTTGGCTTTTATTAGCTTGAGCAGCCGCAGCGCAGAAGTTGCCAAGTCGCACTCGACTTGACTCCATCGTTGCCTGCTTTGTCCCCCAAGCCCCAAAGCCTGCGCAACCCCCACTTCAGCTTCAATTGCCCTAATCCATTGCAAAGGCGGCGTGGGATCACGTATAGCATGCACAGCGAGTATATCTTTTTGAAAACATTGTTAAAGTTTTGCTTTACTTGTGCTGATCCAATGCAACCCCTTTGTCCCCCCACCCAATCAATCCTCTTTTATATACATACATATGTATGTATTTTTCTTTTTATTGAATTCGCGTTCAATTTGTTTTTATTGATTTGCCATTTTGCACTAGCCCCAGAGATGTGACGGAAATTGTCAATGTTTTACAATAGTTGCAGCCACCACTCGTTACCACTACCCCTTTTCATCCTTTACCCCCTACCCGTGCCATTCGACATCATCATGGCTTTTTGAGTTTTATGTGCACTTGATAAAATTTCAATAGTTAAGCCCCCCCCCTCTGTCGTACCCGCCGTTGGGTCTGAGGTCTGGGATCTGTTGTTTTTCGCGCCCTTTGCCTTTCTGGGCTGCCTTTAGTTTTATGTGATATTAAAATTGATAGCAAATCGCTGCTGCTGCAACGCAGTTCAAGTGCGCGCTGCTTGTTAAGGGGGAATGAGAGAGAGGGAAAGTGAGAGAGAGAGCAAGAGAGCGAGAGATAGAAAGGAACAGCTAGATAGAGGGAGGAGCGGAGGCATTGGAGGTAACAGCTTTGACTTTTATGGCGCTCAGCAAGTCCCGGCGCTTTGGTAAATTGATTTTCATGCGATTTTCAATAAAGCCAATTCCATATTGCGCATACGCACTGTGAGCCATGGCATGCTTTATGCTTCGCTAACATTGCTTGGGCATTTTTCTAAATACAAATTCAAAAGAATAACTTAAGTACAAATTCATGCGCCAGTATAGTTTTTTTTTATGAAATAGCTCCGAAATGGAAAAATAACAAAACCAAGTCTAAGCCAGGATAAAGATTTCAACTGTAACAGTTTTTATAATACGAATCACATAAGCATGGTCTTAGACCGGAGTTAGAATAGTCATTTGTAGTATTTTGCACGTTGTTGACAAGAAGAAATGTTTCCGGATTATGTAATCCATCGTACAACAAGAGGCAATATCGTGAACAAAAATTTAAATAATTAATTAAGGTTTACTCACAAGCCGCATTGGTATAAAAAAGTCGAAACAAAACATAACAGCAAATATTTAAATTTTTTGAAAAGTTTATCAGCTAAGGAATAGATTTTTGTTATCTTATTTGTTATTTCGCACTTAAAAGGGTGCTAGCAGCACAGCGTGAAATTTGGCTTTCCTTACTTGGCTGTCTTACAATCTTAATGAGTTCAAGCTTCTGAAGACATTCAGGTTGTGGACAAAAAAGGGATCAATGGAAATAAGTATTAAATAATGTTAAATTGTAACAGCATAAACAAATTTTGGGAAATTGAATTAAAAATGTGAAGGTATTTACATTTTATTAAATTTTTATACTTGGCTGCTATATAAAATGCTGTTTCTAAAATGATGCCTGCGACTGACAGATATATTTAACGGCCTTTGAAATGTTGACCTGTAAAATATCACTGTTGTGTTCTTGTTTATTGTCAACTCTAAACTCGGACGTAGCGTGGTGTCATAGCCATAGGAACAGAAACAAAAAAAATAACGACAGCAGGAGCTGCTGTACAAGTCACACATTCGACTAATGCAATAAAACGCAGACAATGTGTGAAGTTGAGCGTTCGAATTTCCGAGTGCATTTTCCATTTTGCGCAGCGCATTGATGCACAACTGCAGACAGATGGAGGCGAACGACAGGGGGTGAGAACAAAGAAAACTCGCGCAGACACACACACACACACACACCCACATCCACACGCACCCGCACACACACAGAAAAGCCAAACCTCGGCAAACGCGCGTGTGGGCGGCGCAACGTGGGCGTGGCTGCGTGTATAATTTGCGATTTATGAGCGAAACGTTGACAGCAGCGGGCGGCGAGAAGAGGAGGAGAGGGCATTCAACGAGCAAGTATAACACGTGCTGTGCATCGTCTAATGCGACGGGCAAACACCTACGCATACACAGACTCACACACACACACAAACACACGCACGCACCGACGACCCACTCACACGCCGTTAAGCACAGAACGGAAGTTGCACAATGTGTCAAATGTCATATATGTGTCGCGTTAATAAATTCACTCAAATGTTTCAATGTGCCCGCTGGCATAATAAAATGCGCCTCGACACAGACAAACAGCAAATCTATAGCGCCTCCAGGATATCCATCTCTTCATGCCACCCAGTTCCGCACACACTCACTCATTCGCGCTCCCCCTCCGCCAATTGTCAATGACAAATACAATCCTATTGGCGCAGGATGAGTCTGGAATTACCAACACATTCTGATGGAATTTCATTGTATCTATTGTTCCGCATCTCGTAAGAAATTAAAGCAGAAATTGGTTTATAAGTGTTGAATAGAATGTATGAAAGATTCGGCTAATTGTATATGCATAATCAAATAAATATATATTTAGAGCTGAGCTAAAGAAATATGATAGTAATACAAACTATTTTGCAATTCAAATATTTACTAAATGTACTATTTACTTTTTACCAATCCAATATTTACTAATCGACAATTCTTTTTATACAACGAATTCATCCGTATTAAGAAGCGACAACTGTATTTCGTTTGCGATTTCTCTGCATCTCGACTTTAAAATATAAATGCTAAGCAAACTTTAAATGTGTGTGTGAGTATGGTTTTGTAAATACATACGTTCTATATGAAGGATGCTAGATGTTCTGTGCTGACAACGAGGCACTGGAAAGATGGCATTTACTTCTTGGACTAGGTAAACATAGCTTTGCGGCAAAGAATGTTCTTAGCCCTTCTTACCTTGGTACACTTATGAAAACCCGCAATGCATACTCTGTTTCACTTTGTAAGCAGAGTATAAAGAAAAAAAATTAAGAGAAGCAGTCAATTGAAAAACTGAAACCATTTAGGAACTATAAAGCCTATTAAGTACACTTTGTGAGTTCAAACGATGCCGTAAATTACGGATTGTCAAGACCCATATATTTAAATAGACAGAAAACTGAGGCCATTATAAAACGTATTAAGCAGCCTTGGAGTAAGGTTAAGGAAAATAACTGCAGCAGGGTATGGAGCAAAAAACATTTATATACTTACGTATATGAGTATTTTGGGACGGCCAAATGAACTGCAAATAATGCAGAAGGCGGCATATAAATAGTCGTCCCAAATGGGCCTGTGCCCAACAAAGAGACAAACATGAATTTGTCATTGAACTCTCCTGCAAGAACGGGACACGAAGCTCCTGCCCCGCACTTCCCCATTTAAAATCTATTTAATTGCAAAATCACAGCCAAAAGTTGAATGTTTTCTTTTTTACACCAATTGAAAATGGATAAATGGGGTAAATTGGTTTTGTGCAAATTTATGTAGCAGCCAGAAGGAATCACCGACTACATAAAGTATATATTCTCTGGATCGAGTCGATACAGCCATGTCTGTCCGTTTGTCCGTATGTATGAGCTCTTCAATCCTACAATCTATATGAGCTAGACTCTCAAAATGTTTAACGTATGTCCTTCTAAGATTGGGTTAAATCATCATAACTTGGCACGTTTCAAATTATTCAGTATTTGATGTGGAAATCCGGTTTCAGGCATATCTTTTATATTTTAAGAGCTAAGAGTGAATTTATTGATAAGGAAAAAGTTGACGATCCACATATATTCGTATGAGTTTGTTCTTCTCGAGCTCTATAAAAAGAATTGCAATCGCGAAGGTAGCTGTGAGATGATAGTAGTTGGATTATTTTTTAAATGTTTGTAGCACGAGCTGTTACTGGCCTTGGTTAAAGAAGGTTTAGGGTATCTCCTAGTCGGACAATACAGAGTAGAGCACTCTTACTTGTTTTTTAAAGAGCTGTTCGTTTTGGTGCGGGTTTGTTTTCCTTTGCCTGATTTCTTGGCTTCAGAGCATTGAGGCGCCTTGCCAAGTAGCAAACGAGCTAAACCTGAGCCGGATGAACCAATGGCAATGGCCAAAATGCTTGCCAGCATCATCGTCAGTGCCATCACCAGCGGCTGTAGCCTCCCAAAAAGCTTGGCACCGGCTAAGAAAACGGGCCGTCGTGATATTTTAGCCACGTTTGTCGTACAACAAAACTGCATAAATTTAATGCGCATTTTGGCAAACGATGCGACAACTTGGCTTCACGTGCCAATGGCCCCAAATACCAGCGCCAAGTCCTGGCCAGGCCAACGACGCGACGCATCGTTCGAGTTGAGCAAACGAACGCGATTTCGGACTTGCTCATGGTGCTGGTAGGGGGAGGGGGGGAGTTCCTGGACCTCTGCCTAGGCTTCCTCCATGAAATTCTATGCATTTCCGTGTTGGCATTTGTCGCTGCTTCATTGTGAGCACTGCAGCGGGTGTCGCACAGTGGAGCATGAGTGCATCATATCTTTAAATTAGTTTCTTTGCACGCTTTATATATTATATATTTCATATTATATTTTTCACTTAGGGCTTAAAAATGTTCGGCTTTAAACCGATCGCCCGCATTTGAAATAACCCAAATTAATTTCCAAAATATAATTTGATTAAAACTGTTTGAATTTCCTTACTTGTGATTTATGAGCTAAATATAGTTAGCTAGGGTTCCTTTGTCAAATCCGGAAAAATTCTGCTTATATTCAATTTTCATCGAAAAAACAATTTGAAGTCTGAATATCTGGGCCAACTAATTAATTAAAATAACTAATTAATTAACTAATTAACGGAAGAACGTAAGACTTGTTGAGGATGTGCCACATCATTTTGCTGATGCAGCCGATCGCATATTGGGGATCCCGCACTTATCTGGAATATGAGAGCATCGACGATTGCATGGAATCCGTGTGCCGCATCTTTGAGGGTTATATGAGATGTCAGAATCTGAATGTGAACTCCAGCAACTACATTTTAGAGCTGTTCAATTTTCTTGATGGCCTGCAGGATATTACATGCATTGTATTCCAGGAGGAGAACCAGACCTATGCACCCCACAACAAGGTTTGGATCAAGGAGCAGCTGTTTGTGCGACTGGACGTCAATGAATATGACTATAACTAAGCTTGATATGAAGATATAATATCGCACTTTATGACAAGAAATACATTAATTTTAGCAACACATATCCAGAACTGATTTTGAACCACTGCACTCAGCGAAGGCCTATGCGGACAACAGCTTGCCCCGCACACTCGTGCTGGGTATGCATTATAATTTGAGTGGCATGTTGAGAGTGGCTTTTGTTTTGCTTTTAATTAGATTTACATTGGCCACTTTTCAGTTGCGGCAGTTACCACGGCTCTAGCTCTCTGTCCCACCAACGTGGCACGTTCTTCTCCTCTCCCTCGCTCCCATCACGCTGCAGCATAACAAACACTGCCTCTTGTTTATTTTGGCGCCTTGCGCACTCACTGCCCCCTCGCCCTCTCGCCGCGTTGCACATAGACTACAGCTCCTGCCCGCTGTTCCCTTGCCACACCTACTTCCGCGCTGATTGCCTGCTTTTCTTTTTTTTTCTGTTTTGCTGAGTTATTTTCAACAGCTTCACTTTTTGCACTTCCGCTTTGTATGTCACTAATTGCTTTTGTGTTTCAGTATTTACAATTGTTTTGATTCATTTCTTGTTGACCCACTACCCTACCCCTAGCAATCTTCATCCCCCATCCAAGCAACACGCTTTGCAGCTCTGCGTGCTTAATTAAATGCACTTTGAGTGTCGTCGAGTCTCTCTGCGCCATTGTCCATTGTCAGACAACAATTGCCCCAGGCCTTTTGTGCCACGACTCTCTCGCGATCTCTCTCTAATCACAATCTCTAATGAAATTTAATGAAATTTCATTGCATTTTCACGCCGCACACCAAATTGGCACAAATACTCAAATCTGCGCTTGAGCTCATATTTTCATTATATCGATTTGTGCTCGCAATTGCAAATCACAAAATCTAATTAGAGGGTGCCAGGGGTGCTTTGTGCACCATGGTAACCAATTCAGGTGCGTCGCATGTTCTTGTCCCACCATGTTTTATACATTCTTGCATTGCTGGGTCATTTAATCATAATTTCATACAATTGAAAGCCTGTTCGATTCTCATCAATTAATATTTGGCATAATTTAACGAAAAATATGGTCTCATTTCATCAACATAATATTGGGCTTTCGATTGTTATTATTTTCATATCTTCGAAATAATATAATAATTATCAAAGTTCAAATTTGTCCAACAAAAATCTATTAGATTGTAAAACACAGTTAGTGTATCCGGTTATTGTTGGTTGCACTCGTCTGGTCGGCTTCATATTTAGTTTTCGCTAAAAAGTTCAACAAAGAGTATTTAGTCGTACTTAAATTAATATAAATGCTTGATTTGGGAATGAACCTGCGCTTGGAAATCTAGACAACTATTTTTAGTCATTAAAACTACATTTTAATGTAACTAGCGGGGTCATGATTTTTCTTTTAGTTCTATACATCTATTTTCACTCATTTCTGCTCTTGCGAAATATAAATTTTTTCTGTATGACCCTGAACCAACATTTCCTCATTTTATGTAGATTTTCGAAAAAAAGGTTGAGTTCCATCGAATGAAAACTTTTAGCCAATAACTTCCGCTATTTCTTCATTGGGGAAACCTGTTTTGATGTTTGTGAATGTAAAGCATTAAAAATAAGTGCGAAATTTATTAAACTGATCTTGATCTTGATCTTCCAATAAGTGTGAAACACGTCTTTAATGGTCAACAAGCCATTGAAAACTAAAAGTGTTATAAGTAGATCAAAATCATTTTATAGATAGCCTTTTATTTACCTTGCTGTTATTCAAAAAAGATTTTAGCGATTTAACCGTAAGTATTAAGAAATTCAATCGAAGACCCAATGTATCATTCAAAATTTGAGTGCTTGTTTGCCCTGAACGCTGGAATGAATCCCTGGTTAATGGACAAAACTGAAATTAACAAAATAACTCAGAAAAGTTGTGAAGAATAATATCTCGTAATGCTGCTGATGATGCTGCTAATTCAAAACCGGAAAAGCTTTTAACCAATTTACATAATTTGCCAAAGAGCGGCTTGGGCCATTATAGTAACCCTGCCGCGTCGAAGTCGTGGCGAAGGCGCGCTATCAAGTCGTCTGGCTGGAGTCATTTTTCTCAGACGTCGCCGAGGAAGACGACGACGGAGACGATGGCAAAGGACATTTTAAAGAAATTAATTAATGAAATGTTGATTAACTTTTGCCAGCCAGTCGAGCTGGTGCCTGTGCCTGGCTGACCAACGGGCTAAACGGCGGGTGGGGATTGGAAGCGGGCGGTGGGCGGTGGATTTAGTGGTGCGCCGTCTGAGATTTATGTCCAGGCATTTGTCATGGCAGAGAGTAAACAAGCGCGGGGCGTATCACTTCTGTGTGGGCGTGCCCACTGGCAAGGCGTGCGCATAATCCACAAAATAATGCGCACTAAAGCTATTTACAATTCGAGAATTTATTTTTAAAAAAGTCTTGCTTGAGCTGGTGTCGGAGCGGGAAACGAGCAGAACACCTCGCCCGTCGCCGGCGTCCGATCTGAACTTGGATCTGGGTCGGGGTAATTAGCGTGAATGCTCCCAAACGAAATGACATTTGTGACTCAAGAAGAACGCAGAAAGGGGTCTGCTTATTTACCCTTACCCGATCCAAATAAGAGAAAATGACAAACGGTATCACTTATACATTTAATTCGTGAAAGAGTTATATACATAGCTCAGTTTTAAGGAATAAACAGATTACAACCTTAAGAAATAAACTTAAAGCTTTAAATTTAAATAATACAACTGTTAAAAGCGAGGAAAAATTTGAGTTACATTTAAATACTTAAATTTATATATACCATGAACCCAACTGTAATCAGGATTGCCTTAAAGAAACCTGAACTTGTGTAAAGCGTTGGACAATGCGCTTACAATGGTTAAAGAACTCGAGGCCTTGTGAGGCGATGTCAGATGCAATAGGCACTGCTCCCCTTCCTTCCTCTAAGCCCTAAAAAATTAAAAATATAATTTTTATTAAATATTATTGTCTCCAAGTCAATGAAAGGGTATTCAGACGCACTTGTAATTCCAGCACTACGATTAATCATTGTAAGGGCGCTTTGTTATTCGGGGTGGGTTTGGCCGATGTGCGACATGAAACTCGTCAAGTTGTTTAGTGCTTGATTGATTTATGTATTCGAGCCTATTGTTTGGCCCTTAATTAGTTTGGCCAGGTGGCTGATTTTGGCTGGCCATACAAAGGCCCTAGATCTGGTCCAGAAGTTTCAGCAGGCACTATTAGTCAAAGTCTAAGAGCTGGCGATAAGTTGGCAGCAGGTCTCCGCTGGCACACCTTGGGCGTCGATTTATTGCGCATCTGATTATCAAATTGCATAACAAATGGTTAGCCAATAAAACATTTTGACATGCAATTCATACCTTACATTTTGCGACTGCATCAGCACCCCTTTTTGCGACCCGGCTTTATAAATAACATGACGCAATCGATGGGTAAAAAAACATTATTTGGCAATAAAATGGAAATCGATTCGGCAATGGCAACAGCAAAGGCAACGGCAACGGCAAAGGCAACAGAAAAGGCAATGGCAACGGCAACGGCCACGACGAGCAAAGTTGACAAATTGCAGCCAAGGAACAAATGGAGCGCCGTAAGAAAAATAATATCGACTATCAAGGATTTCCCAGTTTCATTGCCGTTCTCTGCCTCATCCTGGCTGCTGCTGCTGTTGCTGCTGCGACAATTTACATGCCCCAATTGCAGACCCGCCTCGCCCATTGCCTGAAATGACGTTCAAATTGAAAAATTTTTGGTAGACAAACACACACACAAGCACACACATACAAACGAACACACATATTTTCAGCAGGGCATCCTTTGTGCGGCTATGCTGGTGCTCCATCTGCGCTTGCCCTTCTGCCCTCCCCTCCAGCTGCTGCTCCTTCACCCTTTGTACTTGTCATTTATGAAAATTTGTTTATTTTCGTAATGCTCCATTTGCAAATGTAGCCAATGTAAATATTGGCGCTTCATATGGCAGTCTGGGCATGGTCACAGCTCTATGCCCCCAAACAACTTCAGCCCTCAATTTTTTCTGGAGCCTCTTATATTTTTATGGTTTTGACTGCGGCGCATAATTCATGCGCCTTTGTTATAATTTCCATTTGCGAGTATTCCAGTTTCCCAGTCTTCGCAACCCAAAAATGTGTATAAATTGGTAAAAGTGCATTTTTATTGATTCATCAATATTCAAAGATAATTAAAAAAAATTGTTTATATCGATAACATTTTTTAAATGTTATTGATTATTTTGTGGTTGCTTGTTGTCTGCAAATCCAAGGGCTGTCCGATTCATTTTAATAATACAAACACAAAACAAATCCAATTAAAATAAAGCAAATATAACAATAATTCAGTTAAATTAAACAACAATTAATAATTTTTTCCTGCTCTTGGGGATGGGTTACTGCAAAAACCTTATTATATTGTACAGTTTTATACTTGGTGTGAACAAGGGTATATCGGTTGTATTGGATGTTCTTCTATCTGTTTGAAAAAAATACTATATATAAATTTAACTTCCTTATTTGCTCAAAAATCATAAAGACTTGATCGATTGCCGAGAAACGGGGCAAGGTATCGATAAGAGGAAAACAAAACGATATAGCAAAACAACGTTCAAAAGTTCAAGTCTCTAATTCATATAGGTACTGAGATCGATCAGCCAAGAATTAATAAGTATTCATTCAAAATCAAATTACTCAAGTCTGTGAAAGCAATCCAACATTAAAGGTTAAGAAATTACTTATCATACTAATCTTACACGTCTCATGAATTATCATTCAATTCTATTTGATCAATATATATATTGGTACCTCATGCTTTACGTAAGGCTCATGACATCTGGCATAGACCTAAATATTGACGTACGGAAAAATTTCTTTATGTCTTTGAAACCGTATTTCTAGGATATATTACAAACTTGTATATTTTTTATAAACACTAACACATAGATGAAAAATCAGTCTTAAAACACCCTAAAAAATGCATACATTTTGATTTTAATTTAATAAGAATGATATTTAATCAGCTTTTTTCTACAAAATTCTTCTGCGGTTTTGTGAATTCAAATTGTAGATTTAAATAGATTTAAATTTATAGAGTAAACTCTTTATTCCCCTTCTGTCAATAACAAAATATTACAATAGCAGCAGAAAAGCTTTCGGGATAGATTCTTTTAATAAATTTTCATATCCGTGGCAAAAGCCGAGTCAGCTGCAGAGTAAACCAATTCCGGGATATACTTATTGGGCATATTACGTCACAGTTGCTGTCGAATTCCCCGTCACAATCAGATAGTTGGGGGCAACGTCAAAAGCCACAGCAAAACAACGCAAACAACTCCTTAACATATAACAAAAAGGCCAAATAAACAAAACTCAACAACAACAATTGGAAACGACTGTCGTTCCTGCTATTGTTGTAGATATAACAGCTATCGTTGTGGAGAAACGCGCGAACGAGCCATAAAAATGCGAGGCCAAAGCAGTCAAACTTATGTTGTGACAAGAAGAGGAGATGCTGTCCCCAGAAGCCAAAACCATCGAAAGAGGCAGCGCAACGACCAAACACCCGTCCCCAAGCTCAACCAGACCCTGTTACCATTTCGTTTTGAATCCTGCGCGACTGGCGCTTATATTTTATTGCTATTATCCTGTTTACTTCATGTTTATGAACAAACACAAGCGCACACACACCCACACCCAGTCACATGTGTTGTTATGGTGTGCGAATTAGTTGCGTGGCAGTGAAATGAAAGCGAATGCTTAAGCATTTGGCCTCTTTATACCCTGAACCCATTGAAAATGGGTTAAAGGGGTATACAGTTTCTATGGAAATGTTAGTAACAGGCAGATGGAGTGTTCTTTGGGGGCTAACATAGGCGGAGGATCGTCTGAACTTAATGCGGCACTAGGAATACTGAATTATAATTGTAATTAGGCAAAATTCTTCTTGATGTGATTTGCATAAGGAGGCTAGAAAAATACTTGATCGATTCGTATGTATGAATGGGTCGAGCACGGAAGCTATAGGAGCTAGAGACTTGAACGTGGATTATTCTTCAATAACTGCAGATTCATTTTTTTTTTAAATTATCTCGGACCTTTAGGAGCTAGAGACATCAAATTTGGTAGTCTCTCTCTCTCTCTCTCTCTCTATTAGAGAAGTCTTACGTGCTTTGCTTTTTTCGGCTAAATTGAAATTTTACTGTGACAGTCAAAAAGCGAGAGAAATGGTTGTGGAATGGGAAGGGGAAGTGCTGATACTGGGGAAATAGCAATTCCATTCAATTCATATGTTGCCAGCACTAAGATGTCATCCGCGAGCACCTAATACCCAATACAAAATTCTTTTCAAAGGGTAGTTTGTCGTGACTAGGCTTTAGATGCTGAGTTGCTTAAATTAATCAGGAACTGAACAGAAACTGAAATAACAGAAATAAGAATTTTTAATTCTTATTTTAATTAGTCTATATACAATTTAAAAATTACTAAAACATTTTAGTCACAACAAAAAAAAGCAAAAAAAAGAATAGAATTTATTCTACAGGCTTTATTCTTTGCTTAAAATAGTTACTTCTCCCTTCTTTTTGGCGTCTACAGGATATCCTCAAAGCATATAATATTTAATATTAGCAGAAGTCGGCACTCACATTCGCCTCGTTCTAAGGCACTCTCATCCAATATCTCATCAGCGTGACCCTTTGTTATGAATAGTTGCAGAATTCAAAGCAGAAGCACTTGAGAAGAAAAACTGCTGGCATTGTACCTTTTGGGTCTTCGGTAACAGCTGCCCACAACTAAATTCTTATCCAATGTCTGGCAATGCGTTAGGGAGCTAAAAGCATTGAATATATACAGAGACAACATTGCCATATTTTCAAATTGAGTGTACAAGTGGGTGTTTCTGCTCTAGTGAGAGTGTGCGAGTGTGAGGGTGTGTGTGTGTGCGCGCGCGTTGTTTTGGGGGGAGCGCGCACATTTGCTTAGTCTAATAAACATTTATATGAATTTTGACAAGTGCTATACAAGCCAACCAAAGGATAGGGCCAACTCAGTGAGCAGTTAAAGCTGCGCCAATTGTCTGGCTTTAATGTCGAGTGTCAAGCAAATAAATTACATCAGCAGCAACTAACAAATCAAATAATGCATGCATAAATTTAACAATTTTCAGTAGCCAGAAAGTAGCTAAAACTTCACCAATGGATGTTATGGCGGGCAGTGGGTAGAGATGGCTACGTTCTGGTGTTGGCTGCGTCGGCGGCTGCTTTTCCAATGACTCACTTTGTAATTTATGACTTGGAACTGGAGCAGGGCAGGAACTGGCAGAATCCGCAGCAGCACCACCACTAGCAGTAGAAGCCAGCCAACGCCTCAGCGCCTCCTTTCGAATGACAATTTTCGGCACAATTTTCGCCGCAGCTTGGATAGAGAAGACGTGAGAAACCGCCGTGAATAGGAGCGGGAGTGCGCGGAGCGGGGGCCCTTAGGATGGCAGCATTGGGAAATTGTAAAATTGTTGAAATATAAAACTTTCCGCTGCATAACGAGCTAACGATGCGGAAACCTGAAGAAAGTTATGTTATCAATTTCAGTACCAACAAATAAATTTGAATTTAACACGGCAGCATACAAAAGGTCATCAAGAAACATTCAAAATTATGTGCACTCGCACTTATGGTAACATATAACAAATGAATGCTCAAGAGTTTTAGTTTGAAGGTTCGCATCGGCTGTTGATGGCGTGCAGACAATCAAAGGGACATCGCTTCATTGCTTAAAGTGCATATCATCAATTTATTTTTATCTTATCGAAACGGATTGCTTGCTTACAAAATACTCTTTTTGGTTGATATTAGGATTTTTAAAAGAACAAACACTATATCAGGGCTCACACACATGAACTTCAACGTGATAAATACCCTACAAAAAATAATTGCGAGCTGAATGCTGTTCAAAGTCAAGTTTACGCCTCGCAGTCTAAAAGTAGTTTTCTATGCGACTTCAAGCTTTTGCGAATTTGTACAGAAATCACTTTCGGGCACTCGATGGGAATCCGAGTGATAACTTTAACGAAATAAATTGTGGCCATATTTTCGTCGCCCTCCCCGTTTGGTTATAAAATCAATTTCCGTTGTAGAATTCAATTTCCGAATGCAATAATTATGCCAAGTGTCAATGCAAAAAAATGCAAAAACCACAAGAAGTTTTCTTTCACTATCTCGCGCTCTCTCTCTCTCTCTCTCTCTTTTTCTCTCTCTTTCTTTGTCTCTTTCTCTCACTGTTGGCACACCTGTTTCGTGCATCGTCAATTAATAACTTTTGTTGTTGCTGTTTTTTTTTTTTTTTGTATAAATCTTTTGGCAGAAATCTTAGCTAGGGTTGGGCGCAAAAGGAAAATCACATAAATCCTTGAGCATTTAATTCGAACAATAAGAAAAATAATTACGAGTGCTGAGCACGTGAGTCAAGAGCACTTGACGGTAAGCAAGGGCCTGCAATGGGGGATAAGCCGTGAAAAAATTACAAGTCGAGACGCGCCCCATCTAAGTTGGATTGCTACGTTCAACTGCCAGTCGCCCGGAAACAACAACAAAAGTCTCTGAGTGTATGTCTGTTTGTGTGTGTTTGTTTGCGTTTGTGTGTGTGTGTGTAATTGTGTAGGATGGGTTTACTTGTCAGGCAGTTAATCTAACCCATCAAGCTGAGGCGCCGACTCGCTATCCAGATATTCCAGACCAGGCAGCGTCAGCGGAAAACGGCGAACACAGGTGCAATTAAGAATTTTGCACGGAAGCCAAGTCAAGTCAATAGTGTGTGTATGTGTGTGTGTGTGTGTACATGTGTTTGTAAAGGAGAGAGAGAAAAAGAGGGGAAGTGTCCCCATCCCATGGACTATCTAGGCGCCCATCATGAGGCTCGGCTAGGAAGCCAGCCAACAATCGTCAGTTTCTTGCTATCTGCTGTGCCACCTACAACCCGCAACCGTTTACCCTTCTGGCACCTTGGCTCCCCTTCGCCCTTCCCCTCAAGCTCCCCGCGCTCGTTTACTATTCATTCTAGCGTGCCATTAAGATTTGTTGTTTGAATACATTTAACATTTGTTAGTGCAGCCATTGCTGAGTAATTGTGAGTGTATAGGGTGAGTATGTGTGTGTGTGTATGAGTGTGCCTCATTTTGCACTCACAGCAATTATTTACTCGCGCTTAAAGCTAAAAGGCTTTAATTGCGCGATTATTTGTCTTCTTCATTAAGCGAAACACGCAAATCTCAAAGGCGAATCCTTTGAATGGTGAGGCAAGGGATGAGCAGAGACAAGAAGCGAGCGACGAATGTGGGGAAAGTTGGATGAACAAACAGTGAGCAATGTAAGTAGACGCATAACCCCCGCAGTAGCTGTTGTGTGGTTGCAAACTTTATTTTAAGGTGGAACTTGCAAAATGAAGACAAGAGATTACGTGATGAAAAAGAGCCAAAGAGGTAATTGAATAATTATAGCCAGTGAAACTAACATTATGATAAAAGCCTTTAAATATTTAACATCAGAATTGATGAGCCCTAAAACTTAAACTTTTTTTTTTCATTCGTTTCAAAAATTGTGCTGTCTTCTTTAATAATAATAGTATTTATATTTATGCCTATTTTGGATCTCCAACAGTACTGCACGCAAAATCTTAAAGTGTATCGAGTATACGCAATATATAAACAATGGATATAAACTTTTGCTGCTAACTGTAAAATGCACACGCCACATGCAATCCTTTAGTCAACTAGTGCCCCTGTTCTACGCTCCTTACCGCAGCACGCTACAAAAGCAAAAGCACACATTCAGCGAAAGTTTCTAAATTATTGCAAAACAAGTAGTCAAACAAGTAGCAGCAGCAGCAGCAGTAGCAGTTACAAAAGCAACAATAATAGCAACTATTTGTGCCAGAAGCCGCGCCTTGTTGCGGGCTCTCAGGATCTGAGGCATTTGTGCTAAATATCGAGACGATGCCAGGGCCAACGAGCGACGACTACAATTAAAAGCACACCTTTTGCAGCCACGATGACGACACGACACGACACGGCAGAGCATCAGCAGCGGGAGCAGAGTTGAGGGGCAAGTAGCCTTTTCCCACCAGTTTCTTCAATAATTGACAAGCCCCCAATGAGGAGGGCACTGAGACTGTGCTACAAAGTGAAAACATAGCGCGAAAATGTTGCAACGTTTTAGTTTTAATTTCTAGAAGGGGACTAGCACGTGGACGAGCAGAGGACGAGCGGCTTAGGGCACACCCTGAATATCCAGCAGAGTCAAGAAATTTAACCTTTGCGCCCAAGTGTTTTATATTGTGCAGTTTTCAGTCGCTGGAATGTGTTAAGGATGACCTCCTTTTACCCCAACCCCTATAGTCCCCTTTGTAGCTAAAGTTTAAGTTTCCTCATTTGTGTGTGTGTATATATACTTCTCTGAGTGTATGCGGGGGGACCGGAAGCAAACAGCAGAAGGCAAAAGAAAAGTTGCTTCCTCTCTTTAGCGTGCGGCTGTTGGCAATCAAATTGCTGAGTCAGTTAGCCAGACATATTGAGCGGGCCCCAGCCAATTGGCCAACTAAGACAATGTACGGCGGCAACTCTCTTAAAGACACCTCTAGCTGCCGCCGTTGCCACGTTCAAAAATAGCTGGCACGGCGGCAACACTGTGTATGCGTGACAAAATGGTATTTAAAGCCGCCGGAAGCGGCAGCAATTTAAGTTGCAACCAGCGCCTCGTGTGCTGCATTCATTAATGCTGACTCAGGTAAACTGCTTTTTGTTTTTATACCCTGTGCCCGTTGAAAATGTGTAAAAAGGGTTTAATATACAGTAGAGCCTCGATTATCGGTGAATCGAGCTCATTACGGACATTGAAAGTTTATTTTATTGTTTTATTGGATGCTGCGCCTATAAACATACATATGAATAAAGATAACTTTTTACTAACTAAGAGATTTATTTAATGGTTAATTTGCTTCGAGTAAATGAGTAAATAGAGATACAAAGTCAACCACGCAGCATCCCGGCTAACAGATGTTTCCGGTTAATATTAACTTAACTGCATACATACATACTAACAATAGAAGCATTTAAAATCTTATTAGCATTCCATTTCATACGCTTAGCAATCCAGACTTGCCAAATAATAAATATTAAAATATTAAAAATATTACAAATATTAAAAATATTACAACTTTTAAAACTATTTATAAGTCTACTTGGGTTTTGTTATTTTGTATCTACTCTTAACTTATTGAAACATTACGGCCAGCAGCACCGCAACTAAAATATCAGAACGTATTTATTTTCAGCTCTCCATAGAACATTTTTTCTATTTCCTGTCATTAGCATTGGCGAAACACTCAGGATGGCTTTCATTAATAAGAAAAAGCAGTCGCATAAGTCATTTCATTTGTTGAAAATGTTCACTCAAGATAAGCGTGAGAATTAAAAGTGCTGGTAAAGAGTTCGGGGTTTCCCAAAACTTTATGCTCTCACTGACTTCCGTTGAGAGGGGGACGTATTGGGAGAGAGAAGTACTATGATTATGGGAAAACTTTGATTGGCAACCTGAGGGCGCATATTATTTACCGCACTCTATTCGTTCTTTCACAGTATCAGAGATCCGTCTATCCATCTTGATGTGCGCTATTGTATATTTACACAGGCTGTCGCGTTGCCAAAGTTTCGGAGCCAGCACAAATCGACGTTTGGCAACTTTTAACGCACCCGCATGCATTTCAGCTTGCCTCAAATTGTTGCAAATAAAATTCCCGCCCGCTTTTTGGGAATCAACTCGTAATTTCTTAAATAGTTGCTCATCATCCTTATCTGGAGGGGCAGGAAAGGGTTTGAGGTGCACAGCTGTGGCTCTATGTGCGCGCTAAGTGTTGGCTGCCATATATGTATGTACATATATTGCATGGGCTGGGTGCTGCCTGGTTGTGTGCGGCATCGGTAAAATACTTGTGTTAATTTATATGACATACAGTCTGTCATATTTTCCACTGGTACCGCACGGCTTTTTGTGTGTGTGCGTGTGTATATTGATGTTGCCACTGAGTGCTTCTGCATTTTGCCTAGTTCGCGTTTACTTTTGGAGAGCAGATTTGTCAATTAGGCGGCATCGTTACCGTTTACATTAAACTATCACAAGAGAAGAGGCCAAATACAAGACACATCTTTCCTAGAATGCTCGACAAACAGATGCCCTAAAATTAAATATAAGAAATATATGTAATATATAAGTTTTTATGACTTTTATAAGTAAGTCCGTGTATTAAAGTTCTTTAACATTTCCAAAACTAGCAGTATGATTTAACTGCGTATAATATATCCTTTTTTTGACAATAGTCATCATTTTGTCAGTGTGATCTTTTTTATTGTCACTGCAAATATTTCTAATGAAATTTTTTCCAACTTTAGGCTCGCTGTACAAAAAACAAACCACAACACCGTTGCGCGCTTGGAAAAGTACACGCAAAGGCAAATATGGCGCAGTTACAACACATCCCCCGCACCATCCCCTCCCGACTAACCGCTTTGCACAACTGCGGTGGTGTCAAGAGCGAGTGGCGCATTTACCGGGCATCTAATCAACAGAATTTAGCGTCATTCGAGTGCGTGCGACATGTAAACTGTGTGTTGCATGTGGCATGGGAAAGACAGGGGGAAAAAGGCGGCCCAACACATTTGTGAGTATCACTGACAGGCATTACCGCTACCGCTGCCGCTGCCTCTGCCGCTGCCTCTGCTGCTGCTGCTGCGGGTGTCATCAATTTGAGTTTTATACTGCTGCTGTGTAGAGATCCCTGAACACCAATCACAGCCCACTGACGTTCGGCTGCTGTTGGCACTGATTTCGCGCTGATTTTGCAGGAGCCGCAAAAACGAGACGCGCATCAAATCCATCAACGGGTTGAAATTGCAACATTCAACGTTGAATATGAAAAAAAAAGGGAGGCGTCAAGGGGTTGAGACGAGAAACCCAAGTCAAATCACCGGTGGAGGACAACATGCTGATGACACGCTGCTACCCGTCGATGGCTGAGCTGATGCGTGACACGAATTCCAGTGTGCTGGCCGTATCCTCCTGGTTTTAGTCCTGGCCTGGGAGCCAAAAGTAGATGCCGCTTAAAAATTTAAATTGTATTTGCGGCAGCGGGTGACGCAGCTGGTAGTTGGGCAGGTGGTGCACACTAAATCAAAGTAAGGATAACGCCCTACCTTAACGAGCGACAGGCGACAGTAGACATGCGACTAGCATCACTCGACGGCTCATGTTCCAAGAAAGAAAAAAAATTCGCAAAAAAAAGACACCAAAATTGCACATAAAAATTGCAAAAGCCGGTGGCACTGCTGGCTGTTGGTGCTTGGTGGTTGGTGGTGCTTCTGCCACTGGGCTCTGGCAACGACTAAAATTCAATCGTACATTTTGCACACAGTGAGTAAATGGGGGCAGGCGGGACACCTGCTGATGAGCAAATCTTAAGTGCAATAAAGATGGAGACGCAACAAAATCCAAAGTACGTGCAGCTGAACCCCGACCAGGTTCCAGTATGGTTCCACCTGGTTCACTTACTTAGCGGGATTTTCAGTCTCGTGTTTTCAAAGTTCCAAGTTTGCCATTCTTTTAAGTAGTACATGCCCCACCTAGGCAGCCAGCCTGTCTTTCTATAAGGCTTTTTGTTTTGTTCTACTTTCACGTTAAATCGTAAATTTTGCAAAAATAAAAAATAAAAAATAGAAAAAAGAAAAATGGAAAACTTTGAAGCGCCTACGTGACGCACTGAAGCAGATTTCTGTAATACCCACCAAGCAGTACGATTCTACGTAGGTTTAAAAACACAAAAAGAGGAGAAAAAAAAAATACATAAAATAGTTTTTCTGCCTTTGCCGTGCGCAAAAGTTGCGCTAAACTCAGACGCAAGTGTTAAGTGCGTTGGGTTAGCCAAGCAGCCAAGTGGAAGAAGGCGAGTGGAAGGCTTGAGGTTAGGGGTTGGCATTGCCAAGCTAGTTAGCAAAGGAGTTCGTGTTTCGCAGCTGAACTTTGAGCTACCAAGAAAATTGCGATGCTTTTGTAACTCTGAGCTTGCCGTAACAATGCCCCAAACACTTTTTTACTCTAATGCTTAAAAATGAAAAAATGTTTCAAAACTGAGTGCACGCAGCCCAAGTTCAATACAAAATATCATAGATACGGCGCACTTTAATGCTGTTTAAACAATTTCTACACATGTCACATCTATATTTGTATCCATGTTAGAGACCACTTTAATTTAGTTCATTCTTCTACTAATACCAATCGCAGCTAGCGCTACGCGCTCTTTTTCTTAGCATTAATAATAAACTTAAAAAAAAACTAGTCTCAAACATGTTACTACATCTAGCCAACATTAAAATAGAAGAACATACACAGAGCACAGAATAAAATCAAATCGCATTCAAATGTATACTGAAATGCTTGCAAGTTGACGTTAGGTATAAAATAAAAGATTCTTCATCTGTAGATTCTATTCTAGAATCTATATTTCAAATTTGGTGTATCTAGCTTTTACAACCTACGAATATTTCTCAAAAATCAGGATTTCGATATCGATTTTAATAGATTACTTGGAATGCAGAAATAGTTTTAAAATATTTTCTTATATATGTATGTAGTCAGATATAAAGTATACGACAATGGTATCACAATAAACTCAGGTGGAAGAATTATGAATTTTATAATTATCAAAATAAATAAGTGTGCAAAAGTGGACAAATTGCAGACAAAAAATTATGGAAAGTCTCGAGACAGATTAATTAAAAGTGGAATTAAAATGTACTCTTATTTTATAATATTTAAGAATATTAAATAATTTTTTCTTTCAAATTAATAAATATTTATTGAATCCTTTTTGACGTGTGACTATTAATTTGAACTTTTACACAAACTGATCCTACAACTTAAATGAGTTTTCCCTCTTTTACCACTACAAAAAAATATCTTCTATTTACTAAAGTATTAAGCTAATAATCAGCATGGTTCCTCAAATTTGAGCTAAAATCTTAATAAACACTAAAAACTGATTACATATACGCCACGTGATGCCGTGAGAGGGCCAAAGCGCCACCCATAAAAGACAAAAAATAAATAATAAAAATGAAAGGAAAGCTGCTTATGCTTATAAATATTTACCAACAAAATCGTTTCTTATTTTTTATGTCAATTCTTAAATTTGTACATTAAATTGTAATTCACTTAAATTGCGGCGAGGGGCCTGATATTACACGATGTTAGACGAGTGCTAGGTTCTAGCTGAGGGGCAGAAACAGGGACAGAAACAGGAGGGGGGGGGGGGGGGGGGGGGGGGGGGCAATGCCAATGGTTGTAACAAAGCATTTTTGCATATTTACTTAAATATCAACCATTTTAACGATTTACTGCGAAAATTGTATGCATTTTATGGACCCCAATGTGTGTGTGTGAATGTTGTTCTTAAGCAAACATGCGGCCGTGTGTGTGTGCGTGTGTGTGCTTGCGTGTGTGCGTAAGCATGAAAGGCCCTTGACCAAGTAACCATAAAGCATGAAGCATGCTGCAAATAAGTAAGGCTAGACAGCCTTAAGGATTCGCGGGGAGCATGAGACAGGGGATGTGTAGCGCTGGTCAAAATGCGACCCCAGAAGCTGAGCCATGTGAGCTGTTCCAGTTCTCTCTCTATCACTCTCTTTCTCACTGCCCCTCCCATCAGAGTGAGCCATGTTTCGTCGTGTTTCATGTTTCGTTACGTTTGCCTTTCGAGTGAGCACTGAATCGGATACGGTAGACGCAGGGTGTGACATAGCAGTGACGGGTGTTGGCCATTGGGCGGTGGGTTGCGGCTTGTAGCAGGAAACATGAAATTTTAATAATGTTTATAATGCCAAAAGGATTTGTTAGTCAACGGCGGGCGGTTCGAAAAGTTTCGGAACAAATTTAAATTAATATCGACGCTGGGATCCCAAACCAAAATGATGGGCGGTTCGGAAACCGGTATTCCACACTTATGATTTCTGACCATGGTTAACAATAACATTTTATTTTTAAATTGGAATGACACAAATAAATTATGAACTTATGATTGAACTTACTTGTTTTCACATACAAGATTTGTGCCAAATTTGATCTACACCCAAAATTGGACTAGGTCTTCTTCAAAAGTTTTTTACTTTGTGCCATAAGTTATGGTTCGTTACACATTTAAAGTTCGTTTGTTTTTAAGATTTAATGATCCAATTAAAATGGAGTTACATGTTCAAGTGGGTTCGGTTCAAGCCCGGCTTGCAGCTCTGCATAGTATGTAAGGATGTGTGTTAAATGTAGGCAGGTCTCGATAAACCCACGTTGGTACACAAATATGTTTTGTGTGTGTGCGTGTGTGTGTGTGTGTGTGTTTACTTGAACGTACATTGCCATTAAGCGTATTCGTTGCCACCACCGCCCCCGGGTAGTGCCACCACCGCCCCCGGGTAGTGGTTCAAGCAATGACATATTGCGCTGCACAAATCCGCAAACAAACTTTATATGAGTGCCAAAGGATAAGAACAAACAGCGCCTGGCTTCGGCTCAGTCTCTGGCTCGCTGGCAGCATCATTGACATATATATTTCAAACAGGAGGTGGGGCGGTAGGTGAGCAGAAGCCGATGCAGATGCACAAGGACGAGTCGAGGAAGACCCTAGCAGTAAGCGAGCAGCAAGTAGCATCAACCTGGCCAAACATTGAAGCCACTTGTCAAACTGTCCGGCCCATCAGCAGAAGCGAGTGTCGGATCAACAAGGACGGCCGCTGCCTCTTGTGGCAGGTGGGAGGACAGCCTCGTTTTCCATGTGCTTCCTCTTCGACTTCCACTTTTGATATTGAAAGCGAACCGCTCAACTCGACTGTTTCCGAGATTTTGGTCAAGCGGTCGTTCAATGAACCGCATGATTATAATGCTCTCCCCTGCACGCCAGACCACAGCATTTTGGCCTAAGAGTTTTGAATATCTCGGGTAAATAAAGTCAGATTTTGAAATTTTATACCTCTTTGAATTCGTATGGATTCCAACTATCAGTTGGCATTCAAACAAATAAAAAATCGATTGTTTAAAAAAGCTACGGACCGAAAACGATTCGTTTGTAGAAAAAACCTTTGTTTGATGATTTTTTTTGAATATCTCGGCCAAATAATGTCAGATTCTGGAATTTTATACCATTTAGGACTCGTAAGGATCAGTACTTTCGATTTGCATCAAAATAATGAAAATCTAAATTTTTGGCCAAATCAGTCAAATGGCAAGGGGTTACATCACGTTTTTTCTCAAAAACGAATCCAAAATGGTATAAAATTCTCAAATCGGACAGTATTTAGCCGAAATATTTCAAAAAATCATCAGAAAAGGTTGAATTTACAAACGAATCGGTATTTTGTCAACAACTTTTAATAACCCATCGATTTTTTAAATGTTTGAATGCAGATTGATAATAGGGATCCCTACGAATTCAAAAAGGTATAACATTTCAAAATCTGACAGTATTTACCCAAGATATTCAATAAAAATCACCAAAAAAGTTTTGAATTTCGAACCGACCCCGAATTTGAGAAAAAACGTGATGTAACCTCTTGCCATTTTGTTGATTTTGGTCAAAATTTAGATTTTTATTTATTTGATGCCAGTCGATATTACTGATCCTTACGAATCCAAAATGGTATAAAATTCCCAAATCGCACAGTATTTGGCCGAAATATTTAAAAAAATCATCAGAAAAGGTTGAATTTACAAACGAATCGGTATTTTGTCAACAACTTTTAATAACCCATCGATTTTTAAAATGTTTGAATGCGGATTGATAGAAGGGATCCCTACGAATTCAAAAAGGTATAACATTTCAAAATCTGACAGTATTTACCCGAGATATTCAATAAAAATCATCAAAAAAGTTTTGATTTTCGAACCGACCCCGAATTTGGCAAAAAACGTGATGTAACCCCTTGCCATTTTGTTGATTTTGGTCAAAATTTAGATTTTTATTTTTTTGATGCCACTCGATAGTACTGATTCTTACGAGTCCAAAATGGTATAAAATTCCCAAATCGGACAGTATTTGGCCGAGATATTACAAAAAATCATCAAAAAATGTTGAATTTGCAAAGGAATCGGTATTTTGTCAACAACTTTTAATAGCCCATCGATTTTTAAAATGTTTGAATGCAGATTGATAGTAGGGATCCCTACGAATTCAAAAAGGTATAACATTTCAAAATCTGACAGTATTTACAAAAGATATTCAATAAAAATCACCAAAAAAGTTTTGATTTTCGAACCGACCCCGAATTTGAGAAAAAACGCCATTTTGTTGATTTTGGTCAAAATTTAGATTTTTATTTATTTGATGCCAGTCGATAGTACTGATCCTTACGAATCCAAAATGGTATAAAATTCCCAAATCGCACAGTATTTGGCCGAAATATTTAAAAAAAATCATCAGAAAAGGTTGAATTTACAAACGAATCGGTATTTTGTCAACAACTTTTAATAACCCATCGATTTTTAAAATGTTTGAATGCGGATTGATAGAAGGGATCCCTACGAATTCAAAAAGGTATAACATTTCAAAATCTGACAGTATTTACCCGAGATATCTAATAGAAATCACCAAAAAAGTTTTGATTTTCGAACCGACCCCGAATTTGGCAAAAAACGTGATGTAACCCCTTGCCATTTTGTTGATTTTGGTCAAAATTTAGATTTTTATTTATTTGATGCCAGTCGATAGTACTGATCCTTACGAATCCAAAATGGTATAAAATTCCCAAATCGGACAGTATTTGGCCGAGATATTACAAAAAATCATCAAAAAATGTTGAATTTGCAAACGAATCGGTATTTTGTCAACCACTTTTTTTAACCCATCGATTTTTAAAATATTTAAATGCAGATTGATAGTAGGGATCCGTACGAATTCAAAAAAGTATAACATTTCAAAATCTGACAGTATTTACCCAAGATATTCAATAAAAATCACCAAAAAAGTTTTGAATTTCGAACCGACCCCGAATTTGAGAAAAAACGTGATGTAACCTCTTGCCATTTTGTTGATTTTGGTCAAAATTTAGATTTTTATTTATTTGATGCCAGTCGATAGTACTGATCCTTACGAATCCAAAATGGTATAAAATTCCCAAATCGCACAGTATTTGGCCGAAATATTTAAAAAAATCATCAGAAAAGGTTGAGTTTACAAACGAATCGGTATTTTGTCAACAACTTTTAATAACCCATCGATTTTTAAAATGTTTGAATGCAGATTGATAGAAGGGATCCCTACGAATTCAAAAAGGTATAACATTTCAAAATCTGACAGTATTTACCCGAGATATTCAATAAAAATCACCAAAAAAGTTTTGATTTTCGAACCGACCCCGAATTTGGCAAAAAACGTGATGTAACCCCTTGCCATTTTGTTGATTTTGGTCAAAATTTAGATTTTTATTTATTTGATGCCAATTGATAGTACTGATCCTTACGAATCCAAAATGGTATAAAATTCCCAAATCGGACAGTATTTGGCCGAAATATTTAAAAAAATCATCAGAAAAGGTTGAATTTACAAACGAATCGGTATTTTGTCAACAACTTTTAATAACCCATCGATTTTTAAAATGTTTGAATGCGGATTGATAGAAGGGATCCCTACGAATTCAAAAAGGTATAACATTTCAAAATCTGACAGTATTTACCCGAGATATTCAATAAAAATCATCAAAAAAGTTTTGATTTTCGAACCGACCCCGAATTTGGCAAAAAACGTGATGTAACCCCTTGCCATTTTGTTGATTTTGGTCAAAATTTAGATTTTTATTTTTTTGATGCCACTCGATAGTACTGATTCTTACGAGTCCAAAATGGTATAAAATTCCCAAATCGGACAGTATTTGGCCGAGATATTACAAAAAATCATCAAAAAATGTTGAATTTGCAAAGGAATCGGTATTTTGTCAACAACTTTTAATAGCCCATCGATTTTTAAAATGTTTGAATGCAGATTGATAGTAGGGATCCCTACGAATTCAAAAAGGTATAACATTTCAAAATCTGACAGTATTTACAAAAGATATTCAATAAAAATCACCAAAAAAGTTTTGATTTTCGAACCGACCCCGAATTTGAGAAAAAACGCCATTTTGTTGATTTTGGTCAAAATTTAGATTTTTATTTATTTGATGCCAGTCGATAGTACTGATCCTTACGAATCCAAAATGGTATAAAATTCCCAAATCGCACAGTATTTGGCCGAAATATTTAAAAAAAATCATCAGAAAAGGTTGAATTTACAAACGAATCGGTATTTTGTCAACAACTTTTAATAACCCATCGATTTTTAAAATGTTTGAATGCGGATTGATAGAAGGGATCCCTACGAATTCAAAAAGGTATAACATTTCAAAATCTGACAGTATTTACCCGAGATATCCAATAGAAATCACCAAAAAAGTTTTGATTTTCGAACCGACCCCGAATTTGGCAAAAAACGTGATGTAACCCCTTGCCATTTTGTTGATTTTGGTCAAAATTTAGATTTTTATTTATTTGATGCCAGTCGATAGTACTGATCCTTACGAATCCAAAATGGTATAAAATTCCCAAATCGGACAGTATTTGGCCGAGATATTACAAAAAATCATCAAAAAATGTTGAATTTGCAAACGAATCGGTATTTTGTCAACCACTTTTTTTAACCCATCGATTTTTAAAATGTTTAAATGCAGATTGATAGTAGGGATCCCTACGAATTCAAAAAGGTATAACATTTCAAAATCTGACAGTATTTACCCAAGATATTCAATAAAAATCACCAAAAAAGTTTTGAATTTCGAACCGACCCCGAATTTGAGAAAAAACGTGATGTAACCTCTTGCCATTTTGTTGATTTTGGTCAAAATTTAGATTTTTATTTATTTGATGCCAGTCGATAGTACTGATCCTTACGAATCCAAAATGGTATAAAATTCCCAAATCGCACAGTATTTGGCCGAAATATTTAAAAAAATCATCAGAAAAGGTTGAGTTTACAAACGAATCGGTATTTTGTCAACAACTTTTAATAACCCATCGATTTTTAAAATGTTTGAATGCGGATTGATAGAAGGGATCCCTACGAATTCAAAAAGGTATAACATTTCAAAATCTGACAGTATTTACCCGAGATATCCAATAGAAATCACCAAAAAAGTTTTGATTTTCGAACCGACCCCGAATTTGGCAAAAAACGTGATGTAACCCCTTGCCATTTTGTTGATTTTGGTCAAAATTTAGATTTTTATTTATTTGATGCCAATTGATAGTACTGATCCTTACGAATCCAAAATGGTATAAAATTCCCAAATCGGACAGTATTTGGCCGAGATATTACAAAAAATCATCAAAAAATGTTGAATTTGCAAAGGAATCGGTATTTTGTCAACAACTTTTAATAGCCCATCGATTTTTAAAATGTTTGAATGCAGATTGATAGTAGGGATCCCTACGAATTCAAAAAGGTATAACATTTCAAAATCTGACAGTATTTACAAAAGATATTCAATAAAAATCACCAAAAAAGTTTTGATTTTCGAACCGACCCCGAATTTGAGAAAAAACGCCATTTTGTTGATTTTGGTCAAAATTTAGATTTTTATTTATTTGATGCCAGTCGATAGTACTGATCCTTACGAATCCAAAATGGTATAAAATTCCCAAATCGCACAGTATTTGGCCGAAATATTTAAAAAAATCATCAGAAAAGGTTGAATTTACAAACGAATCGGTATTTTGTCAACAACTTTTAATAACCCATCGATTTTTAAAATGTTTGAATGCGGATTGATAGAAGGGATCCCTACGAATTCAAAAAGGTATAACATTTCAAAATCTGACAGTATTTACCCAAGATATTCAATAAAAATCACCAAAAAAGTTTTGAATTTCGAACCGACCCCGAATTTGAGAAAAAACGTGATGTAACCTCTTACCATTTTGTTGATTTTGGTCAAAATTTAGATTTTTATTTATTTGATGCCAATCGATAGTACTGATCCTTACGAATCCAAAATGGTATAAAATTCTCAAATCGGACAGTATTTAGCCGAAATATTTCAAAAAATCATCAGAAAAGGTTGAATTTACAAACGAATCGGTATTTTGTCAACAACTTTTAATAACCCATCGATTTTTTAAATGTTTGAATGCAGATTGATAATAGGGATCCCTACGAATTCAAAAAGGTATAACATTTCAAAATCTGACAGTATTTACCCGAGATATTCAATAAAAATCATCAAAAAAGTTTTGATTTTCGAACCGACCCCGAATTTGGCAAAAAACGTGATGTAACCCCTTGCCATTTTGTTGATTTTGGTCAAAATTTAGATTTTTATTTTTTTGATGCCACTCGATAGTACTGATCCTTACGAGTCCAAAATGGTATAAAATTCCCAAATCGGACAGTATTTGGCCGAGATATTACAAAAAATCATCAAAAAATGTTGAATTTGCAAAGGAATCGGTATTTTGTCAACAACTTTTAATAACCCATCGATTTTTAAAATGTTTGAATGCAGATTGATAGTAGGGATCCCTACGAATTCAAAAAGGTATAACATTTCAAAATCTGACAGTATTTACCCAAGATATTCAATAAAAATCACCAAAAAAGTTTTGAATTTCGAACCGACCCCGAATTTGAGAAAAAACGTGATGTAACCTCTTACCATTTTGTTGATTTTGGTCAAAATTTAGATTTTTATTTATTTGATGCCAATCGATAGTACTGATCCTTACGAATCCAAAATGGTATAAAATTCCCAAATCGGACAGTATTTGGCCGAAATATTTCAAAAAATCATCAGAAAAGGTTGAATTTACAAACGAATCGGTATTTTGTCAACAACTTTAAATAACCCATCGATTTTTTAAATGTTTGAATGCAGATTGATAGTAGGGATCCCTACGAATTCAAAAAAGTATAACATTTCAAAATCTGACAGTATTTACCCAAGATATTCAATAAAAATCACCAAAAAAGTTTTGAATTTCGAACCGACCCCGAATTTAAGAAAAAACGTGATGTAACCTCTTACCATTTTGTTGATTTTGGTCAAAATTTAGATTTTTATTTATTTGATGCCAATCGATAGTACTGATCCTTACGAGTCCAAAATGGTATAAAATTCCCAAATCGGACAGTATTTAGCCGAAATATTTCAAAAAATCATCAGAAAAGGTTGAATTTACAAAGGAATCGGTATTTTGTCAACAACTTTTATTAACCCATCGATTTTTTAAATGTTTGAATGCAGATTGATAGTAGGGATCCCTACGAATTCAAAAAGGTATAACATTTCAAAATCTGACAGTATTTACCCAAGATATTCAATAAAAATCACCAAAAAAGTTTTGATTTTCGAACCGACCCCGAATTTGAGAAAAAACGTGATGTAACCCCTTGCCATTTTGTTGATTTTGGTCAAAATTTAGATTTTTATTTTTTTGATGCCACTCGATAGTACTGATCCTTACGAGTCCAAAATGGTATAAAATTCCCAAATCGGACAGTATTTGGCCGAGATATTACAAAAAATCATCAAAAAATGTTGAATTTGCAAACGAATCGGTATTTTGTCAACAACTTTTAATAGCCCATCGATTTTTAAAATATTTGAATGCAGATTGATAGTAGGGATCCCTACGAATTCAGAAAGGTATAACATTTCAAAATCTGACAGTATTTACCCAAGATATTCAATAAAAATCACCAAAAAAGTTTTGATTTTCGAACCGACCCCGAATTTGAGAAAAAACGTGATGTAACCCCTTGCCATTTTGTTGATTTTGGTCAAAATTTAGATTTTTATTTATTTGATGCCAGTCGATAGTACTGATCCTTACGAATCCAAAATGGTATAAAATTCCCAAATCGGACAGTATTTGGCCGAAATATTTCAAAAAATCATCAGAAAAGGTTGAATTTACAAACGAATCGGTATTTTGTCAACAACTTTTTTTAACCCATCGATTTTTAAAATGTTTGAATGCAGATTGATAGTAGGGATCCCTACGAATTCAAAAAGGTATAACATTTCAAAATCTGACAGTATTTACCCAAGATATTCAATAAAAATCATCAAAAAAGTTTTGATTTTCGAACCGACCCCGAATTTGAGAAAAAACGTGATGTAACCCCTTGCCATTTTGTTGATTTTGGTCAAAATTTAGATTTTTATTTATTTGATGCCAATCGATAGTACTGATCCTTACGAATCCAAAATGGTATAAAATTCCCAAATCGGACAGTATTTGGCCGAAATATTTCAAAAAATCATCAGAAAAGGTTGAATTTACAAACGAATCGGTATTTTGTCAACAACTTTTATTAACCCATCGATTTTTTAAATGTTTGAATGCAGATTGATAATAGGGATCCCATCGAATTCAAAAAGGTATAACATTTCAAAATCTGACAGTATTTACCCAAGATATTCAATAAAAATCATCAAAAAAGTTTTGATTTTCGAACCGACCCCGAATTTGGCAAAAAACGTGATGTAACCCCTTGCCATTTTGTTGATTTTGGTCAAAATTTAGATTTTTATTTTTTTGATGCCACTCGATAGTACTGATCCTTACGAATCCAAAATGGTATAAAATTCCCAAATCGGACAGTATTTGGCCGAAATATTTAAAAAAATCATCAGAAAAGGTTGAATTTACAAACGAATCGGTATTTTGTCAACAACTTTTTTTAACCCATCGATTTTTAAAATGTTTGAATGCAGATTGATAGTAGGGATCCCTACGAATTCAAAAAGGTATAACATTTCAAAATCTGACAGTATTTACCCGAGATATTCAATAAAAATCACCAAAAAAGTTTTGATTTTCGAACCGACCCCGAATTTGGCAAAAAACGTGATGTAACCATTTTGTTGCCATTTTGTTGATTTTGGTCAAAATTTAGATTTTTATTTATTTGATGCCACTCGATAGTACTGATCCTTACGAATCCAAAATGGTATAAAATTCCCAAATCGGACAGTATTTGGCCGAGATATTACAAAAAATCATCAGAAAGGGTTGAATTTACAAACTAATCGGTTTTTTGTCAACCACTTTTTTTAACCCATCGATTTTTAAAATGTTTGAATGCAGATTGATAGTAGGGATCCCTACGAATTCAAAAAAGTATAACATTTCAAAATCTGACAGTATTTACCCGAGATATTCAATAAAAATCACCAAAAAAGTTTTGATTTTCGAACCGACCCCGAATTTGAGAAAAAACGTGATGTAACCCCTTGCCATTTTGTTGATTTTGGTCAAAATTTAGATTTTTATTTTTTTGATGCCAATCGATAGTACTGATCCTTACGAATCCAAAATGGTATAAAATTCCCAAATCGGACAGTATTTGGCCGAAATATTTCAAAAAATCATCAGAAAAGGTTGAATTTACAAACGAATCGGTATTTTGTCAACAACTTTAAATAACCCATCGATTTTTTAAATGTTTGAATGCAGATTGATAGTAGGGATCCCTACGAATTCAAAAAGGTATAACATTTCAAAATCTGACAGTATTTACCCGAGATATTCAATAAAAATCATCAAAAAAGTTTTGATTTTCGAACCGACCCCGAATTTGGCAAAAAACGTGATGTAACCCCTTGCCATTTTGTTGATTTTGGTCAAAATTTAGATTTTTATTTTTTTGATGCCAATCGATAGTACTGATCCTTACGAATCCAAAATGGTATAAAATTCCCAAATCGGACAGTATTTGGCCGAAATATTTCAAAAAATCATCAGAAAAGGTTGAATTTACAAACGAATCGGTATTTTGTCAACAACTTTAAATAACCCATCGATTTTTAAAATGTTTGAATGCAGATTGATAGTAGGGATCCCTACGAATTCAAAAAGGTATAACATTTCAAAATCTGACAGTATTTACCCGAGATATTCAATAAAAATCACCAAAAAGTTTTGATTTTCGAACCGACCCCGAATTTGGCAAAAAACGTGATGTAACCCCTTGCCATTTTGTTGATTTTGGTCAAAATTTAGATTTTTATTTATTTGATGCCACTCGATAGTACTGATCCTTACGAATCCAAAATGGTATAAAATTCCCAAATCGGACAGTATTTGGCCGAGATATTACAAAAAATCATCAGAAAGGGTTGACTTTACAAACTAATCGGTTTTTTGTCAACCACTTTTTTTAACCCATCGATTTTTAAAATGTTTGAATGCAGATTGATAGTAGGGATCCCTACGAATTCAAAAAGGTATAACATTTCAAAATCTGACAGTATTTACCCGAGATATTCAATAAAAATCACCAAAAAAGTTTTGATTTTCGAACCGACCCCGAATTTGAGAAAAAACGTGATGTACCCCTTGCCATTTTGTTGATTTTGGTCAAAATTTAGATTTTTATTTATTTGATGCCAATCGATAGTACTGATCCTTACGAATCCAAAATGGTATAAAATTCCCAAATCGGACAGTATTTGGCCGAAATATTTAAAAAAATCATCAGAAAAGGTTGAATTTACAAACGAATCGGTATTTTGTCAACGACTTTTAATAACCCATCGATTTTTAAAATGTTTGAATGCAGATTGATAGTAGGGATCCCTACGAATTCAAAAAGGTATAACATTTCAAAATCTGACAGTATTTACCCGAGATATTCAATAAAAATCACCAAAAAAGTTTTGATTTTCGAACCGACCCCGAATTTGAGAAAAAACGTGATGTAACCCCTTGCCATTTTGTTGATTTTGGTCAAAATTTAGATTTTTATTTATTTGATGCCACTCGATAGTACTGATCCTTACGAATCCAAAATGGTATAAAATTCCCAAATCGGACAGTATTTGGCCGAGATATTACAAAAAATCATCAGAAAGGGTTGACTTTACAAACTAATCGGTTTTTTGTCAACCACTTTTTTTAACCCATCGATTTTTAAAATGTTTGAATGCAGATTGATAGTAGGGATCCCTACGAATTCAAAAAGGTATAACATTTCAAAATCTGACAGTATTTACCCAAGATATTCAATAAAAATCACCAAAAAAGTTTTGATTTTCGAACCGACCCCGAATTTGAGAAAAAACGTGATGTAACCCCTTGCCATTTTGTTGATTTTGGTCAAAATTTAGATTTTTATTTATTTGATGCCAATCGATAGTACTGATCCTTACGAATCCAAAATGGTATAAAATTCCCAAATCGGACAGTATTTGGCCGAAATATTTCAAAAAATCATCAGAAAAGGTTGAATTTACAAACGAATCGGTATTTTGTCAACCACTTTGTTTAACCCATCGATTTTTAAAATGTTTGAATGCAGATTGATAGTAGGGATCCCTACGAATTCAAAAAGGTATAACATTTCAAAATCTGACAGTATTTACCCGAGATATTCAATAAAAATCACCAAAAAAGTTTTGATTTTCGAACCGACCCCGAATTTGAGAAAAAACGTGATGTAACCCCTTGCCATTTTGTTGATTTTGGTCAAAATTTAGATTTTTATTTTTTTGATGCCACTCGATAGTACTGATCCTTACGAATCCAAAATGGTATAAAATTCCCAAATCGGACAGTATTTGGCCGAAATATTTCAAAAAATCATCAGAAAAGGTTGAATTTACAAACGAATCGGTATTTTGTCAACAACTTTTAATAACCCATCGATTTTTAAAATGTTTGAATGCAGATTGATAGTAGGGATCCCTACGAATTCAAAAAGGTATAACATTTCAAAATCTGACAGTATTTACCCGAGATATTCAATAAAAATCACCAAAAAAGTTTTGATTTTCGAACCGACCCCGAATTTGGCAAAAAAACGTGATGTAACCCCTTGCCATTTTGTTGATTTTGGTCAAAATTTAGATTTTTATTTTTTTGATGCCACTCGATAGTACTGATCCTTACGAGTCCAAAATGGTATAAAATTCCCAAATCGGACAGTATTTGGCCGAGATATTACAAAAAATCATCAAAAAATGTTGAATTTGCAAAGGAATCGGTTTTTTGTCAACCACTTTTTTTAACCCATCGATTTTTAAAATGTTTGAATGCAGATTGATAGTAGGGATCCCTACGAATTCAAAAAGGTATAACATTTCAAAATCTGACAGTATTTACCCGAGATATTCAATAAAAATCACCAAAAAAGTTTTGATTTTCGAACCGACCCCGAATTTGAGAAAAAACGTGATGTAACCCCTTGCCATTTTGTTGATTTTGGTCAAAATTTAGATTTTTATTTATTTGATGCCAATCGATAGTACTGATCCTTACGAATCCAAAATGGTATAAAATTCCCAAATCGGACAGTATTTGGCCGAAATATTTCAAAAAATCATCAGAAAAGGTTGAATTTACAAACGAATCGGTATTTTGTCAACAACTTTTAATAACCCATCGATTTTTAAAATGTTTGAATGCAGATTGATAGTAGGGATCCCTACGAATTCAAAAAGGTATAACATTTCAAAATCTGACAGTATTTACCCGAGATATTCAATAAAAATCACCAAAAAAGTTTTGATTTTCGAACCGACCCCGAATTTGGCAAAAAACGTGATGTAACCATTTTGTTGCCATTTTGTTGATTTTGGTCAAAATTTAGATTTTTATTTTTTTGATGCCACTCGATAGTACTGATCCTTACGAATCCAAAATGGTATAAAATTCCCAAATCGGACAGTATTTGGCCGAGATATTACAAAAAATCATCAGAAAAGGTTGAATTTACAAACGAATCGGTATTTTGTCAACCACTTTTTTTAACCCATCGATTTTTAAAATGTTTGAATGCAGATTGATAGTAGGGATCCCTACGAATTCAAAAAGGTATAACATTTCAAAATCTGACAGTATTTACCCGAGATATTCAATAAAAATCACCAAAAAAGTTTTGATTTTCGAACCGACCCCGAATTTGAGAAAAAACGTGATGTAACCCCTTGCCATTTTGTTGATTTTGGTCAAAATTTAGATTTTTATTTATTTGATGCCAATCGATAGTACTGATCCTTACGAATCCAAAATGGTATAAAATTCCCAAATCGGACAGTATTTGGCCGAGATATTACAAAAAATCATCAGAAAGGGTTGACTTTACAAACTAATCGGTTTTTTGTCAACCACTTTTTTTAACCCATCGATTTTTAAAATGTTTGAATGCAGATTGATAGTAGGGATCCCTACGAATTCAAAAAGGTATAACATTTCAAAATCTGACAGTATTTACCCGAGATATTCAATAAAAATCACCAAAAAAGTTTTGATTTTCGAACCGACCCCGAATTTGGCAAAAAACGTGATGTAACCCCTTGCCATTTTGTTGATTTTGGTCAAAATTTAGATTTTTATTTTTTTGATGCCAATCGATAGTACTGATCCTTACGAATCCAAAATGGTATAAAATTCCCAAATCGGACAGTATTTGGCCGAAATATTTCAAAAAATCATCAGAAAAGGTTGAATTTACAAACGAATCGGTATTTTGTCAACAACTTTTAATAACCCATCGATTTTTAAAATGTTTGAATGCAGATTGATAGTAGGGATCCCTACGAATTCAAAAAGGTATAACATTTCAAAATCTGACAGTATTTACCCGAGATATTCAATAAAAATCACCAAAAAAGTTTTGATTTTCGAACCGACCCCGAATTTGGGAAAAAACGTGATGTAACCCCTTGCCATTTTGTTGATTTTGGTCAAAATTTAGATTTTTATTTATTTGATGCCACTCGATAGTACTGATCCTTACGAATCCAAAATGGTATAAAATTCCCAAATCGGACAGTATTTGGCCGAGATATTACAAAAAATCATCAGAAAGGGTTGACTTTACAAACTAATCGGTTTTTTGTCAACCACTTTTTTTAACCCATCGATTTTTAAAATGTTTGAATGCAGATTGATAGTAGGGATCCCTACGAATTCAAAAAGGTATAACATTTCAAAATCTGACAGTATTTACCCGAGATATTCAATAAAAATCACCAAAAAAGTTTTGATTTTCGAACCGACCCCGAATTTGGGAAAAAACGTGATGTAACCCCTTGCCATTTTGTTGATTTTGGTCAAAATTTAGATTTTTATTTATTTGATGCCAATCGATAGTACTGATCCTTACGAATCCAAAATGGTATAAAATTCCCAAATCGGACAGTATTTGGCCGAAATATTTCAAAAAATCATCAGAAAAGGTTGAATTTACAAACGAATCGGTATTTTGTCAACCACTTTTTTTAACCCATCGATTTTTAAAATGTTTGAATGCAGATTGATAGTAGGGATCCCTACGAATTCAAAAAGGTATAACATTTCAAAATCTGACAGTATTTACCCGAGATATTCAATAAAAATCACCAAAAAAGTTTTGATTTTCGAACCGACCCCGAATTTGGGAAAAAACGTGATGTAACCCCTTGCCATTTTGTTGATTTTGGTCAAAATTTAGATTTTTATTTTTTTGATGCCACTCGATAGTACTGATCCTTACGAATCCAAAATGGTATAAAATTCCCAAATCGGACAGTATTTGGCCGAAATATTTCAAAAAATCATCAGAAAAGGTTGAATTTACAAACGAATCGGTATTTTGTCAACAACTTTTTATAACCCATCGATTTTTAAAATGTTTGAATGCAGATTGATAGTAGGGATCCCTACGAATTCAAAAAGGTATAACATTTCAAAATCTGACAGTATTTACCCGAGATATTCAATAAAAATCACCAAAAAAGTTTTGATTTTCGAACCGACCCCGAATTTGGCAAAAAAACGTGATGTAACCCCTTGCCATTTTGTTGATTTTGGTCAAAATTTAGATTTTTATTTATTTGATGCCACTCGATAGTACTGATCCTTACGAATCCAAAATGGTATAAAATTCCCAAATCGGACAGTATTTGGCCGAGATATTACAAAAATCATCAGAAAAGGTTGAATTTACAAACGAATCGGTTTTTTGTCAACCACTTTTTTTAACCCATCGATTTTTAATATGTTTGAATGCAGATTGATAGTAGGGATCCCTACGAATTCAAAAAGGTATAACATTTCAAAATCTGAAAGTATTTACCCGAGATATTCAATAAAAATCATCAAAAAAGTTTTGATTTTCGAACCGACCCCGAATTTGAGAAAAAACGTGATGTAACCCTTGCCATTTTGTTGATTTTGGTCAAAATTTAGATTTTTATTTATTTGATGCCAATCGATAGTACTGATCCTTACGAATCCAAAATGGTATAAAATTCCCAAATCGGACAGTATTTGGCCGAAATATTTCAAAAAATCATCAGAAAAGGTTGAATTTACAAACGAATCGGTATTTTGTCAACAACTTTAAATAACCCATCGATTTTTAAAATGTTTGAATGCAGATTGATAGTAGGGATCCCTACGAATTCAAAAAGGTATAACATTTCAAAATCTGACAGTATTTACCCGAGATATTCAATAAAAATCACCAAAAAAGTTTTGATTTTCGAACCGACCCCGAATTTGGCAAAAAACGTGATGTAACCCCTTGCCATTTTGTTGATTTTGGTCAAAATTTAGATTTTTATTTTTTTGATGCCACTCGATAGTACTGATCCTTACGAATCCAAAATGGTATAAAATTCCCAAATCGGACAGTATTTGGCCGAGATATTACAAAAAATCATCAAAAAATGTTGAATTTGCAAAGGAATCGGTTTTTTGTCAACCACTTTTTTTAACCCATCGATTTTTAAAATGTTTGAATGCAGATTGATAGTAGGGATCCCTACGAATTCAAAAAGGTATAACATTTCAAAATCTGACAGTATTTACCCGAGATATTCAATAAAAATCACCAAAAAAGTTTTGATTTTCGAACCGACCCCGAATTTGAGAAAAAACGTGATGTAACCCCTTGCCATTTTGTTGATTTTGGTCAAAATTTAGATTTTTATTTATTTGATGCCACTCGATAGTACTGATCCTTACGAATCCAAAATGGTATAAAATTCCCAAATCGGACAGTATTTGGCCGAGATATTACAAAAAATCATCAAAAAATGTTGAATTTGCAAAGGAATCGGTTTTTTGTCAACCACTTTTTTTAACCCATCGATTTTTAAAATGTTTGAATGCAGATTGATAGTAGGGATCCCTACGAATTCAAAAAGGTATAACATTTCAAAATCTGACAGTATTTACCCGAGATATTCAATAAAAATCACCAAAAAAGTTTTGATTTTCGAACCGACCCCGAATTTGGCAAAAAACGTGATGTAACCCCTTGCCATTTTGTTGATTTTGGTCAAAATTTAGATTTTTATTTTTTTGATGCCACTCGATAGTACTGATCCTTACGAATCCAAAATGGTATAAAATTCCCAAATCGGACAGTATTTGGCCGAGATATTTCAAAAAATCATCAGAAAGGGTTGACTTTACAAACTAATCGGTTTTTTGTCAACCACTTTTTTTAACCCATCGATTTTTAAAATGTTTGAATGCAGATTGATAGTAGGGATCCCTACGAATTCAAAAAGGTATAACATTTCAAAATCTGACAGTATTTACCCGAGATATTCAATAAAAATCACCAAAAAAGTTTTGATTTTCGAAAAGGTTGAATTTACAAACGAATCGGTATTTTGTCAGCCACTTTTTTTAACCCATCGATTTTTAAAATGTTTGAATGCAGATTGATAGTAGGGATCCCTACGAATTCAAAAAGGTATAACATTTCAAAATCTGACAATATTTACCCGAGATATTCAATAAAAATCATCAAAAAAGTTTTGATTTTCGAACCGACCCCGAATTTGGCAAAAAACGTGATGTAACCCCTTGCCATTTTGTTGATTTTGGTCAAAATTTCGATTTTTATTTTTTTGATGCCAATCGATAGTACTGATCCTTACGAATCCAAAATGGTATAAAATTCCCAAATCGGACAGTATTTGGCCGAAATATTTCAAAAAATCATCAGAAAAGGTTGAATTTACAAACGAATCGGTATTTTGTCAACCACTTTTTTTAACCCATCGATTTTTAAAATGTTTGAATGCAGATTGATAGTAGGGATCCCTACGAATTCAAAAAGGTATAACATTTCAAAATCTGACAGTATTTACCCGAGATATTCAATAAAAATCACCAAAAAAGTTTTGATTTTCGAACCGACCCCGAATTTGGCAAAAAACGTGATGTAACCCCTTGCCATTTTGTTGATTTTGGTCAAAATTTCGATTTTTATTTATTTGATGCCAATCGATAGTACTGATCCTTACGAATCCAAAATGGTATAAAATTCCCAAATCGGACAGTATTTGGCCGAAATATTTCAAAAAATCATCAGAAAAGGTTGAATTTACAAACGAATCGGTATTTTGTCAACCACTTTGTTTAACCCATCGATTTTTAAAATGTTTGAATGCAGATTGATAGTAGGGATCCCTACGAATTCAAAAAGGTATAACATTTCAAAATCTGACAGTATTTACCCGAGATATTCAATAAAAATCACCAAAAAAGTTTTGATTTTCGAACCGACCCCGAATTTGGCAAAAAACGTGATGTAACCCCTTGCCATTTTGTTGATTTTGGTCAAAATTTAGATTTTTATTTTTTTGATGCCACTCGATAGTACTGATCCTTACGAATCCAAAATGGTATAAAATTCCCAAATCGGACAGTATTTGGCCGAAATATTTCAAAAAATCATCAGAAAAGGTTGAATTTACAAACGAATCGGTATTTTGTCAACCACTTTGTTTAACCCATCGATTTTTAAAATGTTTGAATGCAGATTGATAGTAGGGATCCCTACGAATTCAAAAAGGTATAACATTTCAAAATCTGACAGTATTTACCCGAGATATTCAATAAAAATCACCAAAAAAGTTTTGATTTTCGAACCGACCCCGAATTTGGCAAAAAACGTGATGTAACCCCTTGCCATTTTGTTGATTTTGGTCAAAATTTAGATTTTTATTTTTTTGATGCCACTCGATAGTACTGATCCTTACGAATCCAAAATGGTATAAAATTCCCAAATCGGACAGTATTTGGCCGAGATATTTCAAAAAATCATCAGAAAGGGTTGACTTTACAAACTAATCGGTTTTTTGTCAACCACTTTTTTTAACCCATCGATTTTTAAAATGTTTGAATGCAGATTGATAGTAGGGATCCCTACGAATTCAAAAAGGTATAACATTTCAAAATCTGACAGTATTTACCCGAGATATTCAATAAAAATCACCAAAAAAGTTTTGATTTTCGAACCGACCCCGAATTTGGCAAAAAACGTGATGTAACCCCTTGCCATTTTGTTGATTTTGGTCAAAATTTAGATTTTTATTTTTTTGATGCCACTCGATAGTACTGATCCTTACGAATCCAAAATGGTATAAAATTCCCAAATCGGACAGTATTTGGCCGAGATATTTCAAAAAATCATCAGAAAGGGTTGACTTTACAAACTAATCGGTTTTTTGTCAACCACTTTTTTTAACCCATCGATTTTTAAAATGTTTGAATGCAGATTGATAGTAGGGATCCCTACGAATTCAAAAAGGTATAACATTTCAAAATCTGACAGTATTTACCCGAGATATTCAATAAAAATCATCAAAAAAGTTTTGATTTTCGAACCTCCTTTTTTTTTTTTTTATTTTTTTTTTTTTTTTCCCCCCCCCCCAAAAGTTAAAACCCCACGCTCCGATATTCAAAAATCATCAGAAAGGTTGAATTTACAAACGAATCGGTATTTTGTCAACCACTTTTTTTAACCCATCGATTTTTAAAATGTTTGAATGCAGATTGATAGTAGGGATCCCTACGAATTCAAAAAGGTATAACATTTCAAAATCTGACAGTATTTACCCGAGATATTCAATAAAAATCATCAAAAAAGTTTTGATTTTCGAACCGACCCCGAATTTGGCAAAAAACGTGATGTAACCCCTTGCCATTTTGTTGATTTTGGTCAAAATTTAGATTTTTATTTATTTGATGCCAATCGATAGTACTGATCCTTACGAATCCAAAATGGTATAAAATTCCCAAATCGGACAGTATTTGGCCGAAATATTACAAAAAATCATCAGAAAAGGTTGAATTTACAAACGAATCGGTATTTTGTCAACCACTTTTTTTAACCCATCGATTTTTAAAATGTTTGAATGCAGATTGATAGTAGGGATCCCTACGAATTCAAAAAGGTATAACATTTCAAAATCTGACAGTATTTACCCGAGATATTCAATAAAAATCACCAAAAAAGTTTTGATTTTCGAACCGACCCCGAATTTGGCAAAAAACGTGATGTAACCCCTTGCCATTTTGTTGATTTTGGTCAAAATTTAGATTTTTATTTTTTTGATGCCACTCGATAGTACTGATCCTTACGAATCCAAAATGGTATAAAATTCCCAAATCGGACAGTATTTGGCCGAAATATTTCAAAAAATCATCAGAAAAGGTTGAATTTACAAACGAATCGGTATTTTGTCAACCACTTTTTTTAACCCATCGATTTTTAAAATGTTTGAATGCAGATTGATAGTAGGGATCCCTACGAATTCAAAAAGGTATAACATTTCAAAATCTGACAGTATTTACCCGAGATATTCAATAAAAATCACCAAAAAAGTTTTGATTTTCGAACCGACCCCGAATTTGGCAAAAAACGTGATGTAACCCCTTGCCATTTTGTTGATTTTGGTCAAAATTTAGATTTTTATTTATTTGATGCCAATCGATAGTACTGATCCTTACGAATCCAAAATGGTATAAAATTCCCAAATCGGACAGTATTTGGCCGAAATATTTCAAAAAATCATCAGAAAAGGTTGAATTTACAAACGAATCGGTATTTTGTCAACCACTTTTTTTAACCCATCGATTTTTAAAATGTTTGAATGCAGATTGATAGTAGGGATCCCTACGAATTCAAAAAGGTATAACATTTCAAAATCTGACAGTATTTACCCGAGATATTCAATAAAAATCATCAAAAAAGTTTTGATTTTCGAACCGACCCCGAATTTGGCAAAAAACGTGATGTAACCCCTTGCCATTTTGTTGATTTTGGTCAAAATTTAGATTTTTATTTTTTTGATGCCACTCGATAGTACTGATCCTTACGAATCCAAAATGGTATAAAATTCCCAAATCGGACAGTATTTGGCCGAGATATTACAAAAAATCATCAGAAAGGGTTGACTTTACAAACTAATCGGTTTTTTGTCAACCACTTTTTTTAACCCATCGATTTTTAAAATGTTTGAATGCAGATTGATAGTAGGGATCCCTACGAATTCAAAAAGGTATAACATTTCAAAATCTGACAGTATTTACCCGAGATATTCAATAAAAATCACCAAAAAAGTTTTGATTTTCGAACCGACCCCGAATTTGGCAAAAAACGTGATGTAACCCCTTGCCATTTTGTTGATTTTGGTCAAAATTTAGATTTTTATTTTTTTGATGCCACTCGATAGTACTGATCCTTACGAATCCAAAATGGTATAAAATTCCCAAATCGGACAGTATTTGGCCGAAATATTTCAAAAAATCATCAGAAAAGGTTGAATTTACAAACGAATCGGTATTTTGTCAACAACTTTATTTAACCCATCGATTTTTAAAATGTTTGAATGCAGATTGATAGTAGGGATCCCTACGAATTCAAAAAGGTATAACATTTCAAAATCTGACAGTATTTACCCGAGATATTCAATAAAAATCACCAAAAAAGTTTTGATTTTCGAACCGACCCCGAATTTGGCAAAAAACGTGATGTAACCCCTTGCCATTTTGTTGATTTTGGTCAAAATTTAGATTTTTATTTTTTTGATGCCACTCGATAGTACTGATCCTTACGAATCCAAAATGGTATAAAATTCCCAAATCGGACAGTATTTGGCCGAGATATTACAAAAAATCATCAGAAAGGGTTGACTTTACAAACTAATCGGTTTTTTGTCAACCACTTTTTTTAACCCATCGATTTTTAAAATGTTTGAATGCAGATTGATAGTAGGGATCCCTACGAATTCAAAAAGGTATAACATTTCAAAATCTGACAGTATTTACCCGAGATATTCAATAAAAATCACCAAAAAAGTTTTGATTTTCGAACCGACCCCGAATTTGGCAAAAAACGTGATGTAACCCCTTGCCATTTTGTTGATTTTGGTCAAAATTTAGATTTTTATTTTTTTGATGCCACTCGATAGTACTGATCCTTACGAATCCAAAATGGTATAAAATTCCCAAATCGGACAGTATTTGGCCGAAATATTTCAAAAAATCATCAGAAAAGGTTGAATTTACAAACGAATCGGTATTTTGTCAACCACTTTTTTTAACCCATCGATTTTTAAAATGTTTGAATGCAGATTGATAGTAGGGATCCCTACGAATTCAAAAAGGTATAACATTTCAAAATCTGACAGTATTTACCCGAGATATTCAATAAAAATCACCAAAAAAGTTTTGATTTTCGAACCGACCCCGAATTTGGCAAAAAACGTGATGTAACCCCTTGCCATTTTGTTGATTTTGGTCAAAATTTAGATTTTTATTTTTTTGATGCCACTCGATAGTACTGATCCTTACGAATCCAAAATGGTATAAAATTCCCAAATCGGACAGTATTTGGCCGAAATATTTCAAAAAATCATCAGAAAAGGTTGAATTTACAAACGAATCGGTATTTTGTCAACCACTTTTTTTAACCCATCGATTTTTAAAATGTTTGAATGCAGATTGATAGTAGGGATCCCTACGAATTCAAAAAGGTATAACATTTCAAAATCTGACAGTATTTACCCGAGATATTCAATAAAAATCACCAAAAAAGTTTTGATTTTCGAACCGACCCCGAATTTGGCAAAAAACGTGATGTAACCCCTTGCCATTTTGTTGATTTTGGTCAAAATTTAGATTTTTATTTTTTTGATGCCACTCGATAGTACTGATCCTTACGAATCCAAAATGGTATAAAATTCCCAAATCGGACAGTATTTGGCCGAGATATTACAAAAAATCATCAGAAAGGGTTGACTTTACAAACTAATCGGTTTTTTGTCAACCACTTTTTTTAACCCATCGATTTTTAAAATGTTTGAATGCAGATTGATAGTAGGGATCCCTACGAATTCAAAAAGGTATAACATTTCAAAATCTGACAGTATTTACCCGAGATATTCAATAAAAATCACCAAAAAAGTTTTGATTTTCGAACCGACCCCGAATTTGGCAAAAAACGTGATGTAACCCCTTGCCATTTTGTTGATTTTGGTCAAAATTTAGATTTTTATTTTTTTGATGCCACTCGATAGTACTGATCCTTACGAATCCAAAATGGTATAAAATTCCCAAATCGGACAGTATTTGGCCGAAATATTTCAAAAAATCATCAGAAAAGGTTGAATTTACAAACGAATCGGTATTTTGTCAACCACTTTTTTTAACCCATCGATTTTTAAAATGTTTGAATGCAGATTGATAGTAGGGATCCCTACGAATTCAAAAAGGTATAACATTTCAAAATCTGACAGTATTTACCCGAGATATTCAATAAAAATCACCAAAAAAGTTTTGATTTTCGAACCGACCCCGAATTTGGCAAAAAACGTGATGTAACCCCTTGCCATTTTGTTGATTTTGGTCAAAATTTAGATTTTTATTTTTTTGATGCCACTCGATAGTACTGATCCTTACGAATCCAAAATGGTATAAAATTCCCAAATCGGACAGTATTTGGCCGAGATATTACAAAAAATCATCAGAAAGGGTTGACTTTACAAACTAATCGGTTTTTTGTCAACCACTTTTTTTAACCCATCGATTTTTAAAATGTTTGAATGCAGATTGATAGTAGGGATCCCTACGAATTCAAAAAGGTATAACATTTCAAAATCTGACAGTATTTACCCGAGATATTCAATAAAAATCACCAAAAAAGTTTTGATTTTCGAACCGACCCCGAATTTGGCAAAAAACGTGATGTAACCCCTTGCCATTTTGTTGATTTTGGTCAAAATTTAGATTTTTATTTTTTTGATGCCAATCGATAGTACTGATCCTTACGAATCCAAAATGGTATAAAATTCCCAAATCGGACAGTATTTGGCCGAAATATTTCAAAAAATCATCAGAAAAGGTTGAATTTACAAACGAATCGGTATTTTGTCAACCACTTTTTTTAACCCATCGATTTTTAAAATGTTTGAATGCAGATTGATAGTAGGGATCCCTACGAATTCAAAAAGGTATAACATTTCAAAATCTGACAGTATTTACCCGAGATATTCAATAAAAATCACCAAAAAAGTTTTGATTTTCGAACCGACCCCGAATTTGGCAAAAAACGTGATGTAACCCCTTGCCATTTTGTTGATTTTGGTCAAAATTTAGATTTTTATTTTTTTGATGCCACTCGATAGTACTGATCCTTACGAATCCAAAATGGTATAAAATTCCCAAATCGGACAGTATTTGGCCGAAATATTTCAAAAAATCATCAGAAAAGGTTGAATTTACAAACGAATCGGTATTTTGTCAACCACTTTTTTTAACCCATCGATTTTTAAAATGTTTGAATGCAGATTGATAGTAGGGATCCCTACGAATTCAAAAAGGTATAACATTTCAAAATCTGACAGTATTTACCCGAGATATTCAATAAAAATCATCAAAAAAGTTTTGATTTTCGAACCGACCCCGAATTTGGCAAAAAACGTGATGTAACCCCTTGCCATTTTGTTGATTTTGGTCAAAATTTAGATTTTTATTTTTTTGATGCCACTCGATAGTACTGATCCTTACGAATCCAAAATGGTATAAAATTCCCAAATCGGACAGTATTTGGCCGAGATATTACAAAAAATCATCAGAAAGGGTTGACTTTACAAACTAATCGGTTTTTTGTCAACCACTTTTTTTAACCCATCGATTTTTAAAATGTTTGAATGCAGATTGATAGTAGGGATCCCTACGAATTCAAAAAGGTATAACATTTCAAAATCTGACAGTATTTACCCGAGATATTCAATAAAAATCACCAAAAAAGTTTTGATTTTCGAACCGACCCCGAATTTGGCAAAAAACGTGATGTAACCCCTTGCCATTTTGTTGATTTTGGTCAAAATTTAGATTTTTATTTTTTTGATGCCACTCGATAGTACTGATCCTTACGAATCCAAAATGGTATAAAATTCCCAAATCGGACAGTATTTGGCCGAAATATTTCAAAAAATCATCAGAAAAGGTTGAATTTACAAACGAATCGGTATTTTGTCAACCACTTTTTTTAACCCATCGATTTTTAAAATGTTTGAATGCAGATTGATAGTAGGGATCCCTACGAATTCAAAAAGGTATAACATTTCAAAATCTGACAGTATTTACCCGAGATATTCAATAAAAATCACCAAAAAAGTTTTGATTTTCGAACCGACCCCGAATTTGGCAAAAAACGTGATGTAACCCCTTGCCATTTTGTTGATTTTGGTCAAAATTTAGATTTTTATTTTTTTGATGCCACTCGATAGTACTGATCCTTACGAATCCAAAATGGTATAAAATTCCCAAATCGGACAGTATTTGGCCGAGATATTACAAAAAATCATCAGAAAGGGTTGACTTTACAAACTAATCGGTTTTTTGTCAACCACTTTTTTTAACCCATCGATTTTTAAAATGTTTGAATGCAGATTGATAGTAGGGATCCCTACGAATTCAAAAAGGTATAACATTTCAAAATCTGACAGTATTTACCCGAGATATTCAATAAAAATCACCAAAAAAGTTTTGATTTTCGAACCGACCCCGAATTTGGCAAAAAACGTGATGTAACCCCTTGCCATTTTGTTGATTTTGGTCAAAATTTAGATTTTTATTTTTTTGATGCCACTCGATAGTACTGATCCTTACGAATCCAAAATGGTATAAAATTCCCAAATCGGACAGTATTTGGCCGAGATATTACAAAAAATCATCAGAAAGGGTTGACTTTACAAACTAATCGGTTTTTTGTCAACCACTTTTTTTAACCCATCGATTTTTAAAATGTTTGAATGCAGATTGATAGTAGGGATCCCTACGAATTCAAAAAGGTATAACATTTCAAAATCTGACAGTATTTACCCGAGATATTCAATAAAAATCACCAAAAAAGTTTTGATTTTCGAACCGACCCCGAATTTGGCAAAAAACGTGATGTAACCCCTTGCCATTTTGTTGATTTTGGTCAAAATTTAGATTTTTATTTTTTTGATGCCACTCGATAGTACTGATCCTTACGAATCCAAAATGGTATAAAATTCCCAAATCGGACAGTATTTGGCCGAAATATTTCAAAAAATCATCAGAAAAGGTTGAATTTACAAACGAATCGGTATTTTGTCAACCACTTTTTTTAACCCATCGATTTTTAAAATGTTTGAATGCAGATTGATAGTAGGGATCCCTACGAATTCAAAAAGGTATAACATTTCAAAATCTGACAGTATTTACCCGAGATATTCAATAAAAATCACCAAAAAAGTTTTGATTTTCGAACCGACCCCGAATTTGGCAAAAAACGTGATGTAACCCCTTGCCATTTTGTTGATTTTGGTCAAAATTTAGATTTTTATTTTTTTGATGCCACTCGATAGTACTGATCCTTACGAATCCAAAATGGTATAAAATTCCCAAATCGGACAGTATTTGGCCGAAATATTTCAAAAAATCATCAGAAAAGGTTGAATTTACAAACGAATCGGTATTTTGTCAACAACT